>CM060949.1:229296371-229423871 GCA_030765055.1 Mantis religiosa
ACCTCCCTCTTTAAAGACAAGGTTCTGTTCATGGAGATGTACTCCGGTTGTCTCATTTGCAAATTACAGCATTTGGAAAATACAGCGTACCAGTCCCATCCTGCAATTCCTTTTTCTGAATTGAAGGACAATTTATCATTCCCAGCTGAGAGCTCTTAGGCCTCATGATCAACATCAGTAGCAGACAGGTCAAAACAGAACTCCTGCATCTGTACAATGTAGCTAACAAGCTCAATTTCTTGTTTAGTTACCACCAGATGGAAATCTTTTTAAAGCTTTACAAAATGGCATCTTTTGTTTAGTTAAAAGCAATGGGAAACTGCTAAACAGAACAATCCCCAATTTAAGCTTTATAAGCTATACAGTATGGAAATTAATTATTATATGCTAATTAATACTTTAAAACATATCGCCTCTTATATCAGCAAAACAGCAAAAGAACACTGTTGATTCACACACTGCTCTTCTCTTACAAGCAAACGTTTGTCGACTGCTGGGTTTTCCTTTGTCTAATACAGCTGTTGAAAGCATTAGAATCACCTACAAAGAGGAACTCCATAAGCCAGGAGGTGCCTCTTTCTGTAGGACAACAACTTCAATGTGCATCAGTCCAATACTGTTGTAAGCGAATAGTAAAATACAATGAAATTACCCATGCTAGGAAATTAGGCGAGTTTACCTTACCAAATTTCTCCAAATAATAAGAAAAGTAAATAAAATAACAAGCTGCCTTTGAAGTTATGATACTCATATAGTTCAATATATTCATATTACTCACATTCCAGTTGTAGTAAAGATGTGTCAATTTGTAAGTGAGACGCTGAATTTGGTCAGCAGTAAGTGGAGTAACATCATGAATTACATTGTAGGATACTGGACTCGCTGTACCAACACGTACTGATTGGGACACCAGAAAGAAGTCATACCTATAAAAACGACACATTGATATATAGAGTACACAAAAACAATGTGCAGGAAATTGTAGAGTAAAAAGACGGTAAGCATTTTGAGATTGGGGACATGAAGTTTCGGTATAAAAACAGGAGACTGAATTCTATTGCAGACTTATCTTCCAAGTTAACCAACCACTGCACATATATACTGTAATTTTTGCGGTGAGCAAGACGATTAAGTATTACTGTATTATTCATTATGCTTCATAACACAAATGTATCACTGAACATCAGAAACACAAAAATGATTAACACTGCAATACAGTGCATTTTCTTTACATTAAATATTCCAACCACAGGTTTTATAATCAGAGAATCTAACATGTAGTATTTATGGTTGATGCATGTGGGATGGTGAAAAGGCTTCCCCGAATCCTTGTTCCTATTCTCAAAATGCATATTTTAGTATAGCTTTTCTATTCTAGAAATTTTTGCATCCAGTATACACATATCAAGTTAAGAGAAAACAATATCTTGTCTTTGATAGTAAAGAAAATTAAATGAAAATAACCCTTTCCCATTTCCTTTTTGCCTTTTTACCCTTCCCTTACTTCACTCCCCGGTAGCATATGGGGGTGCCTGGGCTGAGATGCCTGTCAAGGAGCAGAGTATCTCTGGATCTGAGAAAATATTCAGGGTGAAGGATCAGCTCAATGCTTGTAGGAGGACAAAGAAGTAGCTGATATGAATTTGATAGTGTTAGAGTAAAAGGGTTAAGTCTTTTTACCTGAACACAATGACACTCCTTTGAGGCAAATGTACAGGAGTACTAAACTAGCAATAGAGCAGAACAGACATACGGTAGAGTTGCTCCCGCGGAAACAAGGAAAAGGGAACTAAGTGACATGACAGCTGAAAATCAGAGAGGAGAAGATAAAAGAAATAATGGTTTCGCAATGAGATTTAAGCAAGAATGAAGTGGGATGATATAGAGTTGGGAATTAAAACTAAAGAGCTGGTGAAGGTAAAAACCAAGATGAACAAAATGGAAAGTTGAATTTTAAGTATGGAAGATTTCATGAGAAGATACAACTTAATAATTTCTGGGATAGATCAAAATGGAACTTGGGAATTTCAAGAGGTACAAGAACTGTTAATGAAGAGGCTGGGATGAATATGAGAAGCTTCGAACTGTGGGGCACATTTAGAATTGGGAAATAGGAAGGCAAAAGAAATATATTACTAAAATTCAGAAATACATAATTCGTATTGGAAGTATTAAAACAAAGAAATAAGCTAAGAGGAACATCTATATAAATTAATATGGATCTTTCTTATGAACAAAGAACAAAGGAGGAAACTGATTGAAGAAAGGAAGTCGGTGAGAAAAAAAGGTTTCAATGCATTTATATTAAATGGCAAACTGTGGATTGGTGGGAAAGCGGCTGAGCACAGAAGCAGCATAAAGAACATCCATGACGCAAAGCATATGAATGTTGTTGATGCAGCAGAGTTGAACAAGCTGACTTCAGTACCTGGTGTGAATGTCCGGAATGTACATGGAGTAAATGAAATGTGCATTGACAGAGGAAAAGTGATGAATGCAGAAGAGGGGGAAATCTCAGAAATGGTGGTCGGCTAAGCAAAGAAAAAAAAAATAGGAAATACAATTATATTATGTCAAGTACAGAGTGAAACAAGTATGGGAATCGTGGTGACTAAGAAATTGAGACATGGGGTGATGTGTGAGAAGCATTGAAAAGTGAAGCTAAGGAATACAGACACTGAAACAATAATAATATATAGCAAAAATGATTGTATTAATTTAGAGAGGGAAAAAATTTGGTAAATATGAAAAATCTAGTGCAGCATAAAAATTAAATGAAAAGAACGTTTTTTAAAAGGTATAAACATGTGTAAAGTATGCAATGTGTTGAAGAGTTGCCCTTTTGCAAAAGGACTAGGACCCAGCTCAGGAGTAGCCCAAGTTGTATTTGTTTTGGTACTCAATAAATCATATATCAAGTAGTTTTATCATTGGGCTATGCCACTGTGGCTAGGTAACTTGTCTGAACACTTCCCGAGTAGAAATATTATCATATCCAGCAGAAACATAAACTCCAAAAATTGAGGTGTACCACATTTTACCTGAACACCATCAAAATGGTGCTAAGTGTAAGTGACAGTGTTAAAAACAGACTACAAAGAGTTTTTTCATTTATTTGGACATCATTGTTATTAAATTGCTCTGAACAAGCATAATTCACAATGACTGATTTTATAAAACTGATAAAACTGATTTTATCAGAGCTCAGGAATCCTGCAGTCAGTTTGAATTACCACACTGCTCACTGTACTATACACACTGACACAGTCGGCCTTGCATCAGGCTTCATACGAGTATATCTGCTGGGTGTGGTAATCTTTCTGAAACAGAAACCAGAGTAATTCCTCTTGCAAAATAACTTTTTGTTAGATAGAGACAACATGAAAATTTCAATGCCACGGCCAGGATTTGAACCACAGATCTCCTGGTTTCCGTCCAGTCGCTCTAACCCATTGAGCTAACATGGCCAACTTACGGTCATGATACTAAACTGTCCATTTGACTCGTATATTTCCCCGGTAAACCATTAGGGGCTTTCGCATTCGAGATACACCATTTGTGGCTACTTACTATCGTAAGTACTTGTGTCCCAGGCTTCAGTATTTAACTCTTATTATTGTAGTTAATTGATGGAAATTAATCATTTCTTCACAGTAGCTGTATACAGACTTGATAGATAAGAGTCAACATGAAAAATTCAATGCCAAGGCCGGGATTTGAATCGCGGATCTCCTGGTTTCCATCCAGTTGCTCTAACCCATTGAGCTACCATGGCCAACTTGCTGTCATGACACTAAACTCTTCATTTGACTCATATATTTACCTGGTAGACCACTAGGGACTCTCGTATTCCAGATACACTGTTTGTGGTGACTTACTACCATAAGTACTTGAGTCCCAGGCTTCATAATTTAGCTCTTATTATTTAAGTCAACTGATGGAAATTAATCATTTCTTCACACTAGCCGTATAGAGGATAAGGCTTTTGATAGAGTCAACATGAAAAATTCAATGCCATGGCTGGGATTTTAATATAATATGACTCGCTTCCTGATGTCAACTGTCCTTGAATGCATGTTTATTTCTCATGGCAATTTGCTTCCTGTTCATGATGTCAGCCAGTATGTGCCCTTGAACATGTGTTACTTTCTAACTGTACAGCTCTGTGATTGCCATGGCAATAAGTACTAGTTGAATTAATAGAAAAGACTGTAGTTGGTTTTTAAGACTCCGTCACTCCTCCAAACATGCATGATAAGGTGAATTGTATATATGCAATTGGTTTCAGTAAAATTTAAAGCCCAATTTACTACATTTTATAGTCCTATGATACAAAAAAGATATAGTTAATAATAAAAAGCTTACATAAAGAGGGGCAATGTAAGTCAAGACCAATGGTGTGTGCATTTTAAAAGTCTGTTAGGGCAGACATATCTACAGGGAAATGTAAAGACAATTACAAGGGAGCGAATATACAATGTAATGACGTGTAAAGATGAGAAATGGGAGATAAATGGAAGAGAAATACATGTTGTAAAGAGATGTGATTATTTGGGGATATGGCTGAGTTGTTATGGTAGGTGGACTGAACAGAAAGAGCTGGCTTTAGCAAATGGTAAAATGGCCATGAGTGTTGTAAGAGCATGTTAAAGAAATTACCTGATATTTATGTCAAATGGCTCCAAAGGATCTTAATTACCATAGTAGAAAACAAAATGACACGTGAGGCAGGAATATGGAGAGTAGATGAAGTCTGGACAGAGGTGAACGTAATTAACTGATCCTTCTGTTTATATATTCTGAGCCTCCCATTAGCATTACCTAATGGGGTAGCAAAACTAGAGTTAGGAAGACATTCATCTAGACTCAAAATTATCTTAAGGGTAATGAAATATTTATATAGAGTAGCCAATTTGAAGTAAAGCAATATTACTAAGGAATGTTGTCTTATGCAAATGAGAAGCAAATGCGAAGGGTCTTGGACACAAAAAGTAAGAGAATTGATGGATCAGATAGGTATGGGATGTATTTGGAGGAATGGAGAGTATTGTTATAGAGACTTTTGGAAAGAAGCAGAATCAAGATTAGAAGATAAGGTTAGTCATTTTTGCTAGTACAAGGGAGAAAAGCTCATTAGGATATACAGGGAAATAAGAACAATATTGGAGAGGGAAAAGTACATAGATGTGTGTAATAAGCTAGACCAAGAAGGATTAGCTTGAGCGAGGACAAGAGTCAGAAATTTGAAAGGTATTAGATAGGATAAGGATAAAAGGAAATGCCCAATGTGTGAAGAAGTTTGTATAGACTAACATAGTATACTATATTGTAAACAAACAAAGGTATGGAGCGAACAAATTTGGCAACAAAAATGGAATAGTTTTATGGGAGAAGAGGTAAAAAGAGCAGGAGAATGTTATCTGTAAAAGGAGAAAATAATTTAAGAAATAAAGGTGACTACTTAGGGAAAGTCAGAGAGAAATGTTTAAGAATGATTAAGAATAATCCAAAAGGTTGGAGAAATGAAACAAGGGATATTAGAGAGCAGAGGGTCATCAGTACGCAGAAAACCAGGTGTTGTGTAATTTAAGGCAAGTAGGTGGCAGAAGTATATATTAGTGGGAATAAGACAGAAAGTTTGTTATATGTGTTAGGAATGTTGTAAATTCTAATGTAATAGTGTGTGTGTGTGTGTGTGTGTGTGTGTGTGTGTGTGTGTGTGTGTGTGTGTGTGTGTGTGTGTGTGCGTGCGTGCGTGCGTGTGAAGAAATGAGAATGTGTATGAAATTCTACTTGCCATAGTGGAAAAACCCTGGTATGAGCAATTGGACTACGTATTTTAATGAGCTCAACATATTGAACATTTCTAGATTTTGGAGTACTTAAAATTCAATAAAAGGCTTAAGATCTTATACAGAAAATTCAAAATAGACATTTTTGTCATACCATTGGCTTATATACACCGTCTTTCAAATAAAATGAGAGCCATTACTGCTTATGAGAGCTTACTATAGAATTATGCTGCAACTTACCGATCTGGCAGTGTGACCACATCATCAACTACAGTCCCAGGTGGAGCATTGTCCCTACGATAAAAGAAGCGTGTGTTGATGCGTTTGGTGACAATTATAAATGCCATTTCACACTTTACGTCACCATACAGCTTCTCAAGTTGTGACTGAAAACACATACATTAAGAAATTAATAACATACATTACAAATACATAGTGCTTTTCCCTCATACTGCAATCACAACACGACAAAATGTATGTGAGATTCTCATTGCCTGCAAACAACATATTGCATTTATTTCTTGCTCACAGAAGCAATAATTACATTACTGCAAAGGGTTTTTTAGTATTGTGTACATGTAATTAACTCTTGAGAAGTTAAATGCTGATCTGAAACACAATTTTCATGGTTTAAGGTGATTGGCCCTCACTATTCTCTGATTTTAACTCTATGCAATTTTAAATATTGGTGAGGCTTGAAATATTAAGTATATGCAACAAACCTTCACATATTGAGAGAACTAATTGAAAATGTTAGGCGAGAATTTTGCTTAATTTGACACATGGAACTCTTGAGTGTAATGCAATATCCTGAGAATATACCATAAAAGTGGGGATACAGGATGACAGCATTTTCAACATCCCTTAGGATAAGGTATGTGCTTATTATCATCATCGTAATGATATCTATATGCAAATGGAAAATAGTTACAGAAGCATTGATAGACTGGACCAAAGTAACTGACACATGCCACCATGTTGAGGCATTTTACATAATAGAGCAGAAATCCCAGACATCATGATTTTTACAGGACAATACTATCCCATGTCCCACCTAAAGAATTGATGAAAACATTTGCTGCACATTTTGAAAAAATGGTTTTGTTTTCAGTAAATATTTAAACTTTTAAACATAAAGGGAGCATTTGTGTCAAGATAAATAACAATAGTGATATGTTCACTCTTATTTATAAAAAATATTCTGCTTATTAATATATTCTGCAGTTCTTGTACACATATATTTTTATATCTTGACAGATGGAGAGCGATGCGCAGCGGTATCTGGACGAGTCCACTTCAGAACGGTTGCAACTGGAGGGGAGGGCAGGTCAGTTGCATATCAGTTGCAGGCAAGTAAACAGGTGCAGAGCTACTCGGTAATACTACAGCTTGTTTCAAAACGTGCTTCTCTCCTGGTTCCAAGAGAGAATTTAGAAATGACGCCTCCTAGCAGCACATTAGGAAATAAGGTGCTACATTTAAAAACATAAGAAGTAATAAGCAATGTCTATAGATTTATAAAAAAAGGATCAATGGTCTGGATCTGCTATGAAAATGTGGGAAACAGTATCAGAGGCAACAGTTGTGTCTGAAAGCAGTTTAGGGAAGTTATTAAAGAAAGAAAAACGATTGGTGCTGGTGCAACAACATCCTCTATGCCCAGAAAACAAAGATTAAGAACATGCACAAAATCTAATTTAGATGGCTTTAATTCAGAAGCAGTTAGGAGAACTGTGAATAATTTTTACAACACGGTAAAACGCAGACCAATTCTGAAGAAGGTGCTTATGAAGCTTCAAAATTCTATTGACGTCCAAGGCAGTGTCTCAAAATTGAGAATAGTTCTTTTGAAGCTAAGATTTATGTAGAAGAAAACCAAGTGCAACAGACAAATTGTAATGGAACATCGTACCATACAGTCAAAAAGGCTTAAGTGTTTACGAAATATTCAGAGATATCACAGTGAAGTTTATATAGTTTACATGGATGAAACTTGCGAATGCAGCACATACTGGACCAAATGTCTGGAGTGTAACTTGCTACAGAGACTCTGCAGCGATGTCGAAAGGCCAACAGTTGGTTATCATACATGCTGGAGGAGAACAGGGTTTTGTTCCAAATGCCTATGTACTATGTACTACTAAAGAAAAAAAAGTCTGGGGATTACTACAATAGTAAGAATTACAACTTAATCTATAATAGCTGCAATACAGGCTTTGAGCGCAACTTTTTCTTATAGACAGCTGGTGCATCGAACTCCCCTCTAATAATATTACGCATTGTAGCGATAGGTGTATAATCCCCACAACTGTTGTTACTCATCCCTACCGTGCAGGATTTTCTGTCAAGATAAAATAATACATCTGTACTAACCTGGAATGCATGCTACAATATGCATTCTAATGTAATTAGCAGATGCGTTTTGTGTCACTTGGCTCTTTCTAAAGGAATGTTTGTATTTCAGGTATTGTAAAATATGAAAAGAACTTAGATTTTTTTGGTAGTGCTTCTCATAAATTGGTAGCCACTGTTCCTGAATCAAATTTGAAATCTAATGTGAAAAATTGCATTAGTTCTTTGATTTTTTTATATTCTTATTTAGTTAAATTTGATGATAGTTCCACTATGTCTAAGAAGGGAATTAGCATTCAATGACATGCATGAAGTTGCTATAAATTTTCCTTATCCCTGCAATGAATTCTTTGAATTTGCTAAAAATGATATAAAACTACTGACTTAGAGTTAGATATGTATATAAGGGCGCCCAACTGCAGTGGTTATCAGCGCCCTTTAAAAAAAAATCATTCATGGCAAAAGCCAGACATAAACGGTTCTAAAACTTAATAAAAGTGTAAATAAAGAAAAAACAAATCAAAACAAAAAAGAAAATAAATAGAAATATAAGGCCAAACGGTACAAAAAGCATTTCTCTTCAATAAAAACTACTGACTGAAGCACTCTGCTGCAAAAGTATTTGTGATGTGTAATTATATAGCTCTCGTTTACAAATACTAAAATGACTTCTTGAAGAAAATTTACCACGCTCCTAATCTTAATTATTTGTCAAGGATACAAGGTTCTCTCTGTAAAAATTGTTTTGATTTATACTTAAAAAGGGTTTGAAAAATTTATAAATTTATAAAAGAAAAACAAACAAAATTGTGTAAAAATATATGTAATTTTATGATTGGCCATTGTAATAATTGTATTACGTAATGTAGTGACATAGTAGTAAATTGGCCAATCATATAAAAGTATTATATGGGTAGCGATAGTAACGAAGGATTAAATAATCTTGGTGTAGAAACCGAAAGAAAATTTTTCTTTCTTTCTGGAACGCCGAAGAGATCAGACGCTTTTTAAATTGCTCGAAAATATTCAAGTTTTTGCTGAACTTTAATCGTTAGATTGATTCTAATCACAGTATAAAATTTTGTGATAGAAATTGTAATGGATTTGGTGTTAAAAGAAATAAACAAAAGATTGATTTCTTATAGAAATTCAAATTAAAAATATTAATGATTTCTTCACTTGTTAGCACCCTTGTAACTCAGAGTTTTCATTGCTCGTAAGTAAGAATATAACAGAAGAATATTAAAAGCTAGCTGAGGCACGATTAAGCATTTTCCTGATAACTTCAGGGAACATCTTCTACATCAAAACATAATATTTTGGGTGAAGGTAAGATCGAAGATGTAAGACCAACGGCGGGAAATGAGATACCAGCACAAATCTTGCTATCTATGTTGCCGCCACTTTGGGGCATCGAAACACTTAACAACGGAGGAATCCTGCTAGATCCGTAGTTTTCTTCTTTCTTTTTCCTTAAAAAAAGCTCACTCTAAATCTAAGCCATCATAAACTGTATTTTCTATCATGAAAAACTTCATTGTTAGAAATCTTAGTGGATTATGAACCATGATAATGAAGCAAAATTGTTGTAAAAACTGATAAAAAGCTTCCCATATTATATTTTCTTGGAAACAGACAAGAAATAACTTGCTAATTTGGAATTCTTTTCCATTTAGAATTGTGTAAGAAATATTCTTATAAAATGTATCTCTAAAATCAATAGAGGAGAGAGTATGTGAGCGAAAGTGATTTGCCATGTTAAATCTTTATGCTTTACAACTTGTATGTGTAAAACTAATCGCTACTGTGGCAGGTTGTAGGGTACTATCAGAGTATGAACCTAGGTCCTTGGTATGTTAGCTAGGTGTATGTGATATTTGGCACGTCAATATGTAATAGTTTTTACAGATACAAAAAAACATTGCAAATATCCTGTCACACATATCTTTCGGAAATAGAAACATTATTGTAAATATATACAAATTGTGAATCAAGCATTTAACATTTAATTTTATTTTATATAAAGAATAATAATACTACTTACCCCTAATTTCTGCACTTCATTCTGATGAACACTAGGGATTTGACCTTCCCCTACTCCGTCACGATAAACAATAACTTTCCTTGGGAGATAGCCGTTAAGTTGTGCAAATCTCCTCGCTGCTTCTGCAAACATTATTAAAAGTATGTTTAAATTATAAGTCTAATTAGTTACAAACATATGCACAAGCACACATACACTTGTATTTACAAGCATTTCTTTTAAATTTGTTATATTTGAAGCTTAAAGATAGAAACAGCTTTTCTTCTGAAGATATAATCTATAGACGTAATCAAACTGTTAGCATTTACTTACATTTGTCTAATTCTTGAAAACATGTTTATGTAACAGAAATTGTTATTGATTATATAATTAAAGTATTAAACACAATAAAATAGTATTCTTAGTGATTAGGATGAAATGCTTTTACCTCATAAGAATCTTTAATTTGTTGGTGTATTTCGAATAAATGTTTTACAGAGTTAACAAACTGTACTGTATCTGTGCTGAACTTTTGTTGACATTTCTAGTGTCTGCACAAGTTTCCATTTTAGAAATGTTTTCGATTTACACTAAGCACATCAGCCTTAAGTAGCTTTTGTCTGATTCACATTCAGATGAAAGCCATTTTAATGCTGCAACTCTATTCATGTAATTAATCCTATCAAATATTACATATCTAAATATGTCAACAATTACTATCAAAAGTTGATATGATATGAATTATTGAGTGTTAAAGTAAAATACATCTTGGACAATTCTTCAGATGGAACCTCGCCTCGTTTGCTATAGAGCCTTCATACGAGGGTGGTCTGAAAAGTTGTCTGCCTTACCCAGAGATTGCGGCACTACTTGCATGACCTTTCTTCCTTACATTGGTACACCTGTGAGTAGACCCTATGTAACATTACAAGTCATTCCAAGCAATAGTTGACTGTAGGCAGTTGTTTGAAGCAGTGGAAGTGCACATTGCTTTGAAAATGGAAATATCTGACTATCATGCAGTGATGAAATTCTTCGTCAGAAGTTTTAATACCTACAGAAATTCACTTGCAGATTGTAAATGAGCCTGACTGTTCACCTTCAATTTGTACTTTGAAGAAATGGGTGGCCCATTTTAAACATGGCTTTGAAAGCATCCGTGTAAAGGACGTCAAAAAACTGTGACCACACCGGTAATCATTGAAAAAGTGCATGACATGGTTTTGGAAGATTGGCATACAAAGGTGTGTGAAATTGCTAATGCTCTTGCAATGTCAACATATCTTGCATCAGGAACTAAAGATGAGAAAGCTTTGCACAAGATGGCTGCTGCATGTCCTCACTGTGAATAATGTTGCCAGGCCATTGTTGATTGGAGGAGGCGCGGGCAAAGAGATCAAAGAGACGGCAGTGCACTGTGGAGATAAAAGCTTGCCGAAATAGTGGGCAGGAGGAGAACGATTTCTCGGGAGTTCGCCTTTGTTCTATCCGGGTCTCGATTGTTTGAGAAATTTCTGGTATGTTAGTAAACTATAAAAAGGCAGCCACCCGCCCACCAAAGAGTGAGTCAGTCGGTAATTGAACGCGTGCCCTTAAGCAGCTGTGTTTGTTGACCTTGTATGTTGTATTGTGTATGTGTACAAAGCGTATTTCTACGGAAATAAAGTGCAACTTTTTGTGTTTGTAACCTGGACTTTTTTATTTCACGAACCCACAAAGTCACAATTGCTGTCAGGAGTGGGACGAGATGGAGGCTGCATTGGAAACGATTTTGGAGAAGATGATGGAAATGAAGTCCTAACTGACCTCGGAAATGAAAGCAGCAAATCACAACCTCGCTGCGAAAACAGAAGCGGCAAATAACAACCTCGCTGCGAAATCAGAAGCGGCAAATAACAACCTGGCCGCGGAACTGAAGGAAATGCAGATCGCAAATAACAGCCTGGCCGCTAAGTTGGTGACGACAAATCACAATCTGATTGCAATGAAGACCGAATTGACCACGGAAATTAAAGCGGTAAACGAGGTCCTCTCCGCAAAGTTTGAAGAGCATTTGACCGGCGTAAGGGATGACGTCGCGGAGGTGGGCAAGCGGATGGGGCATGTGGACAGCGCCTTAACGATTTAGAGGAAAAGGCCGACAATAACGCCAAGTCCCTGAATGCCATGATGGAAACGTCAAGACCTTGCGAACCGCAATAACAACCTGGAGGGAAAGGCCGACAGCAACACAAAGTCCCTGAAAGCCTTGGTGGAGGACGTCGTCCGCAGGAAGTTGAAGGATTTAAAGGTCGACGCGCCGGGACGCGACATCTGCGCGCGTCAAACCTCGTAAATACGACGGCACGACAACTTTCGAAGTCTTCCGCCGCCAGTTCGACGCAGTGCCCAAGCACAACAAATGGTCACCAGAGGAAGAGGCCACACAGCTAATAGCCAGGACCTAAGGACGGACCGCGGAAGTCCTGAACACGGTCAAGGCAGCGGCGGCGCCCAAGGACATCTGGGAGGCCCTGGAGAATCGCTTTGGAAACCACCGCTTAGCCGCAGCGTACAGCAGCCAGCTGAAGTCAACGTCACAGCAGCCAGGGGAGACGCTGCAGGATTTCGTCCTGGCAATCGAGCAGCTGGCCAGCAAAGCCCTACTCGACCTCCCACCAAAGTTCGTATCCCGAGAGGCTGCCTACACATTCGTCGACGGGGTACGAGACACGGAGATTCATCAGTAACTAATGCTCGGCGATTAGAGAACCATCCACGAGGCGCTAACGGCAGAATTAAGGATGGAGGCGGCCAAGATGACAGCTATCCAGCACTCTTATCTTGTGTGTAATATACTTAAGTCCGATAAAGGCGCCTCATAGCTATCAAAGTTACCTAAAAAAAGGCTTTCTTGCAGCAGCACTGCTTTTACACAGTAAAGTAATATCCGCAATTTAACAAATCCAGATAATCATAAGACATGACTTTACATAGCTTGTTCATTTCTCTCATTTATAATTATATCCAATTTGTGTTACATTATAATTGAATGTAGGTTAGGTATATTTGATGTTTAACTTTCTAATATAAAGTGTAAATTTACTGACGTATCCAATATAAAGGTACTATGTACAGATTTGATTTTAAAGGATGAATAAATTTGCATTGAATTCAATCTTTCATGCCCAGTATAGAATGAGACACTAAGAACTAGGCCAGTCCATAAGTGAAAGGTCAAGTTCATACTTACTGCACACACTGGATGAAAGAACATTACTTAACTCCTCTTCATTGTGGTAGTGGTTAACTTGAGTAAAGTAACGGCTCATTTCAGGATCCTGGGATGCAACCATTACCCCAATTGATGGATTTCCTTTGGATGCTTCATGATAGACATCAAAACCAATTACCATCAAACTCTGTAATAAATTGTACCACTAAATTAGTACAAAGGAAAATATAAGGAATAATTATACCTAACTGAAAATTGTTAAATAATGGATATTGACATATTCAATAAATGACAAATACTAATGGTATACAGTCCGTCTAGTTCATCTTGAAACAAGGGAATTAAAAAGAGCGCAGTATTGCCCTCGCTGTTGTAGATATCCCATTACTGCCTAATCTCACATTGCATCACTTTATGTACAATTTGTCTGGTTTATCTTGAAACATAGAAACTAGAGAGAGAGAGGGGAAGCGAGAGAGAGAATGCGTTATTGCCTGCGTAGGTAACACATTACTGCTTAGTCCCACATCGCATTACTTCTATGCAATATTCCGATTGTTTCCACATAATTATACTGTAGCTATCCCTTAGTTTCAACTGTAGCACTCTAAAGACTAGTGGTAGATGGCAGTAGTATAGATATACTGTCCATTAGGGATTTTTTGGAGAATAACTTTCTCCTAAAATTATGATGAAATTGTCCAACATATTCAATTAAACCGTCTTTACCCCAGTACATCTTTACTACCTCCTTCATAGATTTGAGCTCATATTAGCTCGTTAGCATTCGTATCACAATGACACGGAGGTAAGGTATGTCCATTTAATTAAACTATGGAGTCAAGTGTATGCAACACAAATTTTTGTAACATTAAGTATAATCAGACTGATAAATTAGCCGTAACACATCATTTTTGGTCATTTAACCATGAAATAAATCCAGAAGTTAAATTTTTAAAACAACAATAGATTTAATGGTTTTGGAAAAAATATTAATTTTAAAAAATAAAAATCACATAATGAAATTTAAAATACCGACAATCGATTATGTCTTTATGTTTATTTCATTTTCAGATTTTGGTAGTACTGGCAGAAATGTAAAAACTTCTAGTGATTGTATCATTGATCATGAGATTGTTTCCGATTGAAGATGTGAATAAATATTCACAAAATTGGGATCTCAATAAGAAAAAATTTACATAATTTTCTTGAAAGGTAACTGAAGTTTCTGTTACACATAATTATATTTGTGTAGCATTTGTTGCTTCACTGTAACTAGCTTTATTTTTTACGTAATTATTGTATACAGTTTGAATTTATCTTTGTTTCACTAATTATCTCATACAACACAGCTGTTGATACCATATTTCCATTATAACCATATTTTACTGTCAATATAAAGCATTGTTTGTAAACCAGCAAGCCCTGCACTGGTCGCTGTCTGATGGAGACCAGGCAGTCGCAGATAGCAGTGGCAATGTGTTTCACTAATTATCTCGTACAACACTGCTTTTGATACCATATTTCCATTGTAACCATATTTTAATGTCAACATAAAGCACTGTTTGTAAATAAGAAAGCCCTGCGCTTGTTGCAGCACCTATCGCTGTCTGACAGAGACCAGGCAGATGCAGATAGCAGTGGCGATGTGTTTCACTTATTTTCTCGTACAACACAGCTTTTGATACTATATTTCCATTATAACCATATTTTACTGTCAATATAAAGCATTGTTTGTAAACCAGCAAGCCCTGCACTGGTTGCTGTCTAACGGAGACCAGGCAGTCGCAGATAGCAGTGGCAATGTGTTTCACTAATTATCTCGTACAACACTGCTTTTGATACCATATTTCCACTGTAACCATATTTTAATGTCAACATAAAGCACTGTTTGTAAATAAGAAAGCCCTGCACTTGTTGCAGCACCTATCGCTGTCTGACGGAGACCAGGCAGATGCAGATAGCAGTGGCAATGTGTTTCACTTATTTTCTCGTACAACACAGCTTTTGATACTATATTTCCATTATAACCATATTTTTCTGTCAATATAAAGCATTGTTTGTAAATAAGCAAGCCCTGCACTGGTTGCTGTCTGACGGAGACCAGGCAGTCGCAGATACAAGTGGCAATGTGTTTCACTAATTATCTCATCCAACACTGCTTTTGATACCATATTTCCATTATAACCATATTTTACTGTCAATATAAAGCACTGTTTGTAAATAAGCAAGCCCTGCACTGGTTGCAGCAACTGTCGCTGTCTGATGGAGACCAGGCAGTCGTAGATAGCAGTGGCAATGTGTTTAAAAATCTCTTCACACCTCCCTTGTCACAGGGACAGGTAGTGCCAAGGACCTCTTATTTCAAGTTAAACCAGACGAACCTTAGATAAATGCAACATCCTTCATTTCCCTGAAGAGCTGAAGGAAAAAGCACTAGAAATTTTATTGTTGTGATGATATAATTATGAAGTAAAGGTGATGAATATGGGGTTAAGTATTCCTTTTTCCAGTGGATTTGGTACTGGTGTTATTATAGATATGATTAAATATATCTATAACCTAAAGATTCACTGTTCAAATCCCATCTAATGACATTGAATTTTTCAGCTTAATTCTACTTTTCTGTGGCTGACCTACCACACATTTCTGAAAGCACCATTGCTATTTAAGTTAATTGATGGAAATTAATCATTTCTTCATACTAGCCATATACATACTAAGGGGTTTTTATCTATAAAAAACAAACATTTCTAACTTTCACTGACTTAATAGTACCTAACCATGATACACTTGGTACACTTGCAGCTCACAGCAGAATTACACATAGTTATGTAACACATACAATTGCAATTAACCAGTTCGTCTGTCACAGGTCCACAACACACTCACTACTCGCCTTGCCTTAAAACACTGAAACAACTCAAAGACTCAAAACTGACTCTCTTTTGCACGCACTCCTATTTATACACAACCAAGCTGATCTGGAAGCTTCTGCACATGAGGCAAAGTCGTTCCATAGTTTCACGTTCTTTCCAGGCAAGCGGAAAAGGGGAAACCAGTGATATCTGTTTGCTTCCCTTCCCATGCTGTCTCTCCTTGGCACGTCATTGACGCTGCGCATTGGCGTAGGCATGGTTTTTACGCTATCATCTCCCTCACTCCCACAGCAAGAGCCATTCCACCACACGGGTAGACGTGGCCTTGACTTATGTCTTGGCCTTATGTCCCTCTTTATTTGCCAGCCCTTTCTGCCAGCTGATCACATGTTCGACAATTGGGTAACAATATTGTTAGTCGTAATTGGGACATATTGTGACTTTATGGGTTTGTAAAATTAAATGTCCAGTTTTCAGAAATTCAAAGTGATCTTATTTCCATAGAAAGACAGTTTGTACAGCCCTTTGCAGCAGGATGACGTAACATACACCAACACAGTCTCTCGTGGTTTCACCACATGTAAACAAACAAAAGACTTCATTTTCAAATCACTACACAATTACCAGTTCTCAACTTGCAACTCAGTACAGTTCAAATATCCACCAACTCACACACACACTGCATGAAAACTGACCACTGGCACTACTAACAGCTCTCACTGCACAACAGACTCACGTCCTGCTGCCTCTCGTCTTTTATAACCGAACCTTTGTTTCTCGAAAGTTACCGAACTAACACAATCGTTCGTGATGGTGGGCGTAGGAGAGGGAACTCTCCAGCTTTTTCTCTCTGGGCAAGTAACAAGTGCTCTTCTGCTACATGGGCATGGCTTGGGTGCTCTCGCTTTCACTTCCCCTCATGGCTTGTTGCTACTCCGACGGTCAGGTGACAAAATTATATCAACATAAATTTGAGAACAAGAAAAATGTGGTTTTAGCCAAAAAAGTACAAGTGTTTTGGGGAATTTCATGTGATATAATATTGCTATGGTAGTTTAGTTCGTCAGTTAAATTTAAGAAGAAAGAATAAGGCACAATGGGCATAAATTGTGGTTTATCTTGGTAATGTGCACTCTTTTGCCTATTGGAGGAGTAGAATTAAATCCGGGACCGACAATGGAACAGATAGGTAAAATGATGGAAAATATCACCAAGGAAATGAAAAGTATGGAAAATGGACTAGGAGAAAAAATGGGAGAAAAGTTTGACGAGGTTAAATTAGTATTGGGAAAATTTGAGGAAGAGTAAAAGGATGAAATCAAAGAGTGTAAAGGAAGTTTATTACATCTAGAAAAATTGGAGGAAGGAAACAGGAAATTGAATTTGATTATCTTTAGTGTAGAAGAGAAAAGGGACAGAAGAGCATGGCAGGACATAGAAGAGCTATTCCAAGAGAAATTAAAATTAAAGCTGGTGGGATGGGAAATAGTGGACTCCTTCAGGATAGGACGAAAAGGACCAAGACCAAGACCCATCATAGTTAAAACTGCAACAAGGAAATTTAAGTGGGAAGTACTGGGAAGCAGTAAAAAGGGACAAAAATATTTATTGAACACAATCTGGGAAAGAAACAGAGAGAATTAAAATCAATAGCTCTAATGGAAATGAAAAAAGCAAGAGAAGCCGGTAAAAAAGCCTTTGTTAAAGGAATGGATTTATGGATAGATGGTGTGAAACAGGAACTCAGTCAGCATTACATGGCATGGGAGGGGAACTACATCCTACGTACGGTGCGTGGCAGAGACGATATATTGTCAGCAGATGGCACAGGTCAAGAAAGTCGAATACATACGGAGACAACGGCAGTACCCTCAGAACAACAGAGCAGGGTGAGTGGAGATACGTCACCAGTGGCATCAACGTCACAACAGCATAGGAAGGGGAGTGCAGTTTCGTTACCAGTGACATCACCAGATAGGCCGGCAAAACAGATGACGCCATACATAAGAGAAGATAAACACATGGCTCAAGGGATCAGCTGGTTGTAACTGCGGGAGGGGAGACTAGTGGAACGATGGATAAAGGAATCAGCTGGAATCAGGAAGATCTGAATGTAGTTTCAATGCCTTCGGGCAGTATTTTAGAGCTAAAAGAGCAAGTGCGGACTAGACGGCAAGTGAATTTAGAAAAATACGTATTTTAAAGAAAAGGGCCAGTATAGGGATTCAAATTTTCGGTGGTGGCTTGGAATGTGGAAGGTGTATATGAAAAAGTGTGCAGTGGTGAGGTTCAAACTGTGTTGAAAGGATGTGACATGTTATTGGTGGTGGAAACATGGTTAGAAAGGGAAGTTTTATAGTGATTCCAGTGTTTACTTTTTATAATATTGAGGGCGTGAAGAGCCACAGAAGGGGCAGAGCCTCAGGTGGTATAGGATGCTTTGTAAGGGTAGATAAGGGGTGCAAAGTGAGAGAAGAAAAGGGCCTATGGAGTAAATCGGTGTTGTGGCTATCCATGAGTGATATATTTAAGAAAGGAGGAATGGTGTGTAGTGCTGTAGTACATAATCCACCACCTACATCAGATTATTTTGATACAAATGTGTTCAGGAAATTAAGTTGGGGAATAGAGGAACTGAAAAATAAATATGGAAGTGTAGAAATATAAGTTGCAGGGGATTTAAATGCAAGAATTGGGGATAACCAGGATAAAATGAATAACCCAAGTGGAAAATATGATAAAGAGTATGCATCGGATAGGAGACAGAGCAAAGAAAAGGTTATTAATAGCAAAGGGAGGAAGCTTTCATTTTTTGTGAGGAGAAGAATCTTATGATTTGTAATGGGTATAAAGGGTTGGATACAGAAGGGGAATATACATTTATTAATAGAAATGGCCAGAGTGTGGTGGACATGGTATGTGCTTGCTGGGGATTGACAACTGGATAATATATTTTGAGGTTATGAATGTTATATTAGGGAGTTGCCATTTTCCTGTGAAATTGAAACTGGGAGAAGTTAGTAGAAATTGTACAGAAGTAGGCACTGATTGTCTAAGTGTTGTGGAAATTTATAAGTGGAGAGAGGAAAAGCATGATACTTTTTGTGAGGAACTAAACTCAGAAGGGGGGAAAATACTGCAAGTGAGAGTAAGTGGTTTAGTAAATACCAATAAAATAGAGCAAGCTGTTGAACCATTAGAATATTTTGTAAAGAGGGCAGTGGGTGATAAAAATAGATGTTGGTTTGATATGGTTGTAAAATGGCTAAAATGAGAGTAAGACAAGGGTTAAGGAGGTGGAGACAGTCAGGAGCAAGAGAGGAGAGAGAAAATTTCTTGACACTTAGATGGGAATATAGATGCCTGATGGAAGAAAAGGAGAGGGAATGGAGAATAAAAATGGGTAGAACGTTATATAAAGCAGCAAAAACTAATGATAAGAAAAAGATATGGTCAATAGTTAAAAGCCTACATAAAGATTTGATTTGATTTGATTTATTGATTCATCCATTAAAACATGTACATGTTATAGGACACGTCAAATTAAAAACTAAGTATAATATTTATAATTAAGGTAGCTAACTAAATATTTACAAATTTAAAAATTCATCCACGCTGTAGAAGCTATTGGCTCTAAAGAAGTTTAATAACAATTTCTTAAATTGATGTTGTGATTCAATCTTTTTTATAGATTCAGGTAGCTTATTGTAAAGATGTAAGCCAGCACATGTGAAACTATTTTCATACATCTTTGTTTTGTGTGACTTCACAAATAAATTATTCTTTGTTCTAGTGTTGTGTATATGAATTTCAGAATTTGTTTTGAATAAACTTAGGCTTGCTTTCATATGTACAAGAGTTTCATATATGTATATACTTGGCAGTGGTAAGATACCTAATTTACTGAAGTATGGCTTACAACTAGTTGTGCTTGAGACATCTGCTATGATTCTAATTATTTTCTTTTGGTATCTGAATACTTTTATACTGTCTTTAGAATTTCCCCAAAAAATTATACCATATGCCAACAAACTGTGTATATATGAAAAGTACACTATTCTCCGAACTTTCAAGCTTGACATGCCTGTAATCGCCCTCATTAAGAAACACATTTTACTAAGCTTTTTCGTCAATGCCTCTATGTGAGTTTCCCAATTTAAATTTTCATCTAGTATTAGTCCCAGAAATTTGATAGTTTGTACGTAATGTATTTGGTCTTGTCCCAGCATTAATTTTGGATACAATTGACTTCCACTCATTTTATTATAGAAGCTTAGGGCTGCTGTTTTCTCCTTACTCAATATTAACATATTGGCACTAAACCATTTTTGAATATATTTTAGATTATTTTCAATATGTACATCTGCCCCTTCCTTATTCACCCCTTTGATAAAAATATTTGTATCATCTGCAAAAAGTGTAACATTTATATTGATTCTGTTTTCTACATTATCTGCCAAATCATTAATGTACACTATAAATAAAAGAGGTCAAAGCACCGAACCTTGAGGGACCCCATGTTTCATTATAGCGCTACTTGAAATCTGAGTTTTAACTTCATTCGTTTCGCTATTAAAATACTCTATTTCCACCGATTGCTCTCTATTCTCCAGATAAGATCTGAACCAATCTAAAGCTAACCCACTTATGCCATATGAGGATAATTTTTCTAGTAAAAGTTTGTGATCAACCAGGTCAAACGCCTTTGTAAGATCTAAAAAAATGCCTATCCCTAGTTGTTTACTATCTAGTGTTTCATACACTTGTTCAATGAAATTCATCAGTGCAGAGCTTGTTGATTTATTTTTTCGAAAACCATTTTGATTGTCATTAATTACTTTAAATTTTTCCAAAAAGCTTGATAGTCTTTTATACATTATTTGTTCGAAGATCTTTGCAAAAGTTGAAATTATGGAAATTGGCCTGTAATTTCCTACCTCCCCTTTGTTACCTTTTTTAAAGATGGGTTTCACTTTACCTTTTTTTAACCTGTTGGGGAACGTCCCACTTGAAAGTGAAAGATTTATCAAGTACGTCAGTGGTTCAATTAGGAATAAGGAGCAATGCTTTATGACGCAGTTAGAGTAACCGTCTATTCCTACTGATTTCTTATTCTTCAATTTTTTTATAACATCTTTAACTTCCTCAACTGTTACTGGAATTAAAAACATGCTATGTTCATTTTTCTTTACACTTAATCTTTCCTTCTTTCCTAGAGAATGAGTATTTAACAGTTTCTCCGCTACAGTTGAATAAAACTGGTTGAATAATTCCGAAATTTGTTTAGGATCACTTACTTTTTGGCCATTAATTTTTAGATGGTAATTTTCTTTCAATTTGGGTCCATTTTTTATTTCGTGCTTAATTACTTGCCATATGGATTTAGTTTTATTAACTGCTTTATTTATTGTTTCATCGTTATGTAACTTTTTGGCTGCTCTTATAACTTTATTATATATATTTCGATATTTTACATAATAGGCTTTAAAATCCGGGGTACTCTTGTTTTCCTTCATGAATTTGCTCAAGAATTTTAATCTATCACCAGATTTGCGGATTCCTGTTGTGATCCACTTATTACCTAGCTTGTTCATTGCTACTTTAACTATTGGTATGGCTGTTACAAAGTGAAAATCAAATGTGTCCAAAAATGCATTCATGGCATTGTTTAGATTTCGCTCAGTGTACACGCTTTCCCAAGATTCTTTACTTAATAGAAAATTTAGATAGCTTAGATTGTCATCATTAGCAAGTCTAACCTTTTTGAATATTTTTTTTGCATTCTGTTTTGGGTTATGCTGATCTACTGGGACAACTAATTTTAACATTTGTGCGTAATGATCTGACAGGGCTGTGTCAAAAATCTGAATTTCATATTTCCACTTATTTATATTCAGCACTACTTGGTCAATCGCAGAATAAGACGAATTCGAAACACGGGTTGGTAATTTAACTATGTTTTCCATTCCATACATATTAAAGACATTTTGCAGCTCCTTTTTATTTGCGTTTTCTGTTAAATAGTTTATATTCACGTCCCCTACTATAATTACAGATTTTTTTGTCTTTTTAAAGAAGTCTAAAATGATTTCTAAATTTTGAAGGAAAATTTTGGTATTGCTTGTGGGATTTCGGTACACACAAATAAGAATTAGTTTGCTGTTTAATAGTTCACACATGCTGGCTTCAAAGTGTTCCTCCTGGTTTAAGTATTTAAACATAACAATCTCCCTAAATTTAACTGATTCATTTACATACATACATGATCCACCATTTTTCTTGTTTGACCTACAGATGGAAGATGCTAGCACATAGTTAGGTATATTAAAATACTCTGTTTCATCTTCTCCCAACCAATGTTCCGTTAAACAAATTGCTGTAGAGTTTTTTAAAGCAGATGTTAATAGTACTTCAATATTACACTTTTTGTTCCTTAAGCTTTGGATGTTTTGGTGGAAGATTGATAGGTTGAATTTACTATTGTTACTAATTTTACATCTAGTATTTACACCAGTATTTGTTTTCTCAGGAGGATTGCTATCAAAGCCTACATGCTTTTCACCTTCTTCATACGTTTCTAATTTACCCGACTTTAACATACTACACCTATTACATCTTTTATAGCTTCACTCAGTGTAAACGACCCTTTTCTGTTTAGATGTAGACCATCCTTGCCAAGGCACGAGTAGTCCAGCTTCTTGTCTATGTCCACATAAATAGCTCTTAGAGCATGGCGTGCCCATCTAATATTTTCATTAACACTATTTACATACCTATCACCTAAGTCACGCCTTTTCACTATACTGTTCACTACTAGTTTAGCATTTGAAAACTTCTTCTTGGTCGCACGTATAAGATTGTACATGTTACCCAGAATCTCTTCGGCATTCCGCGAGTTTTTTAGATTGTTTGTACCAACATGTAGCACAACCACTTCGGTATCTTCTGGTCTTCCAGTGATGCTGGGATCATTGAGTTTACCACACATTTGCTGCACATTTATTCCACTTAGAGACCTCAACTTAACCCCATCCACATTTACATGTTTAATAATAGAATCCCCAACAACTAACACTTTGCATTTTTCCATTTCCGGCTTGTCCGTTCCTTCCCCTTCACGTTTCCTGATTTTGAGGTTAGGGTTAATCCACTTGAATTTGGAGCTTACAGCTGTTTCTTTCTTCTTTTTCTGCAGACCAGTATTTGCAGTGAGTCCTTCATCAACGGAAAGCTGAGATTCACTATCGAATGACGATACCAAAGTAAACCTGTTGCTTGTAGGAATAGGCTCCTTCATTTTCATCACAATTTTATTTGAGTCATCTCTGTGTTTAGCTTTTTCCTTCAGGAGATGATTTTCCATTTTGAGTTCGTTGTTTTCAGTCTTTAAGGTTCTTATTTCTTCATGAGCCTGTTTTAAGTCTTTGTTCAATAAGTCCACGATGATTTGAAGCGACGCTATGACCTCCGCTTCACGTGTTTTTCCATTCCGAGATGGCGGTTCCTCTACTTGTTGATTTTGTTTCTTTAATTCTATTAACGGTTCCTCCCCAGTCTTGTCTTCATTTCTGTGGCTTTCTCCGTCATTGAAATTGTTGTTGCTGTAATCTCTTTTTGCTTTATTGCCATTAATACCACTCTTTTCACTGATTTTCAATGACTTACTCCGCGTGCTATAACTACGCGTCGCCATCTTTTTTCGTTATTAAGTCGAGGCAAGAGTCGTTATTAAGAGGGGGCAAGAAATGAGGATATAAGTTCAGACCAATGGTGTGAGCATTTTAAAAATTAATTAGGACAGACCTGTTTACATGTAATGGAAATGAGATTATAGGGAAGCTAGTACTTAACAAATGATCTAGATGGAGAAATTACAGACGTCGAGATATGTGAGCAAATTAGGAACTTAAAAGCCAACAAAGCCAGTGGGATTGATGGTATACCAGGGGAGGTTTGGAAGGTATGGGTAGCTGAGCGGATGGGTAGAAAAATAGTAATAAGGCTATTTAATAAAATTTAGAAACGAGGGTGGTTCCCAAGAAGTGGAGGTTAAGCATGGTAGCACCAAGTCACAAAGGAAAGAGAAATAAAAGCGACCCAGCAAATTATCAGGGGTTAAGCTTACTTTCTATTATAGGGAAGATCTTTACAGGTATTTTAGCAAATAGACTACAGAATTGGGTAGAGAAGGAGAAGAAGCTATCAGAATTCCAAGCAGGATTTAGACCAGGGAGGAGAACAACTGATAATATTTTCATTATCAAAACAGTCATACACAAATATTTAAGCAATAACAGAGGGAGGATTTATATGGCATTTATTGATTTAAAGAAAGCATTCAATACAATTAATAGAGAGGCATTGTGGATAAAATTAAACAACAAAGGGGTAAGTTGTAAATTTATTGAAATACTGCGCAAAATATATCATGATAATGAGTTCTGCATCAAGCTGCAGGGAAACAAAGTAACTGATTGTATAGAGAGCAAGGTGGGTGTAAGACAAAGATGTAAACTCAGTCCGGTGCTATTCAACCTTTTTATAGACGATATTCTAGAGGAGATTGCTAAAAATAGGGTTCACTCACCAGTTATTCATAACAAAGAAATCCCAGGATTGTTATTTGCAGATGACTTAGTAGTTGGTTCTATATCTGTTGGGGGGCTGAGAAGGGCAATTGAAGCAATAAGTAGTTATTGCCAAAAATGGGGGTTGAGAGTTAACGAAAAGAAAACGAAGATCATGGTTTTTAAGAAAGGTTATAGATTGCGTAAAGATGAGAAATGGGAGACACATGGAAGAAAAATACAGGTCGTAAAGAGATTTGACTATTTGGGGATAAGATTGAGCTGTGATGGTAAATGGACTGAACAGAAAAAATTGGCTCTAGCAAAAGGTAAAATGGCCATGAGTATTGTAAGAGCATGTTTAAGGAAATTACCTGACATTAATGTCAAATGGCTGGAAAGAATCTATACTGCCATAGTGGAAAATAAGATGTTGCATGGGGCAGAGATATGGCGAGTGGATGAAGCATGGGAAGAGGTGGATGTTATTAATATATCTTTCTGTAAACATATTTTGGGCTTACCGGCAGCTTCACCCAATGGGGCAGCAGAATTAGAGTTGGGAAGACATTCAACAAGGGTTAGAATTGTCTCAAGGGCATTGAAATATCTATACAGAGTTTCTAATTTGGAAGAAAACAATATTGTTAAGGAATGTTTTCTTTTGCAGATCAGAAGCAAATGGGGAAAGTCTTGGGCGCAAAACGTAAGGGAACTGATGGAGCAGATAGGTATGGGACATATTTGGAGAAACGAAGAGTATTATTATAGGGGCTTTTGGAAAGAGGTAGAATTAAGGCTGGAAGGTTTAGATAGCCAAGTTATATTTACTAGTGTAAGGGAGAAAAGATCATTGAGGATACATAGGGAAATAAAGACAGTGTGGGAGAGGGAGAAGTACATATATGTGTGTAATAAGTTAGGGCGAGAAGGATTTGCCTGGGCAAGGACAGGAGTTAGAAATTTGAAAGGTATTAGATATGAAAAGGATACAGGGAAATGCCCAATGTGTGGAGAAGAGGATACAGATTGACATAGTATACTTTATTGCAAACAAACAAAGATATGGAGAGAACAAATTTGGCAACAAAGGTGGGACAGATTCAGGAATGGGGGGGGGGGGGAGATATTAATATTAAAAAAAATGTTATTGGTAAAAGGAGAAAAAAATGTAAGAAATATAGGTGAATATCTGGGGAAAATTAGAGAGAAATGGTTAAAACTGACAAAGAATAAATAACAATTAAGGGTTAGAAAACTAGAACGAGGGATACAAGGGAGAGGAGGGTCATCAATACACGGAAACCCAGGGGTTATGTGTATTGAGACCAAGACTCGAGGCAAGAAGGTAGAAAGGGTATGTTAAATGTGAATAAGTCATTTTGTTATTGTGTGAAAGAAATGTTATAAATGTCAATGTATCAATGAAATTGTATGTAGAAGAAAGATGAGAAATAAATATGAATAAAAAAAAATAGATCGTCAGAGCAGCTGCATATAGCAGCTGCTGTATGGCATGTGTAATAACAATTAATTATAATATATTGACCTAATACGAAACATTAGTTAATTTGCTTTAAATTAATGCTCTACCATTACCTTAATCAAATAATTTTTATTTTTCAGTTGTACTTTTCTCAATTCTACAATCACAAATGTAATAATGATTTGTCTTAGCTAAATGATGGAAATTGATCATTTCTCCACACTAGCCATATATAAGGCTAAGGTTTTTGACAGAGAGAGTCAACATGAAAAATTCAATGCCATGGCCGGTATTTGAACCACGGATCCCCTGGTTTCCGTCCAGTCGCTCTTACCCTTTGAGCTACCATGGCCAACGTGCCATCCTGACATTAAATTCTCCATTTGACTCATATAATTCCTGACAGTACGAAAACCAGGAGATCCCTGGTTCAAATCCCGGCCATGGCATTGAATTTTTCATGTTGACTATCAGAAACCTTAACCTATATACGGCTAGTGTGAAGAAATGATTAATTTCCATCAATTAACTAAAATAATAAGAGTTAAATGATGAAGCGTGGGACTCAAGCACTTACGATAGTAAGTCGCCACAAATGGTGTATCTCAGATGCGAGAGCCCCTAGTGGTCTACCGGGGAATTATATGAGTCAAATGGAGAATTTAATGTCAAGATGGCATGTTGGCCATGGTAGCTCAAAGGGTAAGAGCGACTGGAAAGAAACCAGAAGATCCGTGGTTCAAATCCCGGCCATGGCATTGAATTTTTCATGTTGACTCTATCTATCAAAAACCTTAGCCAATTTATGGCTAGTGTGAGATATGATTAATTTCCATCAATTAACTAAAATAATAAGAATTAAATGATGAAGCCTGGGACTCAAGTACTTACGACAGTAAGTCGCCACAAATGGTGTATCTCGGATGCGAGAGACCCTAGTGGTCTACCGGGGAATTATATGAGTCAAATGGAGAATTTAATGTCAGGACGACATGTTGGCCATAGTAGCTCAAAGGGTAACAGCGACTGGGTGGAAACCAGGAGATCCGTGGTTCAAATCCCGGCCATGGCATTGAATTGTTTACGTTGATTCTACCTATTAATGATTTGTCTATTCACTATCCTTGTTTAAAAATTATTTGCCTGACACTCCATATGTTCTGGTATTATTGTGCTGTTCGAATGTTTGATCTTTGTTAATAGAAACCTCTCAGATAACGCATTGATTACTCCACATGGACATAACATCTATCTGTCATTTGTGATTTCTACACATTCCATTGGCTGAAGTGATGCGTTCACTGGTGCTTAGCACATGTCTGAGAAACGTGCCAGTACCCCTCCCACTCTTATGAGAATAATCATCCGAGAGGTTTGTATTAACAAAGATAAAGTGAGCAGCAGGATAATAACATTGAGCTACACCATAAACATGAACATTACTACTCACCTTGCTGGGAATATTAACTGTCCAAGGTGCTCCTCCCAATTTACAATTCATCTGTATCACAACTTTTGTTGCTATTGTTGGTAAACTCTTCAAAGTCAGTGTCCTGTTCAGAATTAGCTGTGTAGGAACAGACCTTTCTCCAAGGCATCTCTTTTTAATTTCTCTAAAAAAAAATAAAATCAAGGTTGCATTAGCATACATAACATAAATGTCAGCTGTTTAGATACATTCTCTTCCCCAAGGTATATTTCCCTAAGAGCTCTAGAAAAGATACAAAACCAAAATCATAAACATACATATAGCTCTAAATTTCAGTTGTATTTGTTATTTGTAGAAGAAATGCAGAAGAATATTGTGATATATTATCATAAAACTTGTAAACTTCTACAAAACATGACATATAAGCTACCATTTTTTTTAAAGTCTGAATGAAATTCAGTGCCCTAAACTGAGTGTCAAACAGCTTCTCTACTTCTATGTCAATAGATATACATATTAATTCAATTTATAGATAATAAATTAGATAATAAATTACTTAGATACTAAGTTCAATTATTTTCAATTACAAAATCCATGTATTTCAACTGAATGAATGAATTATGATTTACATTTTATACATATATATAAAGGTTTACAAATGTTAATATAATGAATATGCATATAAAGAGAGTGGGAAAGACTCACTCCCCAAAAAATCACAGTGTAAGCATTTAAGCATTTTTAAGTACATTTATGCCATTATACAAGGGGTATCCAGAAAGTAAGTTCTGTTTCAATTTATCTTTATTGCAGGGCTGCAATCGCAGTTCCGTACATGCTCGGTAGACACTCTGTATCAAGGAGAACAAACGTGTGCCACTGTGAGATCGCTTTCAGCCACGTACGCTTTGTTGTGCTTGTTTACAATGTCAGTGTTGATTGAAAATCCTGCCGCTTGTGAAATCAGATCTGTTATTCGTTTTCTGAATGCTAGGAAAGTGAAAACAAATGAAATTTATCGGCAAATTTGCGATGTCAAAAGGTGTTGTGTTTCTTCACAACAACGCACGACCACACACTGCAAATGCGACGAAAAACTTCCTACAGGGATTTGGCTGGGGGGTGTTTGCCCACCCGCTGTACAGCCCTGACCTTGCTCCTAGCGACTTTCATCTGTTTTTGCATCTCAAATCTTTACTTGGCAGTCAACACTTCAACAATGACAAAGAGCTGAAAGAAAATGTTTCCAACTGGTTGAAGACACAGGCGGCAAACTTCAATGAAGAAGGTATACAAAAGCTTGTGCCTCGCTATGACAAATGCGTACAAAATTTCGGCAGTTATGTGGAAAAGTAGTTTAAGAGTTGTAGAATTTTGTGCAATAAATAATTTTTCTGTATCTGTATTATATGCGCAAGAGTTCTTGAGTGCTGGATTTATGGTGTAGTGTGGGCAGATGGGAAGAAAAGAGAGTTAACGCGTTTCAGTTGCTGAAGTGTGTTCAAGCTAGAAAAACACAATTCAGCCAAATTGCGGTAAGATAAGCGAAGATATGCGCTGAAGGTATGAGATGTGGCAACAAACAATTGAACTCCATCCGATATGCTGTATGCTTATATATTTACTTATATAAAACACATAAAAGTATTAAACAAATATTATGGCAGCCATAAACACAAACTCGCTTTGTGATTCTTCGATTTCCAAGTCTACTGTGTCACTTTCATCGCTTGTATCCTCTAATGTTTTAATAATTTCATTAATTGCATTTTCTATTACACCATCGTTTCTCCCATATTGCATTTCCAGTCCCTGGACCTTCTTGCAGTATCCTTCCCAATCTGTTGCTTCTATAGCAAGTTTCTGCACATTTGTAGCTCTGGTTAACATTGCGTAAGTAAGTAAGTAAGTAAGTAAGTTTTATTCACCGTAAGAACATACAATATTCATGGCTTCGTCAAATTTGTACCCGTAAGAATAATACAATTCTTTTGAGC
The DNA here is from genome assembly GCA_030765055.1 of Mantis religiosa. Lineage (NCBI taxonomy): Eukaryota > Metazoa > Arthropoda > Insecta > Mantodea > Mantidae > Mantis > Mantis religiosa. The sequence continues at coordinate 229,326,111 of CM060949.1, forward strand.
AATAACATTATGAATACAATAGTAATTAATAATGCACTAGTAATTAAACAATACAATAGTAGTTAAATAATACAATAGTAATTGACAGAATAATAATACAATAGTAAGTAAGAATAATGCAACTTAGGTCACACAATTTTTAATGTATTACACTTCCAAAAACTAGACTGTAATAGACATAACTTTTACCAAAAAAATCAATATTTACTTTATTATTCAATTCTACTTCTCAAAAACTCATCTATTGTCTGTGGCATTATTTTTATTAGGATATTTTTTACAGCTTTTCTGAAATTTTTATTATTTAGATTTTTTATCTTAGCTGGGAGTTTATTATATAGAATGATTGCTTTGTGAGAGATGAAATCTAGACTCAGACTGAGACGATGATGATTTAGATGTATATTTTTACTGTTCCTTGTATTGTATGTGTGACAATCTGAATTACTTGTAAATAGTGATCTATTCCTATGTATAAAATAAACTACTTCATAAATATAAATACATTGAACAGGTAAGATGTTAAATTCTTGAAATATTGGCTTGCTTTCTGTTCTTAAGGGAACCTTTTTAATTATTTTTAATATTCTTTTTTGCATCTTATATATACACGAGGACTTGGAATGTTTACTTTGTAAACATTCTTTATTTTTGCCCACACCAGCTCAGTTGTATTCAGATCACAGTTATACAGAGGTAGACGAAATATAGTGTATCCCCTTTTGAGAAACATAACATTGGCAACATATTCTTGCTTTTAGATTTGTTGTAAACTGGTTAGCTAATAATTAACCTCAAAATTGCTCAAAATGAAATGGCGTATGTGTGAAAGCTTAGCATAGCCACCAGATGTCACAGTGTATAGCGCATTTCCTGTTTCAAAGCTGTCATGTGTGTTTACGGAAATAGGCGAAACCTACAGAATGAGGACTTGAGACCCGAATGCTCAAGAAATTTTGCGCATATAGTACACAATTTTATTACCAAACAGAACTTAGTTTTTGGACGTACCTCCCATATATATAAATCTTTGCAAACCACAATAAACCTGAAAATAGTTTCCAACAAAGAAAGTTATTTATGCGTAGATGTATATTTATTCAAGTATTAAGGAAAATCTGTCCAAAACTTCAAAAGCAATAAATTAATATAATTTTAAGCTGAACTAATACTCAATGCTCCACTTATTGGTACTATTTATCTAGAATGTGTTTTGTTAGGATCTTCCTAACATCATCAGCTGTTGTCGACTAATGTATGTTGGTTTGGTGAACTCATTGAAGGTGATAGGTGCGTCTCTATTGGTATCTTGATGAACTTGAAGTTTGGGTTTTCTAAATAGGCAGTGTCGAAATTAAACAATTTTCTTTCATATTTCTTTATGCAGATTTTTTCCCACGTGGTTAATGCAGCTGGACCTTGGACACCTTTTAATAAGTGGATTTCTCATTCATCTTCATAAAAAAATATGAAAGAAAACTTTTAATTTCAACACTACCTTTGAAGAAAACCCAAACTTTAAGTTTATCAAGATACCAATAGAGATGCACCTATCACCTCCAAGGAGTTCACCAAACCAACATCTATTAGTCGACAACAGCTCATGATGTTAGGAATATCCTAACGAAACACGTTCTAGGTAAATACTAGCAATAAGTGGAGCATTGAATATTAGTTTAACTCAAAATTATATTAATTTTGTGCTTCACTGTATCATAGTCCTTACACATTGTAGCAATAAATTACTTTATTTTCCTTTTCTGAATACATCAAGTTTGATAATAATGAATTTTGCAGTCTTGTTATTTAAAATGCCCAGATATTATGGAGCAGTAACTTACCCATATCTGTGAGGACTGTTGTTTGGTAATATCACAAGTAGTATACTTGGGTTCTCTTCAATAACACTTGAATTGATAGCCTCAAAATATGATCTCAACTGATTATCATGTAGGGCCTTATATACTGGGTCAGGAAAGTTCATGCCCATAGTACGACCTGTATGACACAGAGTATTTACAAAGGTGACCACATTATTTTTGAGACCATTTGGGAAAATGACGTGCCATGATCGAACCATTGCAACTCTCAGCATAGTCTTTCCTGAAACAGAAATATAACCTCTCAGGTTTATCTCAACTCTTAATTTATAAAGATGCTACATGCTAACCTTTTGTTACACATGTTTCACATTTAAATTTATGGTGCCAATGATTATTTTTTGACTAAAAGCTTCTGTTTAAACCCAAAAGTAAAATATACAATAAAATCAAATGTAAGTTTTACTGATTACTCCAATGTATGCTCAGCTAACAGCATCAGCATTTCCTATTACATTACCTGAGAAACTTCCCTCTCTGCCTCTGATCTTTTATCTGCTGACTCTCATTTTTACTTGCTTTTTCTCTTTAATGTAAATGATTATGTCATTTCCAAAATTGTAAAACTGTTTGTAAAAATCTGACGTATCTTATTGTAAATACACTCCTTCTCCACTCAATCCTGCACTGCACATTTTTTTGAAAACCTGTTCCCCTATTTTTGTCATGTTTATTACTGATTGCTCTGTTAATTGTAGGTATAAAAAAACAATAAGCTAAAGTGATTGAAAAATCTGTTCAAAGTAGTATGCTACACAAATTCAATGTGCATCAACATGAAAAAGAAAGAAAGAAGAAAGAAAAACAAACAGCTGTTAAGTTAAAAGTGCAGGGAAAGTAAAACCAACAACAAAGGATATCTAAGAATTTTTAAAAGCCACAACAAATTTGATTAGACATAAAATGTGCGCCTTAAGAATAATTATGTTTTTGTGTAGTAAAATACTAATTCTTACACTTCACAGAAGTGGTTCAAAATAAAGTGTGATTACTACTCTCTTCCCATCAAATTCCAGGTGTTTATTTGAATTAACTACAGAAATAAATTTGAAAAATGGATAATTTTATCAGAGCTACAATATGGGTTTTAAAAATATAAATAAACAATAAATGCAATAAAGTAAATAATAATACAGGGTGTATATAAATGAATATCAAGGTTTTAACTCTCTATAAATTTTATTACATTCAACTTACAGTTTTAAATTATATATCAAATTAAAAAGCAACACAAACTGTTTTACCAAGAACCTTATAAATGTTCAATGTGACTACCCTTTGTCACACGGCACACATCAAGTCTATAGCCGAGTTCTTCCCAAACATTGATAAGTGTGTATTCAGTAATTGTAGCAACAGCTGCCTCAATCTGGTTTCTTAATTCAGGGAGGTCAGCAGGCGGCGGAGGCACGTACACACGATCCTTGATGAAGCCCCAAAGGTAAAAATCGCATGGTGTTAGATCAGGAGAACATGGAGGCCATGCATAGCAAGCCCTGTTATTGGGGCCCTTGCAGCCCATCCAGCGCTCAGGTACAGTGACAATCAACCAATCGCATACTTCGTTATGCCAGTGAGGTGGCGCACCATCTTTTTGGAAAATGAAGTCCTCTGGCTCATTTTCTTCCAACTGAGGGAAGAACCATTGCTCTAGTGTATCAAGGTAAGAAGTGCCAGTTACAGTAGGTTCACCAGAACAGAAAGACCCATAAACTTTTCGCCGGGATACGGCACTAAAGCATTCACTTTAGGCAAATCTTGTTGCATTTGTACCATCTCTTGAGGATTTTCTCAGTCTCAGATGCGCACATTATGAGTGTTAACAAGTCCACTAAGGTGAAAGGTCGATTCATCACTGAAGACAACACGATCCATAAAATCGACATTGTCATGAAACAACATGTCGTTTGTGAAGTTGGCACCTAATCCATGTTCTGTCGGCTTTAGAGCCTGTAATAACTGTAAACGGTACGGACATAGTCATAAGCATTTTCTTACAACTTTCCAAAGAGTCGACACAGGATCTTGTAATTCATGACCAGCCTTCTGAACTGATTTCTTTGGACTACAAGTGAACGACTCTCACTCGCTCAACAGCCTATTCACTTACTTTTGGTCATCCCATGCTCCTTCCTTTACAAATGCAGCTGATATCTTCAAACTAGGAGGATCACAACCAAACTTAATGTGGTACACACATTGCACAGTAACTACAGATTCGGTCTTTGGAAACTGCAAAACACAAAACTCTTTCTGTTTACTAGTCGCCATCTTTGCTACTACCACTGTCTAGTGGATTGTGGCAGAAACATTGCACACACATGCCCAATGGTGCCAACAAACAAGACTGAGTTGGTTTTTCATTTGACATATCATTTATAACTGTAAGTTTAATGTAAAACATATTATAAAGAGCTAAAACCCGGGTATTCATTTATACAGGTACATACTGCATAACTAATGCCCTCCATGATGTAAATTTGTAGTCGCCATGTTTCTGGACTTTTGAAAATATTTTGACTATGTGAAAATAAACATACTTTGGGTAAAATTGGATTGTGTCATATTATTTAGAAAATAGAGATGGTGTATCTCAAATACGAGAGCCCCTGTTAGTCTACCGGGAAGATATAAGAGTCAATTGGAGAATTTAATGTCATGGTGGCATGTTGGCCATGGTAGCTCAATGGGTAAGAGCAACTGAACGGAACCATGAGATCTGCAGTTCAAATACCGGCAGTGGCATTGAATTTTTCAGGTTTGTTGTCTACAGTACTGTGACTTTGTGGGTTCATGAAATGAAAAGTCCAATTACACAAACTCAACAATGTTCTTTATTTCCACCGACTTACAGTTTAACACTTGCCAATTATACAGAATTACGTACTGCACACAATTACAATTCACCAGTTCGTCCGTTAAAGTTACACTTGCACTCGCGATTACGTAAACTCCGATGCACATACACAGTCTTCTCGTCCTTACACTAGCACTGAACTCTTACGCTGATTGCCAAGAACTCTGACTAACTGACTGACTCACTGCCCAGCGTGTTGCTTATATAGGGTCAGCTGGGGGATCAAGAATGTTCTAGATTAGATGAAATATCCCGTAAGTTCAAGAACACAGGTGGAACAGAAAGAGACGGCGCAGTGATGTTTTTTTCTCCCAGCTACCGCTTGTCACCACTATAAGACAAACGAGGGGGGGAGGCGTGGCTAACTCCAACCTCCCCTGCTTGCCCGCTCTCAGCTGGTTCTATAGGTGTTCCAACATTCGAGTGACACTGCTCCCTCTTTAAAGCTGGTCGTCCCGAACAGCAACATCGTAGCGTACCAGGCGATCTAGGTGTACCACCAACATCTTCCCTCGGGGAACCTTCTGGATGCGGTAGACCACGTCGTTAATCCTCTTCACCACCCGGTATGGTTTGCCATGGCTGCTGGAGCTTCGGGCAGCGTCCCTTGGTCCGGGTAGGACGGTACAACCAGACCAGGTCACCTTGCTGGAACCCTTGGCTGTTGGCTTGCCTGTCATACCTGGTCTTCATGCGGTCGCTCGCCTTCTGGATGTTCTGGTGAGCCATCTCGTGCATGTCCTGGAGATGGTCCACCAAGTTCTCCACATACTCGGTCGCTGGCTGTTTCGCTTCCGGAGGGCTTCCAAAAGCCAGGTCACAAGGGAGGCGTAACTCTCGGCCGAACATTAAGCTGGCTGGCATCATTCCAATTGTGTCGTGTGTAGACGAGCGGTAGGCCAGCAAGAACAGTGGCACCTTGATGTCCCAGTCTCGCTGATGGCTGGCCACGACCTTCCTCAGGTGTTCCTCTAAGGTCTTGATGTACCTTTCGACCAGGCCATCCGATTGGGAATGTAGAGGCGTAGTGCGAGTCTTGTTCACCCCAAGCCTTTGTGGTGCCTCCTTCATTAGGTTGGACTCAAAGTTGGTACCCTGGTCACTGTGTAGCTCTAATGGCACACCAAATCGACAGAACACTTGCTCCACGAGGCAGTCTGTGATTGTCTTTGCCTCTTGGTTTGGGATGGCATACACCTCCGACCACTTGGTGAAGTAGTCCACGACCACCAATAGGTACTTGTTGCCTCGGTCGGAAACTAGGAACGGTCCAGCAATGTCAACGGCGATCCGTTCGAATGGCGCTGCATGCGACCCCGGCTCCTAGTCTGGGGGCCACGACTCGCCGCGCACACGTGACACTGACGGCACCATCTCTCAGCATCTGCTCGGAGTCTCAGCCAGTAGTAGCGCTGCCGTAGTTTGTCAATCGTTCGGTTCGCTCCCAGGTGTCCTCCCGAAGTACCGGCGTGCACTTCCTCCAAGACTTCCGGGACCTTACTCCGGGGAAGTACCAACTGTTCTCTCTGCGTCTTCCCATCGGGTGATTCCCATACCCGGAACAGCATGCCATCTCTGGTCTTCAACGAGTCCCATTGGGCCCAGTACGACTTGTAGGTGGCGCTCCTCGGTGCGATGTCCTCCCAGGTTGGTCTCATCCCTGCCTCCACTTCCCTCAAGAGTGGCCCCAAGTCTGCGTCCGCCAGCTGCTCCCTCCTCAGGCCTTCAGCAGGCAATGCCACAACTACTCGGACTGCTGCGGCACGCTCCTTCTCTTCCACTCTTGTGCACTGGCCGCACTCTTCTGTACAGGGTCTTCGGGACATGGCATCTGTTTTACCGTGGCTCTTCCCTCTACGATGTTCCGAGGTGAAATCGTACTCCTGCAGCCTCTGGACCCAACGTGCTGTCTGGCCTTCCAGGTTCTTAAAACTCAATAGCCAGGTTAGGGCGGAATGGTCAGTCCTCAGGTGGAATGGCTGACCGTACAGGTACTTGTGGAAGTGCTCCAAGGTCTTTAATACCGCCAATAATTCTCGTCGGGTGACGCAGTAGTTCTTCTCTGCCTTGGATAGCGTCTAGCTGTAGTAGGCTATCACCCGCTCATGGCCGTCCTGGATCTGCGATAGGACACCTCCAATGCAATGGTCGCTGGCGTCGGTGTCCACAATGAAGGCGCCACCCGGTTGTGGGAAACCCAAAATTGGAGCACTGCACAGGGTCTCCTTTAGGTGCTGGAAAGCATTTTCAGCGTTCTCTGTCCAAGCATAAGGCCGGTGTTCTTCTGTCAGGCGGTGAGGGGTTTGGCGATGCTGGAGAACCCCTTAATAAAGCGGCGGTAATAGCTGCACAGCTCCAGGAAACTGCGCAGCTCTTTCTTATCCCTTGGGCGAGGCCAATCTCTCACGGCCTTTGTCTTCTCCGGGTCTGTGGCCACTCCGGTTGCTGAGACTATGTGGCCCAAGTAGTTAACTTCCTTGCGGAAGAGCTGGCACTTCTTAGCGTTCAGCTTCAAGTTGGTTGCCTGCAGTCTCTGTAGCACCTTACTCAGATTCTCGAGGTGATCTTCAAAAGTCTTCCCGACGATGATGATGTCGTCCAGGTATAGCAGGCAGGCATCGTAAATCAGCCCTCTCATCACTGACTCCATGAGGCGTTGGAAGGTAGCTGGTGCGTTGCAGAGGCCAAAGGGCACAACCGTGAACTGCCAGAGCCCTTGGCCCGTCAAGAATGCGGTCTTCTCCTTGTCTCTCGGTTCTAGAGCTACCTGCCAGTAACCCGACTTCAGGTCCAGGGTCGAGAACCACTGTGCACCAGCTAGCGTGTCCATGGTGTCATCAATCCGGGGTAAGGGAAAACAGTCCTTCCGGGTGACAGCGTTCAGCTTTCTGTAGTCTACGCAGAAGCGCAGCTCACCGTTCTTATTGGTCACCAAGACTACAGGGAAACACCAAGGGCTGTCAGACTCTTCAATAACTCCCCTGGATCTCATGTCCTCCAGCATGTTTCGTACCGCCCCTTGCTTCGCCAGCGGAACGCGTCTATGTGGTTGCCGAATAGGCCGGGGGTCTCCGGTGTCGACGCGGTGAAGCACTTTGTCCGTGCGGTCGTAGTCACTATCGCCTTGGCTGAAGACGCGCTCGTATCGCCTCAGTAGTTGTCGAACTTTCTCCAGCTGTTCTGCGGTCAGGTGGTCGGCTGCCCTCTCCAGTAAGCCTTCTAGCCGGGGCCTCAGGTGTTGCTTGGGCGCCGTCTCCTGTGTCTTGTCGATTGCTGTTACGCTCACCACGGGCTCGCACGTTCCCAACTACGTCCCGGCCTGGACGTCGTGATCGGTGTCCGTTGGATTTAGCAGTCTCACTGGCACCTCCTCTCGGCACGGCAGCAATGCCCTGGCTACACACAGTCCGTGTACAGGCGTCTTCTGGTCCAGCATCATGTTCCTGGTTCTCTGGCCCTCCAGTCGCGCCGTCACCACCACCTCGCTCCTCGCGGGGACAACCACGTCTTCGTCCAAGACGACCCTGCAAATTCCAAGGCGCTCTTCGGGTTGACGGAGTATAACCTCTTCTCCGTTAAGCCGCAGGACCTTCTTGTCGACGTCGACCGTCGCCTCATGGCTCCTGAGGGCATCCAGTCCCAGGATCACCTCCTCAGCCACCTTCGCGACGAACACCCACAGACGCACGGCACTCCGTCCCAAGTTCAGCTCCAGCAGGGCCTCCTCCACAGGCAAGGTGTCGCCCGATGCCGTCACAAGCTGGTATGGTCGGCCCGGCTTCCTTGTCGGCAAACCCTTCGCCACGTCCGGTCTGATGATGGTCACGGCCACCCCGGTGTCCACCAGCACGCGGCACGGCTTTCCTCTTACCCAACCGTCCGCGATGAGGCTGTCATCCATACGCCGGCTGACGGCGCGCAGTGTCACTTGAGGGGATGGTGGTGATGGCGCCGACGTGCCCCTCTCCACGACGGCCCTTATTCGTTTTCCGGCTGCTCTTCCTGGTGTGGGCAGTCTCTCTGCAGGTGTCCGGGCTGTCCACACCAACACAGGCCACTAGGTGTTCGCCGGCGTCCCTCAGCTGGTATTCTGTCTCCGGCGTAGCGGACACTCCTCGTTCTCGACGTCGGGATAGATGTTACTTTGGCCGCTTCCATCCTTAATGCCGCTGTCAGCGCCTCGAGGATGGTTTTATATTCGCCGAGCATTAGGCGCTGACGAATCTCCATGTCCCGTACCCCGTCGACAAAATTGTAGGCGGCTTCCCGGGATACGAACTCCAGTGGCAGGTCAACCAAGGCCTTGCTAGCCAGCTGCTCGATCGCTATGGCGAACTCCTGCAGCGTCTCCCTCGGCTGCTGTGACCTTGCCTTTAGCTGGCTGCGGTATGCTGCGGCTAAGCGGTGGTTCCCGAAGCGATCCTCCAGGGCCTCCCAGATGTCCATGGGCGCCGCCGTTGTCTGCAGCGCGTTTAGGACTTCGGCGGCCCGTCCCTGGGGGCTGGATATTAACTGTGCGGCCTCCTCTTCCAGTGACGATCCGTTGTGCCTGGCCACTGTGTCGAACTGGCGGCGGAAGACCTCACACGTTGACGCACCGTCATACCTGGGAGGTTTGACGCGCGCAGATGTTGTGTCGCGTCCCGGCGCGTCGACCTTCAAATCCTTCAGCTTTCTGCCGACGACGTCCTCCACCATGGCGTTCAGGGACTTCACGCTGCTCTCGGCTTTCCCTTCCAGGTCGTTAACGCGGCTCGCCAGGTCCTCGACGCGCTCGTCCACTTAGCCCATCCGCTTGCCCAGCTCTGTCACGTCATCCCTCACGCCGGCCAACTGTTCTTCAAATTCGGCGGCGAGAGCCTCGTTCGCCACCTTCATTTCCGTTGTCAGTTCGGCCATCTTTGAGGTCATTGTCGTGGCCAAGTTGTTGTTAGCCGTTTCCGTCTTCGCTGTTAATTCGGCCTTCATTTCTTCCATCTTCTCGGTGATGTCGTTGGCCGTCTTCATTTGTTTCAACTCTGCGGTGATGTTGTCATTGGCCGTCTTCATTTGTTTCAACTCGGCGGTGAGGTTGTTGTTTGCCGCTTCTGTTTTTGTTGTTAACTCGTTCATCTTCGCGTCTATTTTCTCGGTGATGTTGTCGTTTGCCGTCTTCATTTCCGATGTCAGTTCGGCCTTCATTTCCATCATCTTCTCCAAAATCTTTTCCAATGCCGCGTCCATCCTTGTAATGTTGCGTGAAGTTGTCGTCCCGCTTCCTGACACCATGTGACTTTGTGGGTTCGTGAAATGAAAAGTCTAATTACACAAACTCAACAATGTTCTTTATTTCCACCGACTTACAGTTTAACACTTGCCAATTACACAGAATTACGTACTGCACACAATTACAATTCACCAGTTCGTCCGTTAAAGTTACACTTGCACTCGCGATTACGTAAACTCCGATGCACATACACAGTCTTCTCGTCCTTACACTAGCACTGAACTCTTACGCTGATTGCCAAGAACTCTGACTAACTGACTGACTCACTGCCCAGCGTGTTGCTTATATAGGGTCAGCTGGGGGATCGAGAATGTTCTAGATTAGATGAAATATCCCATAAGTTCGAGAACATAGGTGGAACAGAAAGAGACGGCGCAGTGATGTTTTTTCTCCCAGCTCCCCTTGTCACCACTATAAGACAAACGAGGGGGGGAGGCGTGGCTAACTCCGACCTCCCCTGCTTCCCCGCTCTCAGCTGGTTCTATAGGGTGTTCCAACATTCGAGTGACAGTACCATAGCTTTCTAAAGTTCAAATCAATGTGTTCAACCAAAACAGCATAATAATTACACAATTAAACACTTTATTTCTTGTAAACTAGCCTTACATCTTTGCCATATATAATAGAAGAGAAACTGTAAGAATTGGGCAAAAGCTATTACGAGGGCTGTTCAATAAAGAATGATCATAATGTTTTGTTTTTTTTTATGCTTTTTTGGGAGTTGGTGATGAAGATTTCCACACTGAGCTTTGCTGTTTGCTCTCAGGATCAAAACGATGTAGCCAAGTTTCAACAGCAATGATTACATTTGAAAGAAACTCCAGATCTTCCTCTAACATCAACTTTAGCTGCATGTTACCTGCATTGCAGCGGTAGGCGATACTGAACATGTCTGAACTTTCCTGGTTCTCACAGGCAGGAACCAGGAGTACCAACATAAACTACTACGATGTATTTGTTTCACATTAAGCTAACAGAATATAATAAGATTGAAATTTAGTGCGAAAAATTATGACAGTAAAAAAATAATGATCATTCTTTATTGAACAGCCCTCCTATTATCCAAAGGATTTCAAAACATACAAAATATGGAAAGAGTCAACATGAAAGATCCGTGGTTCAAATCCCGGCCAAGGCATTGAATTTTTCATGTTGACTCTATCCATCAAACATCTTAGCCTAGATATGGCTAGTGTGGAGAAGTGATTAATTTCCATCAATTAACTAACATACAAAGTATGTTTCATTTACAGATTTTTAAAGTTCATTGTATGATATACTTTGAAAGATTATTTTTTAGAATTTACCTCTTATTTCCCTTGTCCAATCATTCACTTGCACAGGTTCGATTGCCATTTGCTGCAAGATGATTTGCTCTGATGATAGTACCCTTCCTGGACAAGTTACTAAACTCTCATGAAGGTTTATATTCCAGCAATTAAGTTGATCAATAACCTGTAATATAACATTAACTCAAATAAAAAAGCTTGGAATAAATATTTTTGGAATACCTTATAATTATTGAGTGCCAAATTTAGGTGGACTTATTGTCCCACAGAATGCTCCTTTGCTATCTTTTCTTCTTAATTAAAATTATATATTGCATGCATCTATAAAACAATTTCTTTTTGTTTCCTTGTAAAACTTAGTAAATATTTGGAATACAAAGGTATGCTTCTATGAATAGCAAAATATAATGTATATAGGTATATGGCTTTTGTTTTCCCACAGACTTACAAACTTACACTTCAAGATATGTACAAGGGGCATTCAAGTTATAACAGCTATTTTTTCCAGGACTGGGACCAGATAGGAAATTCTATTTTTTTTAAATACATGTGAGCTCTTTGTGAATGTCTGACAGATATGGCAACATTGTACAGTGCATGGAACTCTAGTGGCAGTGGCAAGAGTTAGGACTGTTTTTGATACTTAAAATGGCGACATTTTCATTGCAAGAAGAGCGTGTAATCATTCGTTTTCTCCATTTTCGTGGTGTAACACCTATTGAAATTCCTCGCCGGCTTAGTGAGGCATGTGGTGATGCCTAATCAGTGTTCCTGGGTGTGACAGTTGAATGAAGACAGAACATCATGGGACAACAAACCAAGATCATCACGGCCATGCACAAGCCAGTCTGAAGACATGATTCAGCGAGTGGAGAAGGTTGTTTTGGAGGATCGCCAATTGAGCATTTTCAGATCTTCATGCGGGATTGTGTGCACAGATCCCATGGAAATGCCAATTTTGGAAGTTATGTCTGCAGCTGTCTTGGTTTGTCGTCATACGATGTTCCGCCTTCACTGAACTGTCGACCGCACATTAGACACATCCCTGGTAACATCACCACATGTCTCACTTAACTGGGAATGAATTTCAATAGGAGTCACACCACGAAAATGAAGAAGACAAATGAATACATGCTGTTCTTGTAATGAAAACGTCGCCATTTTAAGTATCACAAACAGTGCTAACTCTTTTCCCTGCCGATAGAGTTCTATGCACTGTACAGTGCTGCAATCTCTGTCACGTATTCACAAAGAGTCCACATGTGTTTAAAAAATGAACACAAGTTTCTATCAGGTCCCAGTCCTGAAATAAAAAATGGGAGATGTTATAACTTGAATGCACCTCGTATGTTAACTCAGACTTTTGCTGAAATCCATGTTTGAGAGATTCTATGCAGATTCATAAGAATCCACATCAAACAGAGTAAGAGCATCATTTGACAGGACCTTTAACAGCCAGAAGATAACAAAGGATTAGCTTATTTAAGCTGGTAAGGACCATGGCACACCCTATGTGTCCATTTGCATGCAATCAGAAGATGATGATTTATATATAAGGGAACTCAACTACTTGGTCATCAGCACTCTTTTAAAAACTAAATCATTGCAATAGCCAGAGTAAATTAAACAATAAATTAGAAAAATCAAAATAAAATAAATATCCACAATAGGGAAAGAACAAATGAAAAACTATAAATAATAACATGCCAAGAGCCATAAAAAAACAGTTTTCTTTATTAAATTCTATAACTTAGCATAAAAATCAAACTACGTGCCAAGTGGTGGTTGAATCTATTAGCCCCTTTTTTGGAGCATTGGACTAGCATTTTCAGCAGATTTATCCTGCCTTGTTTACACTGTTGTTCTGGCAGTGAAGGCAGGATCCTCCTGCTCCACATCCTCTATGGAGCAGGACCTCCTCTAACTGAAAATTTTGTTTGGAGAGGCTCGAAACGATCGGAAGCTGTGATCGACGAAGTTGATAGTCACTTCCGTTGTTTAAGGACTATGATACAATGAAACCCAAAATTAATACAATTTTGAGTCGAACTAATACTCAATGCTCCATTTATTGCTAGTATTTACCTAGAACGCGTTTCGTTAGGATCTTCCTAACATCATCAGCTATTGTCGACTAATGGATGCCGGTTCAGTGAACTCCTCGGAGGTGATAGGTGCGTCTCTGTCGGTATCTTCATGAACTTGAAATTTGGGTTGTCTTCAAAGGTAGCATCGAAATTAAACAATTTACTTTCATATTTCTTTATAAATATTTTTTCCCACGTGGTTAATGCAGCTGGACCTTGGACACTTTTTAGTAAGTGAATTTCTCATTCTATATCATGATTTTCCTTCCAAAAATGATACGCTACCGCCGATTTATCTATTTCTTTATTCCTGATGTTCCTAAAGTGCTCTTTAAGCCTAATGTTCACGTTCCTTTTTGTTTTTCCAATGTAGAATTTGTCACAGTCCTTGCAATTTATCCGGTACACTCCTGATTTTTTGCCTGTGGGTATCTCCTTTGTATTATGTGATTTCAAAAGGTGTTGTACACTAAATTTGTTCTGTGGGGCCAAAGTAATATTGTGTTCTTTGAAGACTTTTTGGAAAAGGTGTGTAGCTCTGGGATGATACGTAAATTTTCTGTATGAGGTTTCATTGCTAATTGGGGAGAGAATAGTTACTTGTTTGCATCTTAGTTGTCTTTTGAATTTATCTATTTTCTTGTTGACCAATTCAGCACTGTATCCATTCTATTCTGCAATGTGAATGATATTATTGTACTCATTGTTATATTCTATGTTGTTTAAAGGTACATTAACCAGCCTGTAAGTTAAGCTGTTGATAACAGCATGCTTGTGTTGTCTTGGGTTATATCCATCTGATTTTATGAAATTTTCTGTGTGTGTTTCCTTTCTGTGTATGCCAAATTCAAGTTTATTATGTTTTCTGGTAAGTTTCAAATCTAAGAAAGGGATTTCAAGGTTTGTCTCTTTTTCTATGGAGAATTTTATTGCAGGATTTTGTAAATTAAGTAGATTTAATGCATCATCCACTTGTTTCTCATTTATTATTACCCAAATGTCACCCACATATCTGTACCAATGCTTAAAAATTAGTGGGAATGCCTTTCTGATGTGCGTTTCCAAAAAGCTCATGAAGAGGTCTGCCAAAATTGGGGACAATGGGTTGCCCATAGATAGTCCTGATTTTTGCTTGAAAATTTTTTTATTGAATGTAAAAAAGGACTGTTCAATGCAAATATTGGTTAATTGAGGGTATTCCTCTATCACTTTTTGGCCTATTTGTAGGGACTGAAGCCATGTTTGCATGTACTCTATGAGTTTGTCTCTCGGAACGCTTGGGAACAAGGAGATTACATCAAAGGATACCATTCGGTCTGTGGGAGAAAATTGTAGATTTTTAGTTTTGTTGATGAATTCCAACGAATTTTTAATACTGTGGCTTTTGAATTTTGGTAGCTCCTTAAATTTTTTGTTTAACCATTTGGATAGCTTTTAGCGGGGTGTGTTTATGTTGTTAATAAAACAGGAAATAAGATGCGCCCAATCATTAACAACACAAACACACCCTCCTACAAGCTATCCAAATGGTTAAACAAAAAATTTAAGGAGCTACCAAAATTCAAAGGCCACAGAATTAAAAATTTGTTGGAATTCACCAACAAAACTAAAAATCTACAATTTTCTCCCACAGACCGAATGGTATCCTTTGATGTAATCTCCTTGTTCCCAAGTGTTCCGAGAGACAAACTCATAGAGTACATGCAAACATGGCTTCAGTCCCTACAAATAGACCAAAACGTCATAGAGGAATACCTTCAATTAACCAATATTTGCATTGAACAGTCCTTTTCTACATTCAATTAAAAAGTTTTCAAACAAATATCAGGACTGTCTATGGGCAACCCATTGTCCCCAATTTTAGCAGACCTCTTCATGAGCTTTTTTGGAAACGCACATCACAAAGGCATTCCCACTCATTTTTAAGCATTGGTACAGATATGTGGGTGACATTTGGGCAATAATAAATGAGAAACAAGTGGATGATGCATTAAAACTACTTAATTTACAAAATCCTGCAATAAAATTCTCCATAGAAAAAGAGACAAACAATGAAATCCCTTTCTTAGATTTGAAACTTACCAGAAAACATAATAAACTTGAATTTGGCATACACAGAAAGGAAACACACACAGAAAATTTCATAAAATCAGATGGATATAACCCAAGACAACACAAGCATGCTGTTATCAACAGTTTAACTTACAGGCTGGTTAATGTACCTTTAAACAACATAGAATATAACAAAGAGTACAATAATATCATTCACATTGCAGAATACAATGGATACAGTGCTGAATTGGTCAACAAGAAAATAGATAAATTCAAAAGACAACTAAGATGCAAACAAGTAACTATTCTCTCCCCAATTAGCAATGAAACCTAATACAGAAAATTTACCTATCATCACAGAGCTACACACCTTTTCCAAAAAGTCTTCAAAGAATACAATATTACTTTGGTCCCACAAAACAAATTTAGTGTACCATACCTTTTGAAATCACATAATACAAAGGAGATACCCACAGGCAAAAAATCAGGAGTGTACCGGATAAATTGCAAGGACTGTGACAAATTCTACATTGGAAAAACAAAAAGGAACGTGAACATTAGACTTAAAAAGCACTTTAGGAACATCAGGAATAAAGAAATAGATAAATCGGCGGTAGTGTATCATTTTTGGAAGGAAAATCATGACATAGAACGAGAAATTCACTTACCAAAATGTGTCCAAGGTCCAGCTGCATTAACCACGTGGGAAAAAATCTTTATAAAGAAATATGAAAGTAAATTGCTTAATTTCGATACTACCTTTGAAGAAAATCCAAATTTCAAGTTCATCAAGATACCGACAGAGACGCACCTATCACCTCCGAGGAGTTCACTGAACCGGCATCCATTAGTCGACAACAGCTGATGATGTTAGGAAGATCCTAACGAAACG
Organism: Mantis religiosa; assembly: GCA_030765055.1. Lineage (NCBI taxonomy): Eukaryota > Metazoa > Arthropoda > Insecta > Mantodea > Mantidae > Mantis > Mantis religiosa. Next base: position 229,342,434 of record CM060949.1, read on the forward strand.
CGTTCTAGGTAAATACTAGCAATAAATGGAGCATTGAGTATTAGTTCGACTCAAAATTGTATTGATAGTCACTTGTCCGAGTCCTCTTCAAAAGATGATCTAGGAGGAGATGGTTGTGGACTTTTCTGCTGGTTTATTATTGTGGCACTAGTTTTATTACTCTCCCTGAGGAAGTTGGTTCCTTCATGTGTAAACTTGAACTTTCTGGGCGCTGCGTTATATATTACTCGTACATTGTTGTTACTGAGGTACATGTTTTCGCAGTGATTTGTCTGAAACCTTCTTAGGACTGGACATAGCTGTTTTCATTGCTGTTCGTGCTGGTTTCTCTTGCTTTGGTTGTGATTTTGGTGTAACTGTTCTTCTGCAATGACTACCCCGTTTAAATGCTAGTCTGTGTTGTGATTTCACGTCTAGGTGCTGGCTCAGCTGCAATGGTCTTTAAGTAATGGTTCTAGGGACAGAAGGCTGATGAATATGCAAGAGCTTCTGGGCTTCCAAGAAGCAAACCTTCTCTCTTACCTGGATCTCTTGGATTGCCTTTTACTCCATAATGGAGGCATTCTCTGAAGTTCTATGAATAGTTGACACATGTTGAAGGTGAAGAACATGCATTTTCATGCTTGACTTTCCCACAGTCAATGCAGATAGCATCTCCATTACAAGAATCACTAGTGGGCCAAAACACTGGTATTTGTAACATGTCAATGGATTGGGTATATATGGCCTCCCTTCAATAGCATTATACCTTGCTTAATCCTTTGTGGGAGATCTACCCAATCAAAGGTATGAAACAGGGTATGAGTGGGCATCAGTTCATCCAGTTTTTTAAGCTGGACTTAATATACTTTGGTCACACCTTATTCCACCAAGTTTTCCTGAATCTCCTCAATTGAAATTCCGTCAAATGCACTGGTGTTTACAACACCACACGTGAGGTTCGGAGGCCAATGCACTTCAACATGCACTGTATAACTCACAAGCAGATTTGCATTCATAATTTTTGCAGCCTTTGTTGATGATGCAGCTTCGACCAGGAGCTCATCATTGCGAGATTGAATACATGATTTTAAAAGACCACCAATGTTATCTAAATCCTTCTGGATAATAAATGGGTTCACAGTAGTAAATTTCCGGCCTTCCTCATTTCCATTAATAACCTAGTAGTGAGGAAAATAAGACTAAACTACTTCAATTCTACTGTTTTAGCATATTTGTTAATTTTTTTATTTGTTTCTATAGCGACACTATCCTCCATCATTGCAAACGTCTCTGATGCCTTGCTCAACTCCTGGGTACCACCCTGGTTTAGGTAGGTGTCTTGGCCTGGACTTTGCTCACTTCAGGATATCACCTCCCAAAGTAGACACAGAGACCCAAACGCATTCAGGAGTGCATCAGCTCACCCCTCCCATCCCCGGGACTGACCATTATCAGTAGATACGAACACAGTCCTGGGACATATGCATTACCCAGTCACCCCCTGCGCTTGCCACACTAGATATCCATCAGACTTGTGTTCAAGAAGGAAAAACTTTTTGGGTCAAACATGGATGTGGACCAAAGTTGTTTGGGCATTTGGAATAATCCCTGTCACCACTAGAGGTACCCAATCTAGACATTTGACTTGGGTCTCCAAGATCGCCAATCCCATACGTACTGTAGTAGGCCACTGGGGAACAGGTAATCAGAAGACATATAGTTCTTCATGATCTACCAAGAATTTTGGTGAAATAACAGGTTTCTGCAAAGGTCTGAAGTATATACAGGGTGAAATTTCACTTGAGACAGTACAAAACTAAGCACTGTAGAGAGAAATGTCTTGGATAAAAGTTGCCTTATGTTATGGAGGGAAGTAAATGCCCTTAGTCGACATATTTGGAAGACTTTTGATGGTCATTTTAGAGGCAATTCAAGTTTTTTAAAATGGGAACATACATTTTTTATTTGGTTTGTCACTCGTCACAGAAAACCTAAACATCTTTTGTATAAAACACTTTGCAATTGTTCTTACAGTAACGTAAATAATGACAAACATTATGAACAGTTGCCCCATTCAACATAGTCCCACATGATAGGAAGCAATGAGACACTGTGTTCGTTTTGTTTACTTTCTACAGTAGGACAGTTTCCTTGTATTTATCACTGGTGTACTTGCAGCCGCATTTAAGTCCAGGTGGATCCACTGATGGTACAACGATAAGCGATCATCTAGTAACAAACATCACTACTACACAAATATATTTATTACAAAAACATCACTTAAATATTAAAGAAATTGATGTAAATTTCAATAAGATTGCGATTTCGTAAACTTTTGTCTACATTGTCAGTTATACAATCTCGTTACGATCAACAACAATGACGAGATTGTATAACTGATGATGTAAACAAAGGTTTACCAAATTGCAATCTTATTGAAATTAGTATAATATAGTATAGTATTTATTTCATCCTTTGAAACATCTACATGTTATTGGACACGTCAAAATTACAGAAAAACATATAGTAACACATTAAATGTAACATTTATAGACAAAATTTGAAAAGTGATATAAACCAATTTTATACATAAATTTTTTACACAGCATTAAAGTTTTAGTGTAGTATTCATAACATATATTATGTGAAAAGAAAAATTACACAAAGTAGAGGGAGGAGAGAGAGAACAAAGATATTTACATCAATATCTTTAAAGATAAGTGAAGTTTTCATTGCAAATAATTATATTTGTGTAGTATTTGTTGCTTCACTGTCACTAGCTTCATTTTTTATATAAACATCACTACAATTCAATTTGTTGAGCTTTTGGAAGCATACTCAGTTGACTACAGGTTAAAATGGATCAACTTCCTCAACTAGAAAAGATGGAAATAGTTCTCATTTACAGGGAGTCTAGGAGAGATGGGAAACAGGCTATTCTTCTGTAAGCGGAGAAGTTTCCTGATAGAAGAAGTCCATCAAGACCTTCATTTTATCATGTGATAAAGTAATTCTCTGAAGAAGGAAGTGTCCATCCAAAGAAAGGGAGGTGCAGAACAGCTACTGATGAGGATAGGGAAGTTGGGGAGCTAGCTGCAGGAATTACATTCCTCCTGTCAGTTCTCACAAATTAGCATCCAATGTAAGAATATACAAAAGTGTTCTCAGAATATTGAAGCAGCATAAATTCCATCCCTACCATGTGTTGTTACATCAAGAACTACATGGTGATGATTTTCTGAATAGACTAATGTACTGTAGCTGGGCACAAGGCCAACTGCAGATTAATAACTTCTTCAGTTCCTGCTGTTTAGAGACGAATGTAATTTCACAAAGCATGGTAAAGTAAATCGGCACAATATGCATTATTGGGCGGTGGAAAATCCACATTGGTTACAAGAAGCGGCACATCAGAAAACATGGTCTGTTAATGTGTGGTGTAGGATTTTGGGTGACAAGCTAATGGGACCCTACTTTATTGATAGTAATTTGTACAGAAAATTTTTACCAGCTGAGTTGCTGTGTTTGCTAGATGTCTCAACACAAACAAGGTCACAGATGTAGTACCAGAATAATGGAAGTCCTGCACACTAGGCATTTTGCTGGGGAGGTTTTAAATAATATTTACCATGATTGTTGGAATAGAACATGCAGGTCCCATTAATTGTCCAGTTTGATCTCCTGATCTTACAGCACCAGACAATTTCTTACGGGACTATCCCCACCCAGCCCCCCAAAAAGTGTATTGTGAAACACTGACACCTGACAACATGAAGGTGTGCATACAAAATGTTTGTGCCAGTACTGACAAAAATATGCTTTTACAAACACCTGCCCGCCTCAGTAGAGTAGATGGTAGCATGTCTGCCTCACGTTCAAGAGGTCCCGAGTTCGAATCTTGGTCAGGGTGAGCTACCTGGATAAGTTTTTATCCGGGTTTTTTCCTTATCCTTACAGACGAATGTCGGGTAGCTCTAAGCTCCATGGGTCCTGGACACATTTGAGCATCATTTCACCCATTTCATTCATCGTCCGATATGACTTAACATTGGAGGATGTAAAATTACACACAAAAAAGAAAGAAAGAAAGAAAGAAAGAAAGAAAGAAAGAAAGAAAGAAAGAAAGAAAAACCAGACACCTGATTCGTTCATTCACAGAATTAAAAAATGCATTGAGGTAGAAGGACATCATTTTGAAGATTTATTTTACCAAGGTACATAGTGATACTCCGTGTAGCTATCTCTCATTAATGCTTAATTGTCTAGTCAAAGATCCATGTACTATGGAGAAAATGGTTTATAAAAGCTCTTTATTTTGTAATGAGGGATAAGGAAACCAAAAAAAAATGTTTGTTCCCAATTACAATAAGAAACTTGACTATCAAATGGCCAACTACAGATGGTCCAACTAATCGCGCTATTTGTACACAACCATTCAGCACTTTCGTCATTATTTATGTTAGTGAAAGAACAAATGCAAACTGCTTTATACAAAAGTTCTTCAGTTTTTTATGAGGAATGAGAAAAGTAAATAAAAGAGGTAGATTTGCATTTAAAAAAGTTGAATTGATCCTAAAATAACCATCACCATGTCCTCCAAATAAAAGATGACTGATGGCATTTACTTTCACCCACAATATAAAGCGACCTCTATTCAAGACATTTCTTTCTACATAACTTAGCTTTGGATATATTATATTGTACTGTCTCAAGTTAAATGGTCCAGCCAGTCCAGATACCTGTTTTAGTTAAATGCAACTTAAACATCCAAGTAATTATTAAATTTTAGATGAGTCGCATTTTTTAACACATCTGCTTCACTTTCGTACCTATTTTGAGGACATGTTTCGCAAATCTTCGCTTGCATCTACGGCTCTTGTGCGACTGACGCTAGATCCAGCGGTGTGGGTAATTCTGGGGTTGTTGCTGCCATCTGTTGATTTAGTGATGAACTGAAATGTGGGATTCTCTTCTAGCGGGATTTCAAAGTTCATTAGTTGGTTTTTATGTTTTTCTATGTATATCCTCTCCCATATGACGAGTTCACTATGTTTTTGTACGTATTTTAGTAATTCTGTGCTATCTTCAATTTCATGATTTTCAGACCAGAAATGAGCTGCTATTGCGGACTTATCAATATTTTTGTATCTTAAGTGCCTGAAGTGTTCTTTCTTTCTAGTGCCTATGTTCCTTTTTGTCCTTCCTATGTAAATTTTTTCACAGTCTTTACACTTAATTTTGTAAATGCCTGACTTTTCCTCTGGTTTTATCTTATCAGTATTATTACTGTGAAGTAGGTTTTTAATGTTGTAATTGTTTTTTGGTGCCAATGTTATATTGTATTTCTTGAATATTTTTTGGAACTTTTTTGTGGCCCAGGGGTGGTAAGTAAATTTAGCAAATCTAGTTTCTTGTTTTATTGGTGTGAGAGCTGTGATCTGTTTTAATTTCTTTTGAAGTTTGAATAATTTTAGTTTTTTATCTACAAGGTTTTTTCCATATCCATTTTTAATTGCAGTTTTTAAGATTTGATGGTATTCATTTTGATATTCTTGCTGGCTGAGAGGTAGATTTACTAATCTGTGTGTCAGACTGTTGATGGTTGCATGTTTGTGTGGAATTGGGTTGAAACTATTTGCTTTGATGTAATTATCTGTTTGTGTTGCTTTTCTATGAATGCCAAGTTCTAGTTTTTCATTGCCTTTTTTGATTTTAAGGTCTAAAAAAGGTAGAGTTCAGTCCTCTTCAGTTTCTACTGTGAATTGTATGCTGGGTTCTTGCAGGTTGAGTAGTTTCAAAGCATCATCTATTAGTTTGTAGGGCACTATTGCAAAGATGTCGTCTACATACAATATAACATTGGCACCAAAAAACAATTACAACATTAAAAACCTACTTCACAGTAATAATACTGATAAGATAAAACCAGAGGAAAAGTCAGGCATTTACAAAATTAAGTGTAAGGACTGTGAAAAAATTTACATAGGAAGGACAAAAAGGAACATAGGCACTAGAAAGAAAGAACACTTCAGGCACTTAAGATACAAAAATATTGATAAGTCCGCAATAGCAGCTCATTTCTGGTCTGAAAATCATGAAATTGAAGATAGCACAGAATTACTAAAATACGTACAAAAACATAGTGAACTCGTCATATGGGAGAGGATATACATAGAAAAACATAAAAACCAACTAATGAACTTTGAAATCCCGCTAGAAGAGAATCCCACATTTCAGTTCATCACTAAATCAACAGATGGCAGCAACAACCCCAGAATTACCCACACCGCTGGATCTAGCGTCAGTCGCACAAGAGCCGTAGATGCAAGCGAAGATTTGCGAAACATGTCCTCAAAATAGGTACGAAAGTGAAGCAGATGTGTTAAAAAATGCGACTCATCTAAAATTTAATAATTTTTCGCTTCACTGTGGTGTTCCAATACAGTTGAATCTCGATATATCCAAGTAATTATTAATACGAACACATCAGATGAAACTATAATAAGAAATAATAATAATAATAATAATAATAATAATAATAATAATAATAATAATAATAATAATAATAATAATAATAATAATAATAATAATAATAATAATAATAATAATACTTAATAACAATAATAATAATTAATAATAATACTAATACTAATAATACTAATAATAATTAATAATAATACTAATAATAATAATAATAATAATAATAATAATAATAATAATAATAATAATAATAATAATAATAATAATAATAATAATAATAATAATAATAATAATAATAATAATAATAATAATAATAATAATAATAATAATAATAATAATAATAATAATAATAATAATAATAATAATAATAATAATAATAATAATAATAATAATAATAATAATAATAATAATAATAATAATAATAATAATAATAATAATAATAATAATAATAATAATAATAATAATAATAATAATAATAATAATAATAATAATAATAATAATAATAATAATAATAATAATAATAATAATAATAATAATAATAATAATAATAATAATAATAATAATAATAATAATAATAATAATAATAATAATAATAATAATAATAATAATAATAATAATAATAATAATAATAATAATAATAATAATAATAATAATAATAATAATAATAATAATAATAATAATAATAATAATAATAATAATAATAATAATAATAATAATAATAATAATAATAATAATAATAATAATAATGATAAATGTTTGGTTTCCTTCCTAGTGTTTATGTGCATGTACTTCTACATTGCATTCGTTGTTAAATTACCTAAATTATTTTTAACATGAATTAACATTTCCTTTCTGTAAAGTTAGTGAAAGGTAAGTTTGAAATAAACTCTGCAGCTGCGCACACGCGCACCCACCCACACACACAAACAAACTTGTAACATCAATTTGTGATTAATAGAACCAAAGGATCATTGTAAATAGACAAAGATGGTAAGAGCTTTTTGACATGAACCATACCTTTGAACACTGGAGCTTGCGATTGAAGCTCTGCAATATTTCTATTCGTCCAGATGGATTTGTTCTTGTTCTGTCAGCCAATTCTCTCATTAACTGGAAGTTTTCCCTCATTTCATCAGTAAGTCCTGTCATTCGACACAGCTCTGGCACTAGATATATTTTAGAACCTTGCATTCTTTTCTTGCCCTTTAGTAGTGATATCAGCATAGGTTGTTCCACATCCTTTATCTTGATGTTGTATTTCTGTGAAATTGTTTGCTACATCAGTCTAGGCCACAAAAGTATGTAAAATATATATATATATATATAGCAATCATAACAAGTAGCAAATATTCTACAAATGCACTTCTGTCATTTTCCAGAAACATTGTAAAATAAATTAGGAACCAATTGCAAAATAATAATAACATTAACAACAATAACAATAATAACAACAATTCACAACAACAACAATAATAATAATAATGATGAATAAAATTAGATTTAAGGAATATCAACCTTCCAACCTTAATTGCAACATTAAAAAAAATTAGGTATAAGCAATTAATTCTCTCATTAGAATTCATGAAATCCAGAAACTATAGGGGTTCTGTAGCCATCGTTCTAAATTAGTTAACTTAATTTCAAGAAATTAAATAGCCAAAACATTGCTAGAACACTCGGAACATGAGCAAAAGAATATTTTTGCCAAATTAGACTGCAGTTAAGCTTAGACCCTTACTACCGAGATTGTTTACTGTTTATAATTTGTTAACATTTCAATTGTCACACAAACTGCACTTAGTAAGCTTTTTCAAGTGGACAATTAAATTGAAAGAAAGATCTGATACTTAATAACAGCAATTTTACAATCAATTTAAAAAATGCTAATAGTGTGAAGCCTTTACTTCATCTTCTGCCAATCATAATTCAGTAGCATTAGTTTGAAATACGTTATCTTCTTTATTAATAAACACATCAATTTGTATGAAAATAACTGGCAACTCACTAACAAATATACTCAATGATTTTTGTTGGGACATTGATGGAAAAGGACAATTTCATGCAGTCTTAGATTGAAGTTGAACAGAATTTATTCTCTCCCACTGATCATATTTAACTATTGTAAGGACTAATTCATTTTTTGATAATTGCTCTTTCACTTTCGCCACAGACTGAAGTGTTGTAGCTAGGACTCAAGAAGTAATTAGCTTCCATGCCATGTTTTACTGCTATACATGGCTTGGGTTGGAACAAAACATTTACTCCAACATTTATTTTGATTGCTATTTCAACATTAAAGTTGTATAAAATTAGAAATTAAAGGAAACATCATTTGTATTTATCACAATAATTATTTGTATTAAATGGATATATAATATGCCACTTAGGTTGGTATTGTGATACTGTTTCTTCATGTAGCTAATGTTATGTAATTTACCAAAGAATTTAGTACCTAAGTATTTTCCTTTCCTAAATTGAAGGGTTTGATGATGTTCTTCATTAATTTTGTTAACCCATAAAAAGTCTATAACAACCTCATCATAAAATGCCTATTCCTGAATCCACTTCATGTTAATCAAGATAACTTTTGCAGGAACTGTCTTCCCCTTTAAAGGTACAATGGGAATAATTATAAAAGTAATAAGAGAATACAGTAAGCTCTAACAAAAGTCAAATATTTTGCAAGTGGTCCACTATGTGAAGGCTTTAAAATTGTGTTCTAATTGCACGGGCAAGAAACAGCATAAAGAAATAATTACTTCAGAAATAAAGAATTTCAACATTCAAAGCAATAACAGAGAGTATCTTGGAAATAGTTTAGTCAAGTGCAAATTGCCTGCTTTAGTCAGATCTACATTGTGTAATAAGCTGTTATCCATCTTTTATGGTTTACCAGTTACACAAAAATTATCCAGAGTAAAGAAGACTTCAGAGGCTGTTATCAAATATCCAAGACAGATATTTCATTGTCATAGAAATATCTCAAACCTTTGGTAATTTAATCAGTTAGAATGTAACTAGCAATTTTGAAGAACACCACAACTTTCAAAAAAATTTGTATGTGAAGTGTAGATTGGGGTAAGAGAATGTTTTGGAGTGTTCCTGTTGCATCTTTGGAAGACAATATTTAAATATCAAATCTGGAAACTAACCAAATTTTTGTTTTACAGTTACATATTGTCGCAAGCCCCTTCTTTCAATAAGCGCAGCTGACACAAAGGGGCTGATAGTGTAGCATGGAGATAAGGGACAGATAATGCCGTGTGGCATTCTGGTTTGCTGAAACAGATAAAGATAGATAAGTAGAAAGTTCTAGTGACATCTTGATTGGTAGAGAATATTCCACAATCGTCTGGAATCATGAATGGTCGTGTATAAAAAGAAGCCGTGGCTAGTTTATTGGGGAGTCGTAATGAGAGAGTGTGATCGGGACTGAGTATTGTGTGCCTGCAACTGTGAACGCTTTTGTTTGTGGTCAACGTCCTTGGAAGATTGTAATTGTGTATGTGACATAACTCGGCTACTGTAAGGGTTGACCAAAGTGTGTTTCTATGGAAATAAAGAACATTTTGAATTTCTGCAAGTTGGACTATTAATTCTACGCACCCTCAAAGTCACAATATGCTTGTTGCAGGCACACATATGTGGACCTTTTCCTAAAAATATATCTAATTTTATTATTCAGGGGAGCTGCAAGTGTTTATTTCTAATAAAACAATGGAATTGAGAATTTGGATGGAAAAAAATACCTTTCCAGCTTACTTAATGCAGAAAATAAACTAATAAACAATATAATGAACATTATATTTGCCCGCCTCGGTAGCATGGATGGTAGCATGTCTTCCTCACGTTCAAGAGGTGCTTAGTTTGAATCTCGGTCAGGGTGAGCTTCCTGGATAAGGTTTTTTCCAGGTTTTCACTTATCCTGAACGATGAATGTTGGGACGCTGGGCTCATTTGAGCCTCATATCATCCATTCCTCATCGTCTGATATTACTTAACGTTGGATGGTGTAAATTTAAAAAAAATTATAGTTATACGAGGTCTGTTCAATAAAGAATGATCATAATATTTTTAAGGTCATAATTTTTCGCACTAAAATTCAATATTATTATATTCTGTTAGCTTAATGTGAAACAAACACGCCATAGTAGTTTCATTGTTGGTTCTCCAGGTTCCCACCTGTGAGAAGCAGGCAAGTTCAGACATGTTCAGTATCACCTACTGCTGCAATGGAGGTAACACGCAAGCAACAATATGTGGCTTTGAAATTCTGCTTTCGTCTCAACAAATCTTCAGTGTAGGCCTATACAATGTTACAGGAGGCCTATGGAGAATCTGTTCTTCACTACAACACAGTCAAGGGTGGTTTAACGTGTTTAAAGGGTGGAGACACTCAATTTCAAAGGAAGGTGGACCGGTGCTCCAGTTAATGCTCTTATGGAAGAATGCTGCCATTGTGAGAGAAAATCGATGAATTACCTTAAGATCACTTTCTGAAATACTGAACATTTCAATGTGTGCCACCCACACATTGGTGAAAGAAACATTACACATGAGACATGTTTGTGCGCAATGGGTTCCAAGACTGTTAATTCCCGAACAAAAGGACATTCACATGCAGGTCATCTCATTCTTTGATATTCATGCAATGGTTTATCATGTGTTGTACCTGCACACACATCAGTAACTGGACAATACTACAGGGATATCCTGCAAACTTTGCAGGTCCATATCAGACACAAAAGACCACATTTCCGTGAAGCAGGATGGATGTTGTACCACAATAATGCGCAGCTGCATATTGCCAATGTTGTTGCTGAATATCTTGCACAGATCAACGTGAAGTGCATCCCTCACCCTCCCTATAGTCCAGTTTTAGCCCCATGTGACTTTTTTCTATTCCCTAACTTGAAGGAACGCCTTTGTGGGAGGCATTATCCATCATCAGAAGCAGTGGTGAAAGCTGCAGAGGGGATTTTGAAGGATCTCTCAATAAATAGTTTCCAGCATGTCTTTGAAGACTGACAGAAACGTTGGGACAAGTGAATCGCATTCAGTGGAGACTATTTTGAGAAGGACCATCAAAATTATGAGGATGAGTAAAGGGACGCTGTCGAAAAAAAATTATGATCATTCTTTATTGACCAGCCCATGTAATTGACTAAAATCACAAATAAGGCTATATTCCATGAGAAACAAATAGACCTAAACATTATTAATTTTTAGATGAATCATATTTATTACACATCTGCTTCACTTTCGTACCTATTTTGAGGACATGTTTCGCAAATCATCGTTTGCATCTTCGGCTCTTATGCGACTAAAGCTTGATCCAGTGGTGTGGGTAATCCTGGAGTTGCTGCTGCCATCTGTTCATTTAGTGATTAACTTAAATGTTGGATTCTCTTCTGGTGGAATTTCAAAGTTCATTAGTTGGTTTTTAGGTTTTTCTATGTATGTTCTATCCCATATGACGAATTCACTATGTTTTTGTACGTATTTTAGTAATTCTGTGCTATCTTCAATTTCATGATTTTCAGACCAGAAATGAGCTGCTATTGTGGATTTATCAATATTTTTGTATCTTAAGTGCCTGAAGTGTTCTTTCTTTCTAGTGCCTATGTTTCTTTTTGTCCTCCCTATGTAAATTTTTTCACAATCTTTACACTTAATCTTGTAAATGCCTGACTTTTCCTCTGGTTTTATCTTATCAGTATTATTACTGTGAAGTAGGTTTTTAGTGTTGTAATTGTTTCTTGATGCCAATGTTATATTGTATTTCTTGAATATTTTTTGGAACTTTTTTGTGGCCCAGGGGTGGTAATTTATCAACAATTGCCTAAAACATAACATTTCTCCGAAATTTGTAAGACAAATAGTAAAATTTAACCACAACAGTAGAGAACAATTAGCTGCTGAAAAAGCCATGTTAAAATCCGAAAAAGCAAATCACTACAGAAAACTAATATAGATCTCTCATTGTACAAACCACATTTGAAACTGGTAAAATTACTAGGAAACACAGCATGGGACCATTTAGAAACCAAATCATTTGAACATATAAATTATAAAGTCAAAGAGAAAGTTTATCGTCAAAAGAAGAAACTAAAGCATAACCATAATCATTGGCAACCAAAACATAACAAAATTTCAGCAAAGAACACATCCCTAGACAATGTAATTAATCTCTCAAAGCAAAATTTGAACACTGAAGAAATGGGTGTGCTTAACAAAGGCCTAAAAACATGTATAACATACTCCAGCAACCCGGATGAATTCATTGCAGATATAGAATTAGCAGTAGAAGGCTTGGAAACCGTGGACAAAAATATAATTAGGAAAAAATCATCTCCTATATTGGAAAACTTAATAAATAAAACCCAGGAAAACATTTGAAACAAATTCAGATAATTAAATCTTTAAGGAAAAAGGATGTAATCTTCTCAAGGACTGATAAAGGGAACAAAATAGTAATCTTAGATACAGCTACATACAAGGAAAAAATGTTAGAGTTACTACAACAAAAAGAATTCCAAGAAATAGATTCGAATCCACTCAACTGATGCATAAAAGAGGTACAAAAAACCATCATTAATAGTAAAATTTTAACAATTGCAGAACAAAAAACTATCAAACCGGACAACCTTACCCTTGCAAGACTATATGGTTTGCCTAAAATACATAAACCCAACATACCCATGAGACCCATTGTATATAATATAAACACTCCTATTTACCTTCTGGCAAAATGGCTGTCCAAAAAATTTCAGGCCTTTCCACAATTCCATAGTCTGAGCATAAAAAAACTCTTTAGACCTGGTAGAAAAAATTCATAATCTTAAACTAAAACCTCATGACACTTTAGTATCCTTTGATGTCCGCTCCCTCTTCCCTAGCATTCCATTAGACAAACTTTTGATTCAACTAAAAAAATGCAATAGAAGAATATTTGGCAATGACTGAAATATGTATACATCAAAATTATTTTGTCTTCGATGGAAAATATTATAAACAAATTTCAGGACTTGCATTGGGAAGCCCGCTATCACCATTTTTGGCCAATCTATACATGAGCTTTTTCGAAACACATATAACTAAAGCCTTCCCTCATATTTTTAAAACATGGTACAAATATGTAGACGACATCTTTCCAATAGTGCCCTACAAACAAATAGATGATGCTTTGAAACTACACAACCTGCAAGATCCCAGCATACAATTCACAGTGGAAACTGAAGAGGACTGTACTCCACCTTTTTTGGACCTTAAAATCACAAAAAGCAATGAAAAACTAGAATTTGGTATCCATAGAAGAGCAACACACACAGATAAATACATCAAAGCAAGTAGTTTCAACCCAATTCCACACAAACATGCCACCATCAACAGTCTCACACACAGATTAGTAAATCTACCCCTCAGCCAGCAAGAATATCAAAAAGAATACCATCAAATCTTAAAAACTGCAATTACAAATGGATATGAAAAAAAAAACCTTGTAGATAAAAAACTAAAATCATTCAAACTTCAAATGAGATTAATACAGATCACAGCTCTCACACCAATAAAACAAGAAATTAGATTTGCTAAATTTACTTACCAACCCTGGGCCACAAAAAAGTTCCAAAAAATATTCAAGAAATACAATATAACATTGGCACCAAAAAACAATTACAACATTAATAACCTACTTCACAGTAATAATACTGATAAGATAAACCCATAGGAAAAGTCAGGCATTTACAAGATTAAGTGTAAAGATTGTGAAAAAATTTACACAGGGAGGACAAAAAGAAACATGGGCACTAGAAAGAAAGAACACTTCAGGCACTTGAGATACAAAAATATGATAAATCCACAATAGCAGCTCATTTCTGGTCTGAAAATCATGAAATTGAAGATAGCACAGAATTACTAAAATACGTACAAAAACATAGTGAACTCGTCATATGGGAGAGAATATACATAGAAAAACATAAAAACCAACTAATGAACTTTGAAATCCCGCCAGAAGAGAATCCCACATTTAAGTTCATCACTAAATCAACAGATGGCAGCAGCAACTCCAGAATTACCCACACCACTGGATCAAGCTTTAGTCGTATAAGAGCCGAAGATGCAAACGATGATTTGCGAAACATGTCCTCAAAATAGGTACGAAAGTGAAGCAGATGTGTAATAAATATGACTCATCTAAAAATTAATAATTATTTCGCTTCACTGTGGTGTTCCAATACAGTTAAATCTCGATAGACCTAAACATATTAATAAAACAACACAAAACCAACAACCAAGCATAGTGCTGGCAGACTATGCACAGTTGGAATATATTTTGCTGCATACCCACACAGGAATTTTTAAACAGGATTTTATAGGTAGGGATTTTATGGGTATATGTCGGAAGTGGTTTATGAGGTAGCAATTATACTCCGTTTCTGTATGGCAGAATGCAAAGCCCAGTGTACAGTGGTAGACAAGCAGTTTCATTGGCTAGGGACATAATTTTGAGGCCAATCAGTTCTTGGCTGGATTAGATGTGTAGCTTAGCTCTTGCTGCTCTGAGGAGTTGCTCCAGTGTTACTGATGATCTCAGGCCATATGGTGGACCTGAAATGGTCTTTTGGCATCTCTATGGTGTCATTACCTCAGGACATCCATCCAAAGTGTTTGAACGTTATGGTAAATTGGCAAAGAAATTTGTATTCAGGCACCTACTTTCATCGTCCAGATGTAGAAGATATTAGCAATCATGGAGCAGTCTCATGGGGAAGAAATTACCAACAAAATAGACAGACAGAACTCTTTATTCTGTGCATGTTGCAGCCATAGTAGATAGCTGTCTTGATCATGCACCAGATCTTGCAGGCACACAGCATTAATGTGACTACAAGTGCTCGCTAGGGGTATAAGTTTAAGTGAATGGGCTCTGAACAAGAACCCAGGATAGGAAACAGTGAGGAAGTTGCCCCCTGCGCAAGCCGAGGGGTCCCTGTGTTTCTGAAAATTTAGACCTCTGTCCAAATTGACTTCCAGGAAATCAACATTTAGAAGTTTCAATGATGAACCCCAAATTCTTAGTGATTAAATTGAGGATAACTAATTCTTCTATCACTGATGGTTTATGGTTGATTCAGTCTGTTACTACTCTGAAGGATTGAAGATTGCATGCTTATGAGTATGCATGTCCTTTACATATAAAAAAATAAACAGAGAGAGAGAGAGAGGTTGGCATGACTTCTGCAGTAACCTTCATATATAGAGGAATAAGTATTTTTGTTTTTTACTTGTTTGTGTCAACAGATTACATAACCTCCATATACTGTCATTAATGTTTTGTTAATTAAAAGTACAATTAAATCTGAATAGTCCTTAGTTATGTATATGTAACTTAGAGGAGTTGGAACCTCTTTAAACAAAACGATACTCACCATATTGTAGTATTCAATATATGATATTTCTTTATTCACAAGCAAGAAATGAGATAATGGAGAACTGTCAAAACATACATCATCTATGCGATATGTCCGGTTATTATAGTCTGTTAAAACAGTCGCACCAATAATATCTTTGGCAAAAGCAGCCTGCAAGAAGGAGAAAATTATTAGTAGTACTAGTAACAGTAGTAATAGCGGTGGTGGTGATGATTAATAAATAATAATAATAATAATAATAATAATAATAATAATAATAATAATAATAATAATAATAATAATAATAATAATAATAATAATAATAATAATAATAATAATAATAATAATAATAATAATAATAATAATAACAATAATACTACTAATAATAATAATAATAATAATAATAATAATAATAATAATAATAATAATAATAATAATAATAATAATAATAATAATAATAATAATAATAATAATAATAATAATAATAATAATAATAATAATAATAATAATACTAATACTAATAATAATAATAATAATAATAATAATAATAATAATAATAATAATAATAATAATAATAATAATAATACTAATACTAATAATAATAATAATAATAATAATAATAATAATAATAATAATAATAATAATAATAATAATAATAATAATAATAATAATAATAATAATAATAATAATAATAATAATAATAATAATAATAATAATAATAATAATAATAATAATAATAATAATAATAATAATAATAATAATAATAATAATAATAATAATAATAATAATAATAATAATAATAATAATAATAATAATAATAATAATAATAATAATAATAATAATAATAATAATAATAATAATAATAATAATAATAATAATAATAATAATAATAATAAATTAGTAGAAATATTATTTACCTACCACATTTCTTTAGATTACATCATTTTAAAGATAGCTGCATGGAATTGATACACTTTAAGAAATCATTCCTATTTGACTGATGTTATTGTGTAATATTGTTATATAACAATATTTTCAGGTATGCTAGAGAGTATTCATTTTATTACATTGATATATTAGAAAACTGTATGCAGAATTATTATTTGGTCTTTAAATCAATACAAGGTAATGTGTGTGAGAGGTTAGAAGTAAGCATTCATACGTATTATAATCTTTATCTCAGTAAACAAAACAATAACAAAATTATTATTTAATGCATATTTATTGGTGCTGCACTATGGTATTTTTTATATATATCTTCATGGCGTCTTTAACATATATTTGAGGTAAATTTTTATTACTTTTATCTTTTTATCTCTTGCAGGGTTGGAGAGTGAGTGACAGTGAAGAATGAAGAGTGGAACTATTCATATTAGTAAACTGGCAGGGAGCTAAGTGAATCAGACAATGAAGTGATCGTTAAAAACTGGACGACGTTGTGCTCAGCGGGGGACCTTTTTAAGAAATCAGGTATTGGCCTATGGAAAGAGCCCCGGAGTATCCATCACTCCCGGGTAGAAGGAGGCCCGGGTCCTTGGTCCTACGGGTCCAGGACTAATGGAAGTATTTCCTCTGCACATAACTATAAAAGTCAGGAGTGGAGTCTGGATACTACAACGGAGGAAATAGTAAAAAACATATTAGCTGAGATGAAAAAGATGGAATCTGAAATGTTTATTACAAAAATTGAAATTGCAACAGTGAGTTCCAGAGTAGAGAATATCTACATAGAAAAGAAGAGTATGAATTCCCCCTTGTCCATGATATTAAGTATTGTTGAAAATATATATTTAAGAATGAAATGAAGTGTATGAAAACTGAAATAGAGAAAACGAAATTCCAACTAGGTTTTGACACTGATGATAAATGCAATAAATGCAGGAGTGAAAGTCTTAAAAGACAACTTCTAGTTAATCTACCATAGAGATTAGACTGCTTGCAATAGAAGAGCACCTTTTTAGAACATGGGAAGCTTAACAGACAGATACAAGAATATTAAAGCATGACAAAAGCTGTAGTAGAACACCTAGAAACTCTGCAACAGCTACATGCAGTTGGTTGGAAGGAACACAGAAGAGCTGGTGAATCGAGGACCAGTCCCAAAGGACAGAGAATCTGGTATACCAACACTTGCTCCCAGAGTGCTGAAAGTTACAGAATGAGTGAAACAAAAGTTACAAGTTCAACAAAACAAATAAAGGAACAATAAACTGGTCAGTGTACTTTAAATAAGTATCCAACTGAAGACCTTATTTGCAAGAAATATATAATAAAATCCATAGGTTAGGTTTTTTTTTCAAACTTACTTTTAAGTTGTTAATGATGTTCAATATACTGCAAGTTTCTCTACAGCATAAAACACAACTTACTAGTTGCAATTTTTAAATCCATGGTTTCTAACTTCTATATCCATTCTATTAATAATGAGTGTTCAATAAAGCAAAAACAATGAATAACTTACCCTAAGATCCTGCTTTGTTGATACCTTTTTACTCAAAGAAAGATACAAGTGATGCGCAGTATCCATTCTCATCACTTTATGTGTAACTTCGGTACACAGCAGAAGACCACCCTCATGGCGACGGATGGATGTAATATATCCGGGCCACAGCTCTATCTTGTGATTTGGCATTGAGATTTTGGCTCTTGCTTCATAAAAATAACGTCCAACCTTTAAAAATAGAAAAGCTGTATAAGCATAATTTGTTGAGGCAGGCCTTAATTTCTTTGGAGTAACAACAATGGTTACCTATTAGTTCAGAATGCTTTAGAAATATTCTGCGGAAGCATATATGGATATAGGAACTTGGTGAAACATTGCTTGGAGAAATTTCAAGATACAAGAATCAAAAAATGAATTAGTTCAGATATAACATAATTTAAATATGTAAATTTTGTCATACATGAAGTAGAAATTCATAAAACCAAATTATTTGGAGCTGAGATCCATTTGGATTTGCGAATATATATTCAGATTATGCAACAAAACTTCCAAAAAACCATTTTATATAGGATATAGGGTACAAATACCATATTAAGCTAGGTCTTATCTCACAGCTTTCTGTACAGAATGGACTAACACTACTTCCTACAGTACAGTATTCATCATTTACTTTGTATAGCTTTATATCATATCTGCTCCTGTATACTGTATTAGAATCTAATAAGTTTTAATTACTGTATTATGATGAAATAGTTCTTTTGCTTTACTAGCTTTCCATCTATACTGTTTAGATTAAACCATTTTCAGATTTATGAGTTTCATTTTCCATTGTTGTACCCTCTACACCAAGGGTATGACTTATTAAAACATAACAAACAACAAAAAGTAGACACTAACCCATTAAAGTACTGCATTGAAACCACAAATTAAACTCTAAAAGAGAGCAAAATAATCAACAAAAAAGAATTTCACAAAATTAAAGTAGATAATCCAACTTTACCAAGAGTATATGGGCTGCCAAAAATTCACAAAACAGGGAAAGGCATGAGACCTATCATCAGTAGCATAAATACCCCCACATATAATTTGGCCAAATGGTTACTAGATAAATTCAATAGTTTCCCAAAATTGGAAAGTGCAAATTTAAAAAACCTCTTTAGATCTGGTAGAAAAAAAATCAAAGATATAAATTTGGACAAAAATGACAGACTGGTTTCATTTGATGTCACATCTTGATTTCCAAGCATACCAATAGAAACATTACAGACTGTATTAAAAAATGGCTAACTACAATATAAATGGAAGCACTAGAAGTAAAACACATTTCACTAACAAACTTATGCATTGAATAAAACTTCTTCAGCTTTAATGGAAAACACTACAAACAGAAATCAGGGTTATCAATGGGCAATCCACTTTCACCTTTTCTGGCAAACTTATTTATGAGTCCATTTGAAACACAAATTAAAAAGGCCTTCCCATTGATCTTCAAAGTTTGGTATAGGTAGATACATTGACGACATCTTTGCAATAATGCCCAATAAACATTTAGATTAACTTTAAAGAGAGTCGATTAAAGACACTAGACTTTGCTTTGCCTCTGAAACTAGTTCTGGAAAAATTTAAAAGTAAGTGTTGTCTAGTGTCTTTAATCGACTCTCTTTAAAGTTAATTTTTCATAACAACACTGTTTTCAACACTTCCAAGAAAGTAATTGAAACATTTAGATGACGCTTTTTTTTTTTTTTAGTTAATTGATGGAAATTAATCATTTCTCCACACTAGCCGTACATAAGCTAAGGTTTGTGATAGAGTCAACATGATAAATTCAATGCCATGGAATGAATCATGAACCATGAACCAGGAGATCCGTGGTTCAAATCCCGGCCATGGCATTGGATTTTTCATTTGACTCTTTCTATTTAGATGATGCATTAAAATTTAAAAATCTGCAAGAAAGGACTATCAGATTCACAATAGAAAATGAAATCAATGGACAACTCTCTTTCTTGGATCTAAATATCATCAGGAACAACACAAAAATTAAATTTGAAATTTACAGGAAACCAACACATTCAGAAAATTATATAAAAAATAATAGCTACAACCCAACTATTCATAAGCATGCAAAAATATACAACCTTACACAGAGACTAGTCAACATAACCATGGATAAACAAGAATAAGTCAAAGAACAAAAGGCAATACTACACATAGCAGAAGAAAATGGATACAGCAAAAGCCTGGTGTTGAAGAAAATTATAAAAGCTAAATTAAAGAAAATCATTAAGGTAGCAAGCACATTTACAAAAGAAAAAGAAAGTAACAGCATTTTCAGTTCATTCACATATCACCCAAAAACATTTAATAAATTTAAAAAGATCTTCAAGGAAAAAAATATAATCTTGGCACCTACTAATGGACACTCAATTTTAAAATTGCTAAATTCAAAAACAAAAGATGAAATCCCATCAGTTAACAGAACCGGAATATACAAAATAAATTGTAAAAATTGTGAAAAATGGTACATAGTTCAAACTAAAAGAAATCTAAAAAGCAGAGTCAAAGAACACTTTAGAAACATCAGATTGAAACAAGAAGATAAGTCAGCAGTAGCATTTCATTTTTGGAATGAAAATCATGACATTGATCCAAATCCAAAATTATTAAAACGAGTGATAAACCAAAATAAATTGACAACATGGGAGAACATATTCATATGGAAAAATAAGGATCGTGTAATAAACTTTGAAATCCCACCAGTAGATAATTTGACAAAAAAGATCATTAGTTCCACCACCAGAGAGAGGAGAGCAGACAACAACAGATGCATGCCAGTTGGAAAGAGATTGAAAATGGAGGCAATTGCCTTTGAGTATAAACTTGAAAGAAGCGTAGGGACAGTGAAGCACAAATTAGTACAAAAGTGGATCGAGAATATATTGCCACATTGCTTCACTCACACTGTTTATTCACAGAACATGTTTCAAGAGCTCTTGCTCTTATCCTCAGCTGATACTCGATTAGTGTACATTGTAGTGGTTTCTTCTTTCTCCGTATTGTCAATAGATGGCGTGATGTACTTGTCAAAGATGTCCGGTGGTGGAGTTTTGAAATTCATGACTCTATGACGATTTTTGTTAATGAAGATTTTCTCCCATACGGAAAGGTCTATGGGGTGATTAACGTATTTTATTAGAGATGTTTCCAAATTGATGTCATGTCTAGTATTCAAAAAATGAAAAGCCACTGCTGATTTTTCTGTTTCACCATTTTTAATGTTTCTTATATGTTCTTTAGTTCTGATGTTAATATTTCTTTTTGTTTTTCCTATATAAATTTTAGGGCAAGTTTCACATTTGATCTCATAGATTCCTGGTTTTTCTTTGGTAGTGATTGAATTTTTGGGAGGGCCTTTTAACAAATTTCTGATATTAAACCTATTTTGAGGTGCAAGAGTTATGTTGTGTTTTGAGAAGACTTTTTGGAATTTGTTATAGGCTGATGGGTGGAAGGTGAATTTTTTAAAAAGTTTTTTCTCTTTTTCTCCTGTAGGTTCTAGGGTGGTGGTTTCTTTTATTTTCTTAGCTTTGTTGAGTCTGTTAACTGTTTTGTCTACTAAATTTGGGTTGAAACCGTTGGATATAGCTACTTTTTTTATGTGTAGGTATTCTTCTTGATAATCTTCTCTGTTTAGTGGAAAGTTGATCATCCAAAAGATTAAACTGTTGAAAATGGCATGTTGGTGTTGTTTTGGGTTGAAACTGTTGTTCTTAATGTAATTATCTGTGTGTGTCGGTTTCCTGTAAATACCAAAAGTGAGTTTGTTGTTCATTTTTTTGATCTTGATGTCCAAAAAGGGGAGCACACCATCCTCTTCTGTTTCCAATGTAAATTTTATAGCTGGATTTTGTATATTCAAAAGTTTAAGACCATCTTGTATGTGTTTTTTAGGTACTATTGCAAAAATGTTGTCAACATAGCGATACCACACTTTGAAATAATTTGGAAAAGCTTTTGTGATATGTGTTTCAAAAGCAATCATGAATAAATCAGCCAAGAAGGGAGACAATGGGTTGCCCATAGCTAGGCCCGTTATTTGTTTATAGATCTGTCCATTAAAGCTGAAAAAATTTTGATTGATACAAATTTCTGTAAGTTGTGAAAGTTCTTCTATTTCTTCAGGTGTTATTTGTATTGATTCCAGCCATTTTTTGAGAAGTGGAATAAGCTCATTGGTAGGTATGTTTGGATATAAAGAAATGATGTCAAAGGAAACTAAAGCATCTGTAGAGTTGATCTTTGTGTCCTTCAGGAGATTTAACAATTCAAACGAGTTTTTGATACTTAAATTTTCAAATTTTGTGAAGGATCTGAAGATTTGAACCAGCCATTTTGATAGTTGGTAAGTGGGTGCATCAATGTTATTAATGATTGGTCTGAGGGTAATTTCAGGTTTATGTATTTTGGGTAAACCATATATGTATGGTGTTTTTGGACTGTCTATTTTATTATTCAATTTATCTCTTTTAGTCATGATTTTACTGTTTTTAATTGCTAATTCCACAGATTTGCATGCTTTCTTTAATGGATTGTTTTCTAGTTTAACAAATTCTTTTCCGTTTAAAATGTTGTCCATTTTTTTGTGATAGTCTTCTTCGTCCAATATTACTATTTTGTTACCCTTGTCTACTTTTGTGTAGACTACCGGTTTTTCAATTAAATTTTTGATTAATTTTTTATATGAATATCTTTTTGAATTTGCATTTTGAATATGATCTAGAGTTTCTAAGCACTGTGTTCTGATCGTAGATTTTTTGTTATCGGGCAAATTATATATCGCTATTTCAATGTTCGCGATATAGTTTTCAATGTTTTTTGTGTAATCTACACATGTTTTTAGGCCTTTGTTTAGAAAATCTATTTCTTTCTCCGTGAAGTTGCATGTGGATAGATTCGTTATATTGTTAGGTTTTTGACATGAGAGTAATAAATCTTGCTTTTTATGTGGATTTGGTTCTTGCTTCTTTTGAAGATTCATGAATTTTTGTTTCAAAATGGCTGTTTTCTTACGCATGTTCAAATTAAGAATTGACAGCATATTATTTTCTAAGTTAGACCACATGGCCGGGTTCATACATTTCGAAATTTTTAAGTGTAGTTCATATATTTTTAATTCTGTGGAATGTAACGAATTGTAGTGGTGGCTTATTTCAATTTTAATTACACGTTTTACTGCAGCTTTTTGTTGTTTGCTATTATTCTTGTGTTTAACAATTTTTCTGACGAAAATGGGTGTTATATTAAATTTCAAACATTTTTTTAGAAAACGTATGTCCGCAAAAGTATTTCTTTTCTTTTGCCTTTGAACCTAGTCTCTCAATAATAAAAACTAAGTACGAGTATCAATAAACAACTACAAATAGTTTTTGCGATGACAAACAACATTAGAGATATTCTTTATATAATTGTCATGCTCTTCAACAAAAAATTAATTCTGTTATTGTACAGCAGAAGATTCTGGGCTGTAAAACTGTGTTTCACTGGGCTTCCTCACCTCTCTCTCAGATATTTCACTTGCAGCTGCGACAAGCATCATCAGTGCTATAGAAAAGTTCTACTTGTAATCTTCGTAGCTACTGAGCAGATGACAGTAGCAACTGGCCAACAATGATGCTTGCCGCAGTAGCAAGTGAACTGTCTGAAAGAGAGATGACGAAGCCAAGTGGACCACGACCTTACAGCCCGGAATCTTCTACTGTACAAGACCGGCTGTGAAAGCCCACTTTGTTAATGATTCTGTTATTGCCTTTATAGTAAACACAAATGTTTGACAGGAAATTATTTTACATAAGTTACAGCAACTCAAATTTACAGAATTTTGGTTGTTGATGACTTTCAGTTTATGAAATGAATGATTGTAATCCAAATGCCATCTGTTTAATATTCCTGAAGAATATTACTTGATTACAGCAGATGGTCAGTTAAACTACAGCTCAGTTAAATGATATGTAAACTATAATATTCCTTACCTGCTGCAGATCAAGTGTTTCAAGGCAGATTCGCACAAGTATGTTAAATATCTGCATATAACGACAATCAGTGATGTTCATCTTTCCCTTAAGAGACAACTGTATACTATACTTTTGATTGTTATATTCTGCAGGCAAAACAAATACCTGAAAATAAAAATTACTTTTAACACATGGCAGAATTAAACAAATTATGAAAAGAGTGATCATGAGGAAAGATATTCAATGCTTGTAATACAGACTCATTGATCATCCAGCAGGTTTTCTGTTATAATTTACGTCCTCCAACGTTAAGTCATATCAGACGGTGAATGAATTGGGTGAAATGATGCTCAAATGAGTCTAGGGTCCATGGAGCTTAAAGTTCCATGCTCGCTGTCCACTTCTGAATTCTGCTCTTAGACCTGAAATTGCCTTTAAAGGTCAGGGCTTCCTTCATCCAACTTACATATATATTTCTGCAACAATGAGAGACACTAACTCAGCAGAAAAAAATATGAAAATGTCGGCTGGATGTCAGAAGTTAGCCGTACACCAGAAAATAGGTTTATTCTTGAAACTTTGTGAACTTCAGTTGTGAAATACTGTAATAAGAGGTACATACAGGTGCTGACAGAGAGGTTTGTTTCTTTCCAGAGTGCGTGTGAGACACAACATATACAAGTTTATTGCTTGGTAGCATAAACTAAACCCTAAGCTTACACAGCTATACATATGTACATACATATTGTTCTTATGCCCACAAAACAAAATGATTCAAATATTAGATGTGTTCATTGCAAAGATTGACGAAACAAAGTAGTGAAATTATTAAATTTTAGATGAGTCGTATTTCTTAAATCTCGATATAAAGTAGTGAAACTTCAACAGTTTATTAATATACTCTCTACTTTACTGATAATGTAGATGTATACTGCCTTTTCTGGGTTTTAAATCATTTTCTGTGTTGTTTAAATAACTTGGTATATATGGAAGATACGAATGTGTATTTATGAAGCATTTTTACAGCAGTTAATTTGAATGCCTTGATCTGTTTTTGGGTATTCAAACCCGGCCTGTGAGGGTTTAATTGGCCATCCACTGAAGTGGTTAATTATGTATGAGTTCCTAAAATTAGGTAGACTCTGGTAGTCTACCACAGAGCTGACGATAGGGGAGAAGTCCCCAGAAACTATTCTTCATAAAAAACTTGTAAGTGGAGAAAAGTATATACAAGGTTGACTCACTTGCCTAATTTTAGTAACAATGGCACTCCACTTTCTGAAATACTTCTTTTTATTCTATATGTATGAGTTATCAATTGAGACCTTCCACTCAAAGAGTGCAAGTACTGCAGTAGCTTTGAAATTTCAAATATTTATTTCACCTTATCTTAATTTCCATTTTGCATAAAACCAAAGTATAATGTTCTTTCTCTGCCAGTACTGCCTACCTTAATGTTTCAACAATTTATCTTAGAACAATGCAAAACCTTCTACACAAACCTTCTTTATACAGAGTTTTACACTTGCCATAGAACTGGTATTCCTGCATTCATTTTAATATTAATAAAATGCTATCCCTCAGGAAAGACCATACTCGAATACAGAGCAATACTCATTGCTCAAGCCAGTAATAAGGTTCCTAAAGATCATCCCTCCTCAGTGATGGTGTGGTGGGGGGTGAGTTATTCCGGTACCACCCAGCTACATTTTTGCAAAGAGGGCGTTAAAACCAGTGCCAAAGTGTATGAAAGAACTATTATGGAGCTTATTGTCAAGAACTTGAGTGGCACATGTTTCAAAACCAACCATGGACTTTCCAACAGGATTCTGCACCTGCCCACAAGGCCAGGTCAGAGTAAGCATGGCTTAAGCATCATGTCCGTGACTGAACTTTGCCTGATGTTTGGCCCAGTAGCAGCTCAGACCTGAATCATTGGACTACCGACTGTGGTCACTGCTTGAGGGCATCGCCTGCAAGAGTACCCACCCCAACATTGGAAGTTTACAGTGTTCCTTGTTGTCAGTAGTAGTGGATTTCCCCCTGGATGTCATCCATTCCGCCATAGACGAGTAACCACAAAGACTCAGAGCCTGTATCCGTGCAAAACGTGGTCATTTGGAATAGTGATTTGTCCTGTATGTAATGAATGCCTGTAGATAAAACATACTAAAAGCAAATTAAAATATTTTGCATGGTATTTGCATTTTTCACTTTTCAAGTTGTAACAGTATTTATGGCTACACTAGGTGGTTCTGACATTTTCCAGGTAGTCTTATGAGGATTATTCCTTGAGAATCCCAAAAAGCAGTGGCCATTACCTTACCAGCTGACAAAATGGTCCTTGCCTTCTTTGGTGCACTTTTACCTGTCTTTTTCCACTGTTTTGGCTGGTGTTTTGACTTTGACGTGTACTGATGAATACAAATTTCATCCACAGTCACAAATCAGTGCAAAAAGTCTTACAGACACTCGGCAGAAGTGTTCCTGGTAGACTAGAGCAACTGCAGCACCCATCTTGCACAGAGCTTCTTCATTGCCAGTTTTGCATGCAGGAAATCATGCACTTACTTGCTTGAAATCCCTGCAACCTCAGCAATCTCACAAATTTTGATTTGGCAGACTTGAATAACAAGAATGTGGATTTTTTTCAAAGGTGTCCTGTGTGGTAATCTAAATTGGACAATCAGAGCGCGAATCACCTTTGGTGCTTCTATCCCCAAGTTTAAATTCATTGATTCAAAAGTTAATAGTCTTTAATGTTGGTGCAGAGTCTGCGGTAACTTTTGTTCGATTCAGTTTTGACTTGTGCGGCAGTCTAGTCCCTCAAATTAAAATGTCTAATAACAGCATGAAACTCTGTTTTTTTTTATATCAATTGCAGCTTCACACTGAGCAGTTCAGATGGCTGTCAACAATGAACTGTATATTGTAGCACATTCAAATATTCTGTACAACGTTTGAATAATCAAGCTTACCACCCACAAAGCTGCAACAAAAAATGTCCAACCCTTCATGGAAATTTACCAGAATTATTAAACAACCCTCGTAAAAGTACTTTTTCAGTACAGGCATATAATTCATTGAACTACCAAATAAAATAAGATAGCCATCTTATTACACAAATATTTGCCACTAAGGCTTCACATATCTTAAGAAATTGGTGTTAATACTCCTTTCTAATGGAGATCAATTTCACAATCAAATTGCCTGCATTCTCAGTCCACAAATAAACTTTGTTGTATTTATTGACAACAGAGTTTATTGGTGGACTGAGGAGGCAAGGGATTTGATTGTAAAATCAATCTCCATTAGAAAGAATTATTAACACCAATTTAAGATAAGTGAAGCCTTAGTGGCAAATATTTATATTTGTGTAATATTTATTGCTTCACTGTAGTTAGCTTCATTTTCTAAGTAATCAGTAGCCATCTTATGCCAAAAAAAAAGGCTCCTACACAACAAGGCTTTTAAGTCAGCATTCTTTTGTTGTGGCATCTACAGCACAACAATTTTTGCAATTTAAATGTATTTTCCTCCTCAACAAAATCTTCTCCTCATAAAGATTCCTCAAATGTGATATTGATATTGATATTGATATTGATAGTTTATTGATCCAGTTTATCAGATGTACATTGATTTTGGACACGTCATTTCTATACAAATTATTTAACAATATGACATTTGTATGCTAGTACCAAATTCTTACATATATAATTTACAATTCATCTAGGCTGTATATACATTTATTTAACAAATATTGTTTTAATTTACTTTTAAATTTTGGTTTTGAGCTATTCGTCAAAATTTTTATTTCACTAGGTAGTTTATTATACAGTTTGATCCCTCTGATATTAATGTCCTTTTCAGTGACACACCTGTTAATATTATACATGTGATAGTTATCACCATTTCTTGTACTATAATCGTGAATTTGGTTGTTTCGTACTAATGTAAGTCTATCGGTTATGAATAATATAGTTCTGTATGTCTAACATTAGAAAACGTTGGATCACTGCATCATCTGATTCACAGGCATCCACTTAAACATTCACTTCTCCAGCTTCACCACACACAGCTTCTCCTTCCTGGACCACTAAGCCTGAACATTTAGGTAGGCCTAATCAAAATCCATCTCCAACACAAACTTTAACCCTCTTCCTATTGAGCTATTGAAAATTTGTGATAGAGGCGTGATACCAGAGTAAAATTTTAACTTCAGCCTCTTTCAAACTAAAACCTGAGGAACAGAAACAAAACACAACCCTGAAAGAATTCAACAAAACTGCAAAAAGTTGTGTTACCATAGGAGGAAATCATGCACAAGGAACCTGACTCAAAAAGGTGAGAAAGACACTGATTTTCAATATGAGAGAACCCATTACATCATTTGTGACAAAAATTTCAATGAAAACTGAACCAGTGCAGCATATGCACGGGTTGGACCCATTAAAACTGTGCCAGTCTTGAAGGGGATCCCCTTTATTATGAATGTGACATTTGTCTTAAAATGTAATACATAGATACATTGAAATAATGATGTGTTCTTATAACATTCAGACTGTACGATATAGGTCTCCTTCGTTTTGTAACTGTGGAAGATGTGACATTTATAAATGTTTTAAATTCTCTCCAGTCAGCACTTACTGTGGTTAACATATTTGCTACAATTAAACAGATACAAAACATATGTACAAATACAAATTTTAATATTGACATTCCCAAATCTTTATGAGAAAAAAACTTAGGTGTCCAATACTGCATAACCTTCCCACATGTGGGGAAAAAAGAGGGAGAAATCAAAATGCAAGAAGAGAGAAAAAGGCATAGACGGGGATACAGTGAGGAAACAAAACAATGAGGTAGAGAACAGTCAATATATTGTATGTAATAATGCAAACAGAGCTGTAGGTCCTGATAGTTTGTCAACATAGCTGATTTGTCATAGTAAAGACCCTTTATTAGTGCTATTTCATACTTACATCCTGATCATACTTTCTGGAAGTGACAAGAACATATCCATCAAATATATATGCGCCAAGGCAGGTTTTATTTGTCCATATTAAATGTTTCTTTATGTCCTTGGAGTCTTCATCAGGACAGAAATCTACAACATACTGATACAAGTACCAATCTGAGGTGATTTGGACTGTAAAATAATTTGCTTCAAGAAATATGCCATCTCCAAATGCACCTAAAACAATAAACATTATATTAATAAAAACAAATAACTATTTTGCAGATACATCTATGCAAATTATTTATCCAGCTGTATGCATTAAGGACAAGCCAGCTCTATACTAAAATTCAATTGAAGTAAACTATGATAGATATCCCTAAATCTGATCACAAGATCTAAGGACATTCATTTATGCAGTGCTTAAGATATTCAAGTCTGATAGAATTAACATTTTTACTTTCTCTTCTATTTATACCAGGGATGAAGCAAATACAACAACTACTACTACAAAGTAGTGTCTCACCCATTCCTTTCATTGTACAATATGATTTAACTGGTTAAAAGAAGTTAAGCCTTCAAAAAGAAAAACAAAAAAATAGCAATAAGAACAACAGTTATTAAGTATAACTCAACACGATAGCATCACAACTTCACTATTACGTATCTTAATCACTATCCTTTGGGACTGGTTTCGAAGCAACTTTTGCTTCATTTTCAACTTGTCAGCTTGACACTGACACACTGACTGGCTGCCCTTGACCACTTCCAGAGTTTGAGGAATAGCTCTCTATATCACTGCCATCTACCAGGGACAATACAAACTTGTGTATTTAGGAATCAATCAGAGAGTTCAATGATCATGTGGTTCTAATTTTCTTCACTTTATGTACGTTGGGATTAGATTGACCCTTGTACAAATGGCTCTCCAGTCATTTCATAACATTTAAAAAACATCAATTGTACCTAATTTTGATGGCCATTTTATTTCTCTCAGGTTTGCCATCTTCTCTTGAAATGTCTAATGCATTTTTGCTGTTCACATGAATATAATTGTAAAAGGAGGGATTAAGAATATTTAAAAATAAACACAAATAGAAGTGGTAGATTTAGGTTTTTGGTTTCAAACAACAAAATAAATAATAAACAAAGCAGAAATCATTGGCAGATCCTTAAATGCATACACTCAGAATAAATTATATAAACTTCAAATTCATGAATGCTAGACTAGCATATCACAAATAAAATCCTGGGAACACACATTATGAAGTATAATATGAAATTATTATTATGAAATGATGGTGATAATGATAATAATAATAATAATAATAATAATAATAATAATAATAATAATAATAATAATAATAATAATAATAATAATAATAATAATAATAATAATAATAATAATAATAATAATAATAATAATAATAATAATAATAATAATAATAATAATAATAATAATAATAATAATAATAATAATAATAATAATAATAATAATAATAATAATAATAATAATAATAATAATAATAATAATAATAATAATAATAATAATAATAATAATAATAATAATAATAATAATAATAATAATAATAATAATAATAATAATAATAATAATAATAATAATAATAATAATAATAATAATAATAATAATAATAATAATAATAATAATAATAATAATAATAATAAAGAGTGATTGATGGTGAGGGTGGCTTTGACAATAACTATGATGATAAAGACAAAAACAATAATGATATTGGAAATTAATTGTTCTTTCACACTTGCCGTGTGTAGGCCAAATTGTGGAAACGTAGAGTCAGAATGAAAAATTCAATGCCACAGCCGGGATTTGAGCCACGGATCTTCTGGTTTCCGTCCAGCCGCTCTACCATTAAGCTACTATGGCCAACGTGCCGATATGACATTAAATTCTCCAACTGAGTCGTCTTTTCCAGGTAAACCATTTAAGAGTTCTCATAAACACATGAGACAGCTACCTTAATGGCGACTTACTACATGTAAGTACTTTAAGGCCCGCGCTTTATAGTACTTACATATAGTAAGTCGCCATTAAGGTAGCTGTACTATAAAGCCCGGGCCTTAAAGTACTTACATGTAGTAAGTCGCCATTAAGATAGCTGTCTCATGTGTTTATGAGAACTCTTAAATGGTTTACCTGGAAAAGACGACTCAGTTGGAGAATTTAATGTCATATCGGCACGTTGGCCATAGTAGCTTAATGGTAGAGCGGCTGGACGGAAACCAGAAGATCCGTGGCTCAAATCCCGGCTATGGCATTGAATTTTTCATTCTGACTCTACGTTTCCACAATAATGATATTGATGAAGCCACATTGAAGAGTTAACCTCCAAACTTCTCCTGTTGTCTATTTGAACTCTCATGCGCTAAGCCATAAGTATTTGAATAATTTACCTTTTCGTGGTACTGGCTTTGGATATGAGGTAATGCTCACTTCTTTTTCTTGCTCCATTGACCTGCCTGCTTGGTATGTGCGGCTGAATTTCTTCGACTCTGTAATGCAGAGAATTATTCAGAGCATAAAAATGGTTCAAACAAAAAATGTTGATATAAACAAAATCAAATGTAGTGGAACATTTCAAAGCTAATCCATTAGTGTTAAGAAGCTGGTGCTAAGGAATAACTTTGGAAACAAAATGGATTTACAAACGCTTATACTAGAAAATGATGGAAACAAATTTGTCACAAACTGCTTCTTAAAGTAGCAGCATGCACTGAAATGTTTTATTTTTTCTACCACATACATTATAGGTAGAAAAAGTATGATCTAGTGGCTAAGGTGAGGATGCACTGGTCAACAAAGAATTTCCACCAGAACATCTGATTAGTGTAAGATGTGAAGTTCATTGCTCTAGTTTCATCTCCTTTCTATCATGCCTAGTTTTCTCTTTATCTGTAAATTTCAATTTAAGTTTTACTTGGCTTAAAGGCTGTATTCCTTATTTGCAGTAGCACATTACAAGAGAAATTAAAGCGATCTTATATCTCTTACATGTCCTATTACACTACAGATAAGCAACGATTCACCAAGCGATGTGAGCAAATCACTTTGCAATACATCCCAGATAGCAAGCATCTTGTCTTAAGTTTCAGTAAGAACAATCCGCTGACAAGTGTCTTTATTAGTGTATAATGTGACTTTTGGGTTCATAAAATTAAAAGTCCAATTTGCCGAAATTCTAAATGCTCCTTATTTGCGCAGAAATAAACTCTGTAGCAGCAGAATTACATCACATATCACAATCTACAGTACCAAGGTTGATGACAATAACAAACATTAACTCTCATTACAATGACACTCTATGCTTACGTCTCTTCACGACTTCCTCTCGTTTTACAACTGATTCTTGGCGAGTCGATAATTTCTTAAATACTTCATTGATAAATTTGAGACTCTTCCAGAAGAATAAAGAAACCAAATATTCTATCACATTCCAGAAGCTTAACTTAATCTATGCCGGCAGGTGCTTTATCTCAGCTATCTTTATTTGCTGGCCCTTTTTGTACACTAGCCGCGCTATCGTAGATAATGGCTTCGTGACACTGCTCTCTCCTCAAGACTGGTCGTCCCTAACAGCACCATCGTAGGGGGCCACACGATACAGATGTACCACCAACATCTTCCCCTGGGACACCTTCTGGATGCGATAGACCACGCCGTTAATCCTCTTCACCACTCGGTATGGTCCTTGCCACGGCTGTTGAAGTGTCGGGCAGCGTCCCTTATTCCAGGTAAGGCGATACAACCAAACTAGGTCTCCCTGCTGGAACCCTTGGCTGTTGGCTTGCCTGTCGTATCGGGTCTTCATGCGGTTGCTCGCCTTCTGGATGTTC
The DNA here is from genome assembly GCA_030765055.1 of Mantis religiosa. Taxonomy (NCBI): domain Eukaryota; kingdom Metazoa; phylum Arthropoda; class Insecta; order Mantodea; family Mantidae; genus Mantis; species Mantis religiosa. The sequence continues at coordinate 229,375,593 of CM060949.1, forward strand.
TGACGAGCCATCTCATGCGTGTTGTGGTGACGGTCCACTAGGTTCTCCACATACTCAGTCGCTGGATGTTTTGCGTCCGGGGGAACACCAAAGGCCAGGTCACAAGGGAGGCGTATAACTCTCAGCTGAACATTAAGCTGGCTGGCGTCATCCCAGTGGTGTCGTATGTTGACGAGCGGTAGGCCAGCAAGAACAGTGGCACCTTGACGCCCCAGTCTCGCTGATGGTTGGCCACAACCTTCCTCAGGTGTTCTTCTGAAGTCTTGGTGTACCTTTCGACCATGCTATCCGACTGGGGATATAGAGCTGTTGTGCAGGTCTTGTTCACCCCAAGTCTTTCCAGTGCCTCCTTCATCAGGTTGGACTCAAAATTGGTGCCCTGGTCGCCGTGGTGCTCTAACGGCACCCCAAATCAGAAGAACACTTGCTCCACGAGACAGTCTGTGACTGTCTTCGCCTCCTGGTTAGGAATGGCATACCTACACCTCCGGCCACTTGGTCAAGTAGTCCACGACCACCATCAGGTACTTGTTGCCTGGGTCGGACACTGGGAATGGTCCAGCTATGTCGACGGCGATCCTTTCGAATGGCGCTACGACGTTGTACTGCTGCATGCGACCCCGGCTCTTAGTCTGGGGGCCGAGACTCGCCGCGCACACGTGACATTGACGGCACCATCTCTCAGAATCTGCTCGGAGCCTCAGCCAGTATTAGCGCTGCCAAAGTTTGCCGATCGTCCGGTTTGCTCTCAGGTGTCCAACTGAAGTACCGGTGTGCACTTCTTCCAAGACCGCCGGGACCTTACTTCGGGGAACTGAGCTTCCTGCCATGGCTATCCGCGAAAACCTTTATTTTCCGCACCTTGATCTTCTTTCTTCTGTGGGCTCCTTGTTAGGCACTGTTTTCTTGTGCTGGGCGCTGTTTTTCATCTTTCACTTCGTCCGAAAGGCTGATACACGCAAAACGGTTTGCTACTACTACCACACAGTTTATTGTGTGTCTTTGCTTGCCGACGCAATAGATTAGATTAGATTAGATTAGATTGATTTGCTTTCAGTAGGTTCACTTGTAGCCAGAAAAGGCTGTGAACATTGAACATGTCTAGAGGTATAAAGTTTAATAGCGTATATATGTACAAAAGTTAACATAAGACACATGTTATAGTACACAGGCAATATGAACAACAATATGGAAAACAAAGCAGGGATAATTATATATGATACAAAATGAAACACTTTTTAAACCAGCTTTCACTTGGCTTATGCCAGTACGTGTCAACCTTTTTGCAATGGATACCATTCTTGTTATTTTTTAAATACATATAGATTAAAAATAAACTTTCAGCTTGCATCAAATATTTATAAGTAATGATTTGTCATTGGAATAGTTAAATACTACTTATAGAGCTACAGAAGCATTATCAGGATAATTTGTCATTCAGATAATCTTGTACAGAATAAAAAGATTTTGAGCAAAGGTACTCTCTAACAGCTTTTTTAAAAGCACCGAAATTATCAACTTTTTCTTTAAGAACATTAGGAAGTGCGCCAAATATTTTGATAGTTTCATAATACACACCTTTCTGGAAGCAAGAAAGTTTAGCACTGGGATAATGGATATTATACTTTTGTCTAGTGTTTATTTTGTGAATTACATTATTTGTTGCAAATAAGGCACGATTGCATACAAAGAATTTTAGGATCGAGAATATATACATGCAAGGAAGCGTTAATATCTTCAATCTTGTAAAAAGATCTTTACAGGAGCATCTGGTGTGGGTGTTAGTAATGATTCTTATAACCCTCTTTTGAATAAGGAATATTTTTTTACTTTCTACTGAGTTGCCCCAAAATAATATTCCATACTCCATAATAGAGTTAAAGTATGCATAATATACCAATTTAAGTGTGTCAATAGAACTCACATTAACCAGCTCTCGGATAGCATAACAGGCAGAGCTAAGTTTAGGTAAGATATAATTTATGTGAGCTTTCCAATCTAAACATCTGTCCACTTGAAGGCCCAGAAATTTTATGCTGTCAATTTCTTCTAATAACATATCATTAATCCCGATTTCTATTTCAGTATGTGATGTACGACAGGTTATAAATTTTACCACTTTTGTTTTGTCTAGATTCACAGATAATTTGTTTGCTTTAAACCAGCATGACATACAGTTCAAAACATAATTCATTTTATCGAGATTCAACTGTATTGGAACACCACAGTGAAGCGAAAAATTATTAAATTTTAGATGAGTCGCATTTTTTACACATCTGCTTCACTTTCGTACCTATTTTGAGGACATGTTTCGCAAATCTTCGTTTGCATCTACGGCTCTTGTGCTCTTGTGCACAAGAGCCGTAGATGCAAACGAAGATTTGCGAAACATGTCCTCAAAATAGGTACGAAAGTGAAGCAGATGTGTAAAAAATGCGACTCATCTAAAATTTAATAATAATTCATTTTAATTTTACACTCGTTTAAATTTGTACTGGTCACCAGGACACTAGTGTCATCAGCAAAAAGAACTGTACTTGCAATGTCCTTTATATAAAGTGAGAGGTCATTTATATAGATAAGAAATAATAAAGGCCCTAACACGGAACCTTGGGGTACTCCATGAGTTACTATTTTCCAGTTCGAAGTTTGTTTTTCATAACCAATATCACTGACAGCTACTTCAACACTCTGTTTTCTCTCATTTAGATATGATACAAACCATCTTAAATGTTCATTTTTTATCCCATAGAATTCCAGTTTTGCTATAAGAATGTCATGATTAACACAATCAAAAGCCTTTGCTAGATCACAAAAAATTCAACCTACATGTCTTTTATCATTTAAGGCAGCCAACACTTCATGTGTAAGCTTGTAAGTTGCATTATTAGTCGATATTCCTTTTCTGAATCCAAACTGATCACTGACAAGTATGTTGTTACATTCAAGGTGTTTATACAGTCTGGTGAACATTACTTTTTCAAGAACTTTTGAAAATATTGGCAAGAGAGATATTGGTCTATAATTTGAAACATTATTGCGTTCGCCTGTTATGAAAAGAGGTTTAACAACTGAGTATTTCATTCAGTCAGGGAAAATACCAGTCTTTAGAGACTCATTACATAAATAACTAAGGGGAATGCTAATTTGTGAGGAGCAAGATTTTAGGATTTTTGTAGTTATTTCATCATAACCGGAAGAATTCTTCATTTTTAAAGAGTCAATAATTTTATTTATTTCGGAAGGTGTAGTTAAACTGATTTTAAATGTAGGTACATTGTTTGTGAAACTTGAACTTAGAAATTCTAGTGCTGCATCTTTACTTCCATAATTCATTTTTAATTTTTTTGTTACATCCAAAAAGAATCTGTTAAACAATTCTGCAACTACAAGAGGTTTGGCAATTTCATGATTGTCAACATTGAGTGTTATTGGGCAATTTTCTGATAAGTGTTTACGTGTCACATTTGTTATTATATTCCAAGTGGTTTTTATTTTATTGTCTGAGTTTTGAATTAGTTTATTATAATGCAATACTTTAGCTGCTATTATTACCTTCTTTAGAAGTTTACAATATTTTTTGTAGTACTTTTTTAAATACAAATTGTTACTGATTCTAACTTGCTGATATAGTTCTCTTTTATGCCTGCATGAGGTTTTAATTCCTAAAGTGAGCCAGGAATTGTTTTTTTAAAGTTAAATGTTTCTTTATACTTGGATGGGAAGCTCGTTTTCCGTTTGTTCGTGATTCTGCGACTCTTTCTGGTTTGTTATTTCTTTCTCTGAGGTATTTTATTTCTTCTCTCGCTTGTTTGAGATCTTTCGTGAGTAATTCAATGATAAGCTGTACGGACGCTCTGGTTTCTCTCTTGCATTTACCCGAGGCGATGTTCACCGCATGGCTTGTCTCAGATCTCATTTTTCACATTTCCGCATATATAACTTCTGCCCATTGTTGCCTTCATTTGTATGATTATCTTGATGATTTTCGTTTTGTTTTGAGTCACTTCCACTAGGTTTGATATTACTTTTCTCCGAATATTTAACGAAATTACGTAGCTTGGATTTATACTGCACGCTAACGGCCGCCATCTTAAACACATCTTATACATGGGTATGGTGACTAATTAATAACATATTAGTCTGTGTGTAAGGCTGTTTATTATTGCATGCTTATGTATGATTCAATTCAATTTTGTCCTTTTGATCATACACTGATATCAGACACGTCATAGTATAAAAATGACATTAATGTCTATTGTCATTATTTACAATCACTTAAAATTAATTAACATTTAAAAACTCATTTACAGAATAAAATGAATGTTGTAGTAAAAAGAGTTTTACTCCCTTTTTAAAATGTATAAGGCTCTTCATTTGTGTAATATTTTCTGGTAGTCTGTTGTATAATCTTATACCTTTATTGATAGCACCAGACCTGAAGATTTCCATTCTACAACTTTGAATGTGAAAGTCATCTTTCTGATGTGTATTATATTTGTGAATACCTGCATTTTTGTAATTTTGTATTTGTAGTTTATTTTGTTTTACACGGATCACTAATTCCAAAATAAACATACATGCTAGAGGTAACATTTGATGTTTTCTGAATAATGGCCTGCAAGATGTTTTGTTATCCTCCGCACTTAGTATCCTTATCACTCTTTTTTGAAGTTTAAAGACTCTATCTGCCTTTTCCCCCCCAGAACACTATCCCATACTGTAACTGGCTGTGAAAGTAACCATAATATATATTCTACAATGCTGCTAAAATTATTAAGCATTTCAAATGTTTAAGCAAATAGCAAATGGAACTCAGTATATTTATTAAGTGTTGAATATGTGTGGTCCATTTCATGTTCTCATTTATATATAATCCCAAAAATTTTGTTTCATTATTGTATCTAATGGTTGTTTTATCAAATACTATTGGAGGTATGACCACATTTCTATTTTGGCAAGTATGGAATGAAATGGCAATGTCTGAAACCATGTGTGTTGTAGCTATGTAGTTTTCTGAATGTGTTGGTTTCCTGTAAATTCCAAATTTTATTTGGTGTTATTCCTGATATTTAGATCCAAGAAAGAGAGCTGTCCATTGATTTCCTTTTCTATTGTGAATTTGATAGTCCTTTCTTGCAGATTGAGTAATTTTAATGCATCATCTAAATATATCGAGATTCAACTGTATTGGATCTACGAAAGTGAAGCAGATGTGTAAAAAATGCGACTCATCTAAAATTTAATAACATCATCTAAATGTTTATTCGGCACTACTGCAAAGATGTCGTCAATATATCTACCTTTACCAAACTTTGAAGACCAATGGGAAGGCCTTTTTAATTTGTGTTTCAAATGCACTCATAAATAAATTTGCCAAAAAAGGTGAATGTGGATTGCCCATTGATATCCCTGATTTCTGCTTGTAGTGTTTTCCATTAAAGCTGAAGAAGTTTTGTTCAATGCATATTTTTGTTAGTGAAATTTATTCTTCTATTTCTATTGTTTCCATTTTTATTGCAGTTAGCCATTTTTAAATACAATACAATACATACTTTCACTGTTACTGGCTTCAATTTTTATGTAATTAACAACAAATTTGTTCAGGACACAGACTTTGATGGGAAGCATTTTGGTTTAACGTTCTGTGTTAAGTAAGTACTCATTAAATAATAATTTCAGATTATATATTTACTTTAAAATGTGTGAGTTGTTGATTACATAAGTTAGCTATAACTAAAAAACCTTATGTGATAGATGAAAATTGAAAACATTTCCATATTCAGCTTTGAAAGTTGTCTACAGAAATCTAGTTTCATCTTTGGTGGTTAAAATAACTTCATTTTTGTTGATAAGTGATATCAGCAAATCAGCACCAGGGAGTAGGCACTGTCCTTTTTGTACACTTTATCTTCATCTTTCAAATTGAATTTGAATTTTTACTCTTTAACTTATTGTATTCTTTAATTCTTGTATCCTATTACTTTTCTCATTGACTTATCCCACATTATGTACAATGATCAGAGGATGAATAAAGAGATAAACAAACAAACTACTTTGTCTCTAAGCATCCAATTGTACATTTGGCATGACAGACCAACTTAATTTTGTTCAGTGGCCTCTTTATCAGCCTTTAGGTTCCTTTATGTGAATATGCAGAACAGAAGGGCACTGATGTTGCTACCCTCTCAATGGCAGTCTTGCTAGGAATTTTTCTGCCAGATATAAAGCTGTTGTCCACTGCCAGATTTGAATGTGCAACCTTAGGAACCAAAGACTAGCGTTCCCTACACCATAAAGTGTGGTGACATTGTTGTCAAAGATAATAAAAGGACCTTTCAAGCTTTTATGCAGCCATACTTTTAATTATATTATAAAAACAGCAAGTTATAGTTTCCACAATTGTCATTTCCAAGTTGGTCAATGGCTGAAGTAAATGATTATACTTACATCATGTTGCTACTGAATGTCTTAGATCATGTTCAGTCATTTTGTACTTAAATGTAACCTTCTGACTGACTAAAGACAAAAATAAACTGAAATTGAGAAGCAACAAAGCTACAGGATATAGCGCTAACTCTAGACAATGACAAAGCATTGGTCTTATCTCGGGCCATTCTTACCATTATATTTCAGAACTCAAGATAAAGGTGTATAAGTAAATAATACATGAGCAGTGCCACTTGCCCAAGTGTAACTGTTGGGACAAAAATAAAGTTCTGTAAGAGAGATTGTGACAACTGCTGTGACATGCAATGAATGATTATTGCGAGGGTTTCAAGATGTCTCGTATTCAACACTCCACAAAGAGAACTGTCTAGAAGCAGAGTTGTGTGGTGCTTATTTCATTCCTCTATGAGAACACTAAAATGACATTGGTAACTATAACTAGTTTGCACTATTGAAGTAATTGTGAAAATTGAAACTACTTCTCATTAGTGAAGTGAAAACGTGAGTTTTACTAAAGTTGAACTAAGTTATTAGTGACAGTGAAAACTTTACATGGAAACTTTTCCTAAAATTTTGATTATCTCAGACTGATTTTATTAAAATAGTGCATATGTAGAATATTTACAAGGCAAATAAATATTTTTCTTGATTTTTCTTGGAATAGCTTCTAAAGACCTTTTCATTCTGAATGACTTGTGTAACTGGTAAATCATAAGAGATAGACAAATTTTCATTTCAGAAAGAATGTAGATCTCATTAAGAAAGAACGAAAGAAAAAGGGAGGAGGTTAACAAATCTGGAATGTAAAGCGGGTAGGTTTGGACAGAAGGAAAGCAAGGAGTAAGGAACAATGGAAATAAAGATATAAATTCATTACCTTCTCTTACATCTTGCAGAGCTTGGACACTTCTCTGTATTGTGCCATCTCCTGTGCTAGTTACTGGATGCTCAGGCTGTGCAGCAGATGTGCTGGCCTTTGTGCCATCTCCAGTGCTAGTTACTGGATGGTGAGGCTGTGCAGCAGATGTGCTGACCTAAATAAATTAAAGTATGCTGTAATCACCATTTGACATTTTCCCTACTATTTCATATAGGTATCAATTATCAACAAAATAATAACACAAAAGTATTTTAGTATCTATAGAGTAGAGCCACGCAATTTGAACTGTGGCTACCTCAGATTACAACAAAACTCAGATTATACGGAAGTATCACTAAATCAATGGTAAATCATTAATAAATATTTAATGAGCTCAATTATGGTTAAAAACGTAAATGAAAAAACAATATATTACATACTGATGTTATATATATATTGTAACTTTGTGGGTTCGTAGAATTAAAAGGCCGAGTTGCATAAATTAGAAATCTCCTTTATTTCCATCGAAATACACTGTCCAATTCTCCGTAAGAACATCACATCTACTTACAAGTACTTACTAAATACTACAAGTAATTACGACAGTAAGTCGCCACAAATGGTGTATCTCAGATGCAAGAGTCCCTAGTGGTTTACCGGGGAAATATACGAGTCAAATGGAGAATTTAATGTCAGGACGGCATGTTGGCCATGGTAGCTCAAAGGGTAAGGGCGACTGGACGGAAGCCAGGAGATCTGTGGTTCAAATCCTGGCCATGGCATTGAATTTTTCATGTTGACTCTATCAAAAACCTTAGCCTATGTACGGCTAATGGGTAAAAATGATTCATTTCTATCAATTAACTAAAACTGATTACGGAGCTTACTGGCTCTCAGCACGTTGATGACATGGATATGTTCCATTAGTTACACAGGTGTTTTCCATGCATTAAGAGTTCATTATTGGTCTTGCTAGATTTCTTATACTTACAATAATGCATTGTTATTTACATAGTCTTTTAACATTTTTACAATGTGATTTATAAAACAGAAAAGAGCGAACTGTAGCACGTAAGGACGAGCTGCCCTTGTATTTAAAGTTAAAACTTAATTTAAATTTAATATTTTACAGTATAACAACATTTATTTACTCCAGTAAGATGATAATGCTACAAACTACAATTATCTTCCAAGACACATAATTCTTATTAGCTTTGCTAAATTTATATAATATTCATAATTATTATACAAAAAATAATAAGTTAATTTAAAGACTGTAACCGTAGTATCTCACTCAATTTTATTCTCTTATTCCTACTGCACCAGGGTATTTTTTCATCTATATACCCGAAAAGATACAGGCCAATTCTTAGGTAAACTGGTCAGGAGATTCAAAAAATCACCCTAAATTCTGTATCATGTAACATTTTTTTGGTATTCTTGTTTATTGATGAAAACAGCATTGTTATAATAATTTAAATTTAAAGGGAGTTGATTAATGACACTAAACAACACTTACTTTTAAATTTTTCCGGAACATGTTTCAGAGACTTTGCCTCCATCCTCAACTGGCCATCGACTGAGTTCCAGAAAAATTTAAAAGTAAGTGTTGTTTAGTGTCATTAATTGACTCCCTTTAAATATAACTCATATTTCGTTAATGGAAAGAAATACACACTTTAACTGTCAAATAACTTTGAAAATAATACATATAATTCTTAATTATTATATTTAAAGTAAACCAATACAAGATAATGATGAAAAGCATATACCTGAACAATCTAAGAAGTTTACTAAATTATAGATGTGTCGTATTACACATCGGCTTCACTTATGTACCAATATTGAGGACATATTTCGCAAACTTTCGTTCGCATCGTCGGCTCCTATGCGACTGAAGCTTGATTCAGTGGTGTGGGTAGTTCTGGAGTTGCCGCTGCCATCTGTTGATTTTGTGATAAATTTATATGTGGGGTTGTCTTTTGGCGGGATATCAAAATTCATTAATTGGTTTTTATATTTTTCTATGTATATTCTCACCCAAATGACGAGTTCACTATGTTGTTGTATGTATTTTAGTAATTTGGTGCTATCTTCAATTTCATGATTTTCAGACCAGAAATGAGCTGCTATTGCGGACTTACCAATATTTTTGTATCTTAAGTGCCTAAAATGTTCTTTCTGTCTAGTGCCTATGTTTCTTTTTGTTCTCCGTAGGTAAATTTTTTCACAGTCTTTACACTTAATCTTGTAAATGGCTGACTTTTCTTCTGGTTTTATTTTACCAGCATTATTACTGTTGAGTAGGTTTTTAATGTTGTAATTGTTTTTTGGTGCCAATGTTATATTGTATTTCTTGTATATTTTTTGGAACTTTTTTTGTGGCCCAAGGGTAAGTAAATTTAGCAAATCTAATTTCTTGTTTCATTGGTGAAAGAGCTGTGATCTGTTTTAATCTGTTTTGAAGTTTGAATGATTTTAGTTTTTTATCTACAAGGCTTTTTCCATATCCATTTTTAATTGTAGTTTTTAAGATTTAATGGTATTCTTTTTGATATTCTTGCTGGCTGAGGGGTAGATTTACTAATCTGTGTGTGAGACTGTTGATGGTGGCATGTTTATGTGGAATTGGGTTGAAAGTATTTGCTTTGATGTAATTATCTGTGTGTGTTGCTTTTCTATGAATACCAAATTACAGTTTTTCATTGTTTTTTTGTGATTTTATGTTCAAAAAAGGTAGAGTACAGTCCTCTTCAGTTTCTACTGTGAATTGTATGCTGGGTTCTTGAAGGTTGCATAGTTTCAAAGTATCCTCAGTACGTAAGTGAAGCTGATGTGTAATAAATACGACTCATCTATAACTTAATAATTATTTCGCTTCATTGTGGTGTTCCAATACAGTTAAATTTTGATATATTTTCACTTGTTCTCATCAAAAGATTGGCTGTGAGGTTTGCAGTCTTGTTACAATAAGGCAATACTGCACTCCCTGTCTATTAATTCTCTAAAAGAAGAAACAATGATGGATTTGAATTTATATTCACTTATGTATGGGCATATACTTATGTAAATCAACTAAAGACTCAAAAAAATTTTGCTGTCTAACTTTTTTTCCACTAATGGAGAAATGTCACCTTTTCTCAACGTGTTCTATTTATTTATTTATTTATTTATTTATTTATTTAGCATTTAATTTCTGTACAGAAATATTTGCTTTTTCAAGATACAGTACAAACAATACAAACTAGAAATTCAGAAAATACAGAATTAATTCTACATGCAATAATCAGATTAAATTGTATCAATGTCAACAAATACAGAAAACTTACATGAATTGTCAACCATTAGTATCATAAAATTATTCTTATGTAATCATTTACTCTACTTAATCTGGTACCTAAAATATTCAAAGAACTCTTGAGTACTATAGAAGCACTGATTTATTAAAAATGATTTCACATCTCTTCTGAATCTTTTCTTATCATTGTTTTCGATTTTCTTTAAGATTAAGTTATACATGTGAACCCCTTTATGAAGTACTGAGTTAAGTTTTTTATTTGATCTTGATCCCAGTATATGTAATTTAGCACCATTCCTAGTATAATGTTCATGAATAGTGTTATTTGTTTGAAAATATTGTATGTTGTTGTTTATAAAGCATACGGTTTCTAAGATATACAGACATGGCAGAGTTAGTATATTATTTTCCTTAAAATATTTCATACAATGAGTCCTTTTGCTTAGATTAAACATTCTTCTTATTATTTTCTTTTGTGTTACAAATAAATCTTTTATTTCGGTAGCTGATCCCCAGATAAAGATACCATATGCAAGATAAGACTGCACATATGAATAGTAAATCAGCATTAATGTTTGTGTATTACAAATTTTCCTTAGCACTGATATTATGTAGTGGGCTTTATTAATTTTTGCAGTAATATACTGAATATGCGGCTTCCAGGTTAAAAATTTGTCAATAATTACCCCCAAAAATTTTGTTTCATTGGTATATTGTATTACCTCATTGCCAAAAGCGATTACAGGAGCTATATTAGCTTCATTTCTATTTGACAGTGAAATATGCATACTTTGTGTCTTTTTAATATTAAGTAGTAATTTATTATTAGTTAGCCAATGCCAATGCATCATATTTGTCATCACAGTATTCGCATAATGTTCTACAGTGGGTGATGGATAGTTAACCAGAGAGGTGCTACTGGGTGGAATGGCTCAGGCAGTCTCGTCTGTGGCCCACATTTGGGAGGCCCAGGTTCGATTACTGTGGCCAAAGTACTTGACCCATGGAGCTTTCCAGGGATTATCCCGGGTCACCAGGAAAATGGTGGGAAGGCTAATTACATCCCGCAAATTTCGCATCCTTACAGTTCATCTCCATTAATAATTTCACATTATCTCTCACCTAGTGGTCTCTTTCAGAAGTGTCGGTGGGTGTCTTGGCGCTGTCATGATTCCTTGGCCCTCTGTCTCCTCACGCCTCATCCTTTCTCCTGGGGATGTCCCATTTGGGGCTTAGGTACAATAAATCACAGCTTTTGCTGCCAAATACCCCACATAGTAATCCTAATCCTAAAGAGGTGCTAAACACATGGAAAATGGTGATGGCCATGTTCACCATCTCCTTTAATAACAAGAGTAAGTAAAGCCTTTAAAAGTTTTGGCATGGTTTCACCTACACCCTTCTATGATAGCAGTAAATGGTAACAAGAACAAAAGGCACAAACAGCCAAAATGCTGCACAGGTGGTTTGGATGTATTTAGGTCTATCACTACTTTGACGATAATGGTAATTTAACTAGTGAACAGAAGAAAATGTGTAAGATTTACTTACCAAATTTTCTGCCTGCAACTGTGAAGTGCCAGGCCTGCGAGCTTGTCTGATCTCTCCTAAAGGAGTTGCTCTTGCAATACATCTCCTACCGATGCGTGGTATTCTCTTATTTTCTTCCTCCATTGACTCTAATCAATGAATAAAGTAAATACTTTATAAACTCAATTCTGAGGTGTCAACTTTTAATATACAAATTTAAACAGAATCCTCCAAAAGTGGATGTACATTAACCAACACACTCACCATTCTATTAAGTGTCAAACATTTACAACTTCCAAAACAGTCAGAGCTTAAGTGCAAACTAATTCCATGTATTCCATATGTGAGGAGTACACAATGGAAAACAAAATGTAATAAATAGTGTTGCTTCCTTAAACTTTGTACACATTTTTAGGGGGAATTCATATATTATTTGTATTGGTTTGTAACATTTTAAAAAGCTAATTTGAAAAGGTTAGAAAATAATTACACAGAAAATGAAGCTAGTTGCAGTGGAATAATAAATATTACACAAATAAAAATATTTGTTAGTTATTATCCACTTATCTTAAGAAGTTGATGTTAATACTTCTTTCTTCTTTTTAAAATCGATTTCGAAGGCTTATTGCATTCATCCTCATTAAACGACAACTTAAACTTGTCCTTAACAACAGAGTTTGTTTAACAAATATTTTTATTTGTGTAATTAGTGGATAATTTTTGTAGTAGTTTAGTAGAGTAACTTGTGTCTTTAAAAGGATAATTATTCCAAAGATAGTCTTACACAAAGGTATTTTGCTCTCCCTTCAATACATGTTACAATTTTTGAAGCAATTTAGCCAGTGCTAAGAATTTTCTTCATTAGCCAAAAAATAATAAAGAACCACAAAGAAGGTCGCCATTGTCTGAAAATTTAAGTTATAATTTACACAGAATCTACACAAAATCTAGTATACATTATAATTTTGTATGATGTGAATCTTTGGATCAATGTTCTTTGACTTCATATTTATTATATTCATATTATATATGAAAGACAAAGTAGACAATAATAAACAACTGCTCTATGGGCATTGGTAGAAACTGATTCCTTTATTTACTTTTAGTGAATGTTAGACATGTTTAATAAGATGCATTCTAAAATACACACATCAAAACTGTCTAAAGAACACCATATTCAGAAGCCTGATATGTTGGGGGACCAAAAGAAACCGGACTTCGAGGGCGCTGCCACTCATAGACAAAATGCAGGGTTCTCACGCTAGATGGTGTTATTCGAGACCTTCATGCAACAGCTGTGCAGAAGGCGTCAGTGTAGAGCTGAACATGCAAGTGTGGTATTGTGTTTCTCTAACTGTTGGCAGGTTACCTCTGCGAATTTGTTATGGCAACTTTAAAAGAACAAATAGTGTGTGTGAAATTTTGTTTTCTCCTTAAAAAATGCTGCAATGGAGACACACCAAATGCTTCAGGAAGCTTTCCAGGAGGACGCTATGAGCCGCACACAGGTTTTCAAGTGGTCTGGGCGCTTTAAACGTGGTGAGATATGGGTTGGAAACTAAGCCCATTCTGGATGCCCTTCAACATCGCGAAATGAGGAGAACATAGAAAAGGTCCGCAAAAAGAACGAGGATTATCGCCAAATGATCGACCAAATTTCAGCAGTGACAGGAATCAGTTGGAGCTCGTGCCAGCAGATTTTGAGGGAAGATTTGCACATGAGACGTGTTGCTGCTAAATTTGTTGCATGCCTTCTCATACAGGAGCACAAAACCATCCGCATGAATGTGTCAGGACTTGAAAACAGAGATTGCATGTGATCCAAACTTCTTGAACAAAGTCATTACAGGGGATGAGAGTTGGTGTTATGGGTATGACCCAGAAACCAAGCAAGCGTCAAGCCAGTGGAGGATTCCCAACTCTCCCAGACCAAAAAATGCAAGGCAAGTGAGTTCAAATGTGAAGACGATGATCAGTCTCTTTTGATGTTCGTGGAATTGTGCATCGGGAATTCTTACCTCCTGGCCAGGCTGTTAACCAGCACTTTATATGGATAATTTAAGGCGTCTACAAGAGGATGTGAGGAGGAAATGCCCAGAACATTGGTGATCAGGTGACTGGATTCTGCATCACGACAGCGCTCCAGTACACATCACCTTACGAGTGACCCACTCTTTGGCATCTCAGAGGTGGTCTGTTGTTCCCCACGCTCCATATTCACCAGACCTAGCCCCGTGCAACTTTGTAAATAACAAAAAATTTAATAAACAGTTTCAAAAAGTTTTTAAAAAGTTTGGTATAACTTTGGTTTCTCACAACAAATATAGTATTACAAATTTACTACTTTTCTCTGAAAAAAATGAAATTCCTAATAATAAAAAATCTGGTATTTGTCAATTTAATTGTTTAGATTGCAATCAGGTTTACATTGGAAAGACAAAACATAATTTAGAAACCAGAACGAAAGAACATTTTCCTAATATTAAGTATAAACAAACTGATAGATCGGCCATAGTAGATCATTTTTGGTCATTTAACCATGAAATAATTCCAGAAGTTAAATTATTAAAACAATTAAATCTCCCGATAGATTTAATGGTTTGGGAAAAGATATTTATTTTAAAAAATAAACATTGCGTAATTAATTTTGAAATACTAGCAGTTGACTCTGTTCTGAAGTTTGTTTCATTTTCAGATTTTGGTAATACTGAAAAAACTTAACATAGTAACTTCCTTAATCATAAAGTTGTTTTCTCCAGTGGTTTTCTTTGACTGAAAATGCGGATACGAGTTCATGAAATCGATTTCAATTAGAAAGAAGAATTAACATTTTTTCTTAAGATAAGCGAAGTTTTTGTTAAAAATTATTATATTTGTATAATATCATAGTCAAGTTGATGAAAATTATCATTTCTTCCACACTAGCTGTGTGTAGGCTAAGGTTTGAATGAGTAGAGACAGAGTGAAAATTTCAATGCCATAGCCAGGATTTGAACCACGATCTCTCGCTCTCCGTGCGGTTGCTCTAACCAACTGAGCTACTATGGCCAACGTGCCGACATGACATTAAATTCTCCAACTGGTTCGTATGTTTCCCGGTAGACCACTAGGGGTTCTCATATGCTATGAGACATGCACCTTTTGTGGCGACTACTTTGCTGTAAGGACTTAAGTCCCAAGCATCATAGTTAAACCACTAAAAATCAGTTGGAGAAATTAATGTCATCTTGGCATGTTGGCTATAGTAGCTCAGTGGTTTAGAGCAACCAAACGGAGAGCGGAAGATCCACGGTTCAAATATATCATAGTCACTTTATGTTTGAATAGTTATAAATAAAAGTGTTGTTAACAGTGAAGCTCACACAGATAATTACATACAATGCAACAGTTTCAATCCTCTGTCACATAAATTAGCTTCTCTTAGAAGTTTGATCCATAGACTGAACAGCATACCTTTAGATAAAAAACAATATGAGGAATTTCCATATATTTTAAATACAGCACAAAAAATGGTTTCAATCCAAACTCAACCAAAATAATGATCAATCAGGACTACAAGCAAAAGACATTGAAACAGATCACTAATCTTCAAAACATAAATAAATCTGAAAATACAAAAAATTCACTTTCTACTCTTGGGCATTTCCGAAGTTTGAATGAGTATTTAAAGATTATGGCATCAAACTAGCACTACAAAAGAGATTCTCACTCAAGAAATTGTTAAATAATCCCTTAAAAAGCATGATCCCACCAGAACAAAAATCAGGCATATACAGGATAAAATGTGAAGGCTGTGACAAATTTTATATTGGTTTGACAAAGAGAAATTTAAAAACTAGATTAACAGAACACCGTAGGAACATAAAATATAAACAAACAGAAAAATCGGCAGTTGCTTTTCATTTCTGGAATGATAACCACCCCATTGGAGAGGAGATCAAACTACTAAAACCATTGCCAACAAAACTTGAACTTACAACATGGGAAAAAAATTTTATTATTAAAAACATTCCACATATTCTAAATGTTGATGTGCCATCAGTGAGTGGTCTACTGAACTTATGTAAAGAATCTTCCAAGAGAGGGAGCCAATTACAAGAGTTCCAGACAACATGCAACTGTGATGAGTCGTTAATCAGCTGATGATGCAACTTCAACAGTCTTGAAAGCGTTCCTGATTTTGTAGAAGGATGTGAGTGAAGTTACAAGTTTTAAAAGATATGACTCAATTTTAGTCTTTATACATCACTTTATGTTGTTGTCCACAGATGTTTTTCCTAAGAAATTATTTCAAATTAAGCAAACAATGTTTACATACAACATGTAGAAAGCCAGAATACAAATATGTAGCCATGCTAAGAGGATGGGCTCTTATAATGGAAAGAACAAGACAAATTCCAAAGTATCACTTCCATGATCTGTCTTACATTCAAAAGGTCGGCAGTTTGAATCTCTGTTACAGAAATGAAATGGATAACGATTTTCTCAGGGTTTTCCGTTATCCTGAAAGATGACTTTTGGGAACTTTGTTTCCTGGCTCATTTTATCATTACTTCACTCATCTGATTAATCATCAAATATGACTCATTCAATTAAAAAATATTGAGAGCTTTAAAGAAAAATTACAAACACGCATAGAAGTAATATAATCTTGTTGGGAATGCATAATGCAGTATGGAATATAACAGTTCAGGTTTCCAAAAATATTTACTTGGCGTAAAATAACTTTAAATTTTAGTTTTTTCTTGTAGTAAACTTTTGCTCTCTCTTTTGATTTCTCAGTTGAACAACATCACATAGCGAGATTTAACTGTATTGGAACACCACAGTGAAGCGAAAAATTATTAAAAAATACGACTCATCTAAAATTTAACATCACATAGGATTTGTTAATGTAAGGACTTCAGACACTATTCACAGAAAGCTCAGGAATCTTATAGCTTTTGGAATAAAAACAATTATATTTTCATTTACCAACCAAAAAATTGACAATACTGGACCAAGAACAACAGCATTTAACAGGTTACCAGTCCTGGTAAAAAAAAGTGTGCTGCACATTCTCCAATGGGACTAATCCCTTTTCAATGCAATCTGCTTACAATCTACAAACGTGTTTTTCCTTTTTCATTTTAATTTTACCTTAAAAAGAGTAATGAATTGGAGCATATCTATGGATCAGTACCATTCACTGGGAGTATTATGACAACTGTTAAGATGTACAATAAGCATTCATACTGGAAGGGTTTTGAAGCTTCCTGTGCTCAACACCCAAGAGAGTAAATCACCCAGAAGAAGAAGAAGAAGCTGTGCCATGTTTATTACATTACTCTGTGAGGAAAGTGAAATGACAGTCACATTTGTAAATAATTTCCACCAGTGGAGTTTCACTGAACATTGAGCTACAAGGGTTAGATACAAAGTAGTGATAGCACAGCTGTAACATAAAACCAGGAGGTCAATGACCTGCCATCTGTGTTCACAAACTAAAGGCCTATTGCAATGGGCAGGAACAGTACTCTGTCACTTTACTGCACAGTATAGACCATCAAACTTCATCGCAAAAGTGCAACCAACCTAACATCATGTTTACAAAGGTAGAGCAATGTTCTTGGCTCAAATTTGCGAGTTCAGAATATGCAAGAATGTTTTCAAGAATAGTGTAAAGCTTGTAGTGATGCAGCATTGCCATACAGCACAGTCACATGATGGGTTAAAGAGTTCAGAGGAGGTAAAGAAGCTGTAGAGGATAATCCTCTTACAGTATGACTCCACGTGGGGAACAATGTGGTAGCCGAAGTCAAAGTATGCCACAAAACTGAGCTCCACATTCTACAAATGAAATGTGTAGTATTTAACTCCTGCTTTTACTTTATGTGGCACCTCAGGCAGTGACACTGATGATACTTGAAATGAAGATAGAGTACAGGTTGAATGAGATGACGTGAAAACCACAGTCCTGGAGAAAACCTGCCCTAGCAATGTGTCGCTCACCACAAATCTCACTTTGCAGTCGTCTGGTATCGAACCCAGCTCGACTTAGGGTGGAGTAGTCTAACACTCAGCCATGGTGCAGCCAGCTCCACATTCTGCACAACATATTACGTAACAGCAAAATTGAGGCACATTGGATACCTCATGAGCTTTCAGAGGTGCAACAATGTCACTGCTTTGCAGTCCAATAAGTTTTGCTGGGATGTACCAAAGGGAACCCCGTAGGGGAGGAGATCCGTCTCCTTCAGCTGCCGTGGTGTGGGCGCTGCAGACCCCTAGCACTCGTGGTACCTCTGATATTACTAGAGGAACCTCGGGCCAAACATTCGAGCCCCTCCCTGATTGGGGGTTTTTCGGATTGGGTTGGACTCGAGGGGGCAGTGGTTCCCGTTACCCGTGGGTGATCGGGTACGTCTACGGACGGGGTTGAGGGAAGCCATTAATGCTCCCGCATACTAGCCAGCATAGCTAGTAGAAATTCTTTTAGGTGTGCTAGATCACCAGGCGGCCCCACCAAGCTCATACCGGTAGCCTTCCCATTTTGGAGATGGCGCGCGTAAGTGGCGTATCCACTTCCATCCCGTCTTGAGTCCATAAGACCAGATGGGGGGAGGGGCTTGTTAGTCTCTAGGCCTTGCCCTATGGAAAGCCCCACGGAGGCGCCGGGTGCCCTTTTGGGACAGCTCGGTAAGTCCCTGGTGAAAGGAGGCCCAGGTCCTTGGTCGTACGGGTCCAGGACAAATGGGAGTAGAACCTCTGGCATTAACGACATTAACGTACCGAAGGGAATTTAATGCTTTTCTTTGACAAATCATTGCTGTGGATGAATCCTGGGTACGCTTGTACGAACCACAATTAAAATACCAATCCAATTAATGGAGGCATTCCGCCAGCCCTCGTGCATGCATCCGATGTTGGACTTAGACAAAATTTCTTACGGGACATGTTCTAAAGAATTCTTAACAGGACCACCTGCATAGGGTACTCTATACCACAACATCCATTTCTCAATACTTTAATCACGTTGATACGCTTTAAATGTAAGGATATCACATATTCTAACGATTTTTAACATTTTTCTAAATATTTTCCCAATTTTCACTACATATTTATGTACATCTTTTCCAAGTTATACTACATAAAAATCACGGCTCTAGTAGACACACCAACTCAATTGTGATGTTTTACGTGGCAGAGAAACATGTACTAAAATAATCAAAATAAAGTAAAAAGTGTATTAAATGTAATATCAAATGAATTAGTTAAACACACGAAAGAAGATACTAGAAAACTTAACATACATTTCAAATAAATAACTCATGGAAAATTTAAAAATAAATTAGATAAAGAATACTACAGGCACATACTTTTGCTCTTATGATTTCTAAGATAATAGTAAAAGATTTCCACAAACAAACAAAGCACATTTCTTATATAATTAAATGGTCTAAAAGAACTGCACTAAAGAATGCTGAAATACATATTAACAACAAAAGCAATAAATAAAATATCAGTATTATCTATAATTAATCCGCTCAGAAACCATGGAGCTGACCGTGCAATATTGTTACATCTCCCCAAAACATTTGAATATATAAATATTGCATTAATAATTGAAATGCTTGAAACTTGTGAAGTGCGAGTAATTGCAAAACAAATAGAAATTCTAAAAATAGCTAGAAAACAGAACGAACGTTATAAATTAGTTAAAGCGATATAGTGGAATGCTAATAAGGGTCGATAACAATCGAAACCAGACCCCCACGCTAACGTGGAGTCATCTTGTTTAAATACCGAGTATGCAATTTTATATTTAATAACTATTGCACTTATTTAGCTTTTCATATTCCTTGACTCGTTTACACATTTAATTCATTCGAAGTTGCTTCAGTTTAGATGTAACAAAGGAAATTTATGCCCCTGAATATTTTCCTGAAATTGTTTTAACAATGGGGATTGTCGAGAAAATTCAATTCTAAAGAAACTCGAACAATAGTATTCCACAATAATAATTTTCTTAATTGGAAACACTAAATATCTACCTGCCATGCAAATGCTCAAACCTCACGTTCTCACAGTGAAGCCGTCTAAGAAAATGCAAAATGGCGTCCTGCCGACATCTTGGTTTTAAGAGAGGGCGCCAATAAATTATTTTTTTAAAATCTTAATGTCTGATAAAAGGCGAATTTCCTGGTGGAGTTATAGTTATCAATGAAAATTGATTAAAGATTACAAATTCAGTCACTTCGCCGAATGCTTAGAACAAAGTAAAATACAAATATGGTTACCCATTCGTCAAATGCAGTAAAGCGTCTATATGTGAAAAAGAGAACAATTTTCAAACGTAAACTAGAATCTCTCTTGATGATCATGAGAAGACGAAGAATAATTGCCAAATTGTAGTGACTTTAAAGTTGAAATATGCTTTAACATTGTTGGGAATATGGCTCTCGGACACACGTAACTATAATTGCACCAAACTACATATATAAATGTGTGCAGATACAGTATTTCGCTTTAAACACAATTTAAGATTGTTAACTTGTTCAATGTTTAGAATATTTATAAATATAAGATCATATCTCTAGACTACAGAATTAAGAAATGTAACTATCTCCAATCGAACTTACCTTCGTCGCAGCTCGAGAACAAATGACCAAGCCTTGATCCGTTCCCTCTCATTGGCTTATGTTGGGTTGCCAACTGTCTCGATTTTGAACGATTTGTCGCTACTTTTCGAAAACTTCCCTGCATGATTATGATGAAATATATTCAAGTCTCTATATTTTTTTATTTATTATTTTGCATCCTACTTTCTTTTCTTAACTTCATTACCTTATCTGTGTTAGTGAAAACAAATATGTGTGAATTATATACACTAGAGAGCAACAAAAATGCAGTGAACTTTTAGGTAAACTGAGTCGTCGCAACTTGTTTCGTATCTACTACTGTGACTGTGAATCCTACTCTTGCAAACTTATTTCATGGCTGAAGGTAATTTCTTGGCTCGAGGCTTTTGTCATACACAACATTGACTTATTACTTTGGACCCAGTTTGAATTCTGTACCCTTATTGGGAAAGGTGCGGCTTAAGCAAAATATGTTTGACACTGTCTGTAGCTTAACTTGTGCTGCCCTAAATAAGTCAGGTATTCATTTTCTGTGTATAAAAATAATTGAATTACGTGTCAAATCACCATGAGTACACTCGAGAGCCATAAATACCTATTTTGTATGAATTTCTGTCCCGAAAGATACGTGAATCTCTTCGATTCCGCCTAAGATTTGCTTCGGCCTTCGGCCTCAGTAATAAATTTGACAGTGAGGAAAGTTAAACGTGAGTCAAGAAAGTGTACTTCCCTCATACTTGTATTTTGAAAATCACAATACTCCGCCCAATATTTATCCGGACACGACCCTGTTCATTGTTTTAGGTTGAGGGGATTGCGGGGGTATTAAGTTTATGTAACGCGCTCCCGAGTGTATGCCGCCTCTGTGCTGCGTAAGTAGCCTGTCTTCTCTTGATTTGGAACCCAATGACTTCACTTTGTTCCCGAACATCAATAATAAATTGTGTGGACAACGATTTTCGTGGGCAGGAGCCGCTGATGCCTTCAAAAACCATGCATTGGAGGTGTGTCAAGAAGGCTGAAATAAATGCTTTGACAAATGGTTCAAACGAATGATCATAAAGGAGAATATTTTGAAAACAAAAAGCAGTTTTCAATAAACAATTTCTTTTAATTATTAGGCTGAAAATGTATATAGCGCCGTTCGTATCTTGAAGGATGAATACCGGTTAACGCTACGCTGTATGGACATATTTTTATCGATTTCATTCATAGCCCGATATAAGCTAACCTGGGTATGTACCGGGTACATATACATATTGTCGCGAACCTATTATTTACCATAGCGTGGCGACGCGCACAAACAGATTGTGCAGGGCAGAGATAAAGAGCCTGCAGATAAAGATAGCACTGCCGAAACAAATCAGTGAGATAAATGGAACATTCTAGTGACATCTTGATTGATAGAGAACATTCGGTTTCTTGTTTGTTTGAGAAAAGTCTAGAATCATCAATAGAGGTATATAAGGAAGCGGCAACTCGCCAAGGAGTAGTTTTTTTTTTTTCTGTAATTTACATCCTCCAACTTTAAGTCATATCGGACGATGAATGGAATGGGTGAAATCACGCTTAAATGAGCCCAGGGTCCATGGAGCTTAGAGTTATCAGACATTCATTCAGGATAAGGGAAAACCCCGGAAAAAACCTTATCCAGGTTACTCACCCTGACCGAGATTCGAACTCGGGACCTCTTGAACGTGAGGCAGAGGTGCTCGCCAAGGAGTAGTCATAAACAGAGTCGTAACGAGAGTTGTAATTGTTGTGGTCAATGATCATTGGAAGATTGTATTTGTGTGTTATGTAATTCTGCTAGTGGACAAAGGGTATTTCTATACAAATAAACGTTTTGAATTTCAGCACCTTGGACTTTTAATTCTACAAACCCACAGTGACACAATATTTCATGTAGTATTCAGTGGCGATTCCAGCTGAGAAATAACAACTGCTGCAGGAAAAAAAATCTGAAAAATGAAGTCCATGCACCGATGTTTCTTCATGGTATAAACAGAATTTCTACACAAAGTATAAAATTGAAAGAAGCGTAGAGACACTGTAGCACAACTTAGCACAAAAATGAATCGAGAAGATATTGACACACTGCTTCACTCACACTGTTTTTTCACAGGACATGTTTCAAGAGGTTTTGCTCTCATCATCAGCTGTTATTCGACTAGTGCAAATTGTAGTGTTTTCCTCTTTCTCTGTATCATCGATAGATGGCATGATGTACTTGTCAAAGATGTCTGGTGGTGGAGTTTCAAAATACATGACTCTATGACGATTTTTGTTAATGAAGATTTTTTCCCATACGGAAAGGTCTATGTGGTGATTAACATATTCTGTTAAAGACTGCATCTCAAAATAGACTTAATATCAGAAATTTGTTAAAAGGCCCCTACAAAAGTTCAATTACTACCAAAGAAAAACCAGGAAAGTATGAGATCAAATGTGAAACTTGACCTAAAATTTATATAGGAAAAACAAAAAGAAATATTGACATCAGAACTAAAGAACTTATAAGAAACATTAAAAATGGTGAAATAGTAAGTCAGCAGTGGCTTTTCATTTTTTGAGTACTAGACATGACATCAACTTGGAAACATCTTTAATAAAAACGTTAATCACCCCATAGAACTTTCTGTATGGGAAAAAATCTTCAATAACAAAATTCGTCATAGAGTCATGGATTTTGAAACTCCACCACCTGACATCTTTGACAAGTACATCATCCCATTCGTCAACGATATGGAGAAAGAGGAAACCACTACAATTTTCACTAGTGGAGTACCAGCTGATGATAAGAGCAAAAGCTCTTAAAACATGTCTTGTGAAAAAACAGTGTGAGTGAAGCAGTGTGTCGATATCTTCTCAATTCACTTTCGTGCAGAATTTCTACTCCCTTTCCCCTTTTGTTCAAATTTTAGGTCAGGTACTGGTCACCCGAACATTTTTATACTTAACCTTTCCTCTAATGCTTGCCTTGAAAAGGGAGTTTTCAGAAATTCATTAACCATGTTCATTATTTATTGGTTAAAGTTTTCATAATATTAAATTACTCATACACTGAATTAAACGAATTTATAACATGTTTCACATTCACACTCTAAATAAATGATATCCACCACTAAATAACATTACACAGCCAAGGCAGCAACAAGGAAATAGATAAAATAATGTGGGATAGATAAACAATTATAAGGAATAATGTAAAGGATTGTAAAAGAAAAAAAATTGCACGAATAAATTATTCATTACTTAAATAATGTTACACAAAGTAATAATTGGATACAATGCGAGCACGCAAACCAATGTACTTGTTATGGAGCTGGTACTCTGACTGTGCCCGGAAAATGAATTAACATAATAAGCAAAGGCAGTAGTTTACAATATATTACTAGTATTCTTAAGCTTTTACCAACCATTGGAAGAAGTAATGAAGTACAGTCAATTGATTAGTGACATTTGCTTTTTAAATATATATAAAAATAGAAAAAGTATAAAGCTATTCCACTCCTTGCACAAAGTTCAAATAAACATAATACATATATATGTTTGGAGGAATTTAGTGACAATGACGTCAAACTTAATTTCAGAAACTATTTGTAGTTGGTTTATTAATACTCGTCGCTTGGAAAGAGATTGAAAATGGAGGTGAATGTCTTTGAAACTAGTCTCTCATAAATATAAATAGGTAAGTGACGAGTATTAATAAACCAACTACAAATATTAAATTTTAGATGAGTCGCATTTTTTACACATCTGCTTCACTTTCGTACCTATTTTGAGGACGTGTTTCGCAAATCATCGTTTGCATCTTCGGCTCTTATGCGACTAAAGCTTGATCCAGCGGTGTGGGTAATTCTGGGGTTGTTGCTGCCATCTGTGGATTTAGTGATGAACTTAAATGTGGGATTCTCTTCTAGCGGGATTTCAAAGTTCATTAGTTGGTTTTTATGTTTTTCTATGTATATCCTCTCCCATATGACGAGTTCACTATGTTTTTGTACGTATTTTAGTAATTCTGTGCTATCTTCAATTTCATGATTTTCAGACCAGAAATGAGCTGCTATTGCGGACTTATCAATATTTTTGTATCTTAAGTGCCTGAAGTGTTCTTTCTTTCTAGTGCCTATGTTCCTTTTTGTCCTTCCTATGTAAATTTTTTCACAGTCTTTACACATAATTTTGTAAATGCCTGACTTTTCCTCTGGTTTTATCTTATCAGTATTATTACTGTGAAGTAGGTTTTTAATGTTGTAATTGTTTTTTGGTGCTAATGTTATATTGTATTTCTTGAATATTTTTTGGAACTTTTTTGTGGCCCAGGGGTGGTAAGTAAATTTAGCAAATCTAGTTTCTTGTTTTATTGGTGTGAGAGCTGTGATCTATTTTAATTTCTTTTGAAGTTTGAATAATTTTAGTTTTTTATCTATAAGGTTTTTTCCATATCCATTTTTAATTGCAGTTTTTAAGATTTGATGGTATTCGTTTTGATATTCTTGCTGGCTGAGAGGTAGATTTACTAATCTGTGTGTGAGACTGTTGATGGTTGCATGTTTGTGTGGAATTGGGTTGAAACTATTTGCTTTGATGTAATTATCTGTGTGTGTTGCTTTTCTATGAATGCCAAATTCTAGTTTTTCATTGCCTTTTTTGATTTTAAGGTCTAAAAAAGGTAGAGTACAGTCCTCTTCAGTTTCTACTGTGAATTGTATGCTGGGTTCTTGCAGGTTGAGTAGTTTCAAAGCATCATCTATTAGTTTGTAGGGCACTATTGCAAAGATGTCGTCTACGTATCTGTACCATGTTTTAAACATATGAGGGAAGGCTTTAGTAATATGTGTTTCGAAAAAGCTCATGTATAGATTGGCCAAAAATGGTGATAGCGGGCTTCCCATAGCTAGTCCTGAAATTTGTTTGTAATATTTTCCATCGAAGACAAAATAATTTTGATGTATACATAATTCAGTCATTGCCACATATTCTTCTATTGCATTGGCATCCAGGTTTATAGAATTTAGCCATTTTTTCAGTTGAATCAGAAGTTTGTCTAATGGAATGCTAGGGAAGAACCCAGCATACAATTCACAGTAGAAACTGAAGAGGATTGTACTCTACCTTTTTTAGACCTTAAAATAAAAAAAGGCAATGAAAAACTAGAATTTGGCATTCATAGAAAAGCAACACACACAGATAATTACATCAAAGCAAATAGTTTCAACCCAATTCCACACAAACATGCCATCATCAACAGTCTGACACACAGATTAGTAAATCTACCTCTCAGCCAGCAAGAATATCAAAACGAATACCATCAAATCTTAAAAACTGCAATTAAAAATGGATATGGAAAAAACCTTGTAGATAAAAAACTAATATTCAAACTTCAAAAGAAATTAAAACAGATCACAGCTCTCACACCAATGAAACAAGAAACTAGATTTGCTAAATTTACTTACCACCCCTGGGCCACAAAAAAGTTCCAAAAAATATTCAAGAAATACAATATAACATTGGCACCAAAAAACAATTACAACATTAAAAACCTACTTCACAGTAATAATACTGATAAGATAAAACCAGAGGAAAAGTCAGGCATTTACAAAATTAAGTGTAAGGACTGTGAAAAAATTTACATAGGAAGGACAAAAAGGAACATAGGCACTAGAAAGAAAGAACACTTCAGGCACTTAAGATACAAAAATATTGATAAGTCCGCAATAGCAGCTCATTTCTGGTCGGAAAATTATGAAATTGAAGATAGCACAGAATTACTAAAATACGTACAAAAACATAGTGAACTCGTCATATGGGAGAGGATATACATAGAAAAACATAAAAACCAACTAATGAACTTTGAAATCCCGCTAGAAGAGAATCCCACATTTAAGTTCATCACTAAATCAACAGATGGCAGCAACAACCCCAGAATTACCCACACCGCTGGATCTAGCGTCAGTTGCACAAGAGCCGTAGATGCAAACGAAGATTTGCGAAACATGTCCTCAAAATAGGTACGAAAGTGAAGCAGATGTGTAAAAAATGCGACTCATCTAAAATTTAATAATTTTTCGCTTCACTGTCGTGTTCCAATACAGTTGAATCTCAACTACAAATAGTTTCTGAAAATAATACATATGTTACAGGACACATCAGTTCAAGATACAAAGATAAATATAAAAAGTAACATAAGACTAAAAACTGTAACAGATACAGGATCCAACAAAAGTCTAAAGTAGAAAAAGCAAATAAATATTGTCAATAGATTGTTGGTTACAATTTCTGACATCGTCAATTTTTCATCATTAATACTAATTGTACATAGTCAATTCTACAACATTAGAATCTAATTTACAGAAACTAATTTACAGAGTCAATTACAGCATTAGAAACTAATTCTACACATGATCCCTTAATCACCTTAATGAATTTATCACTTTCAAGTATAATTAAAGCTGCAATGTCATAGTTCATTTAAGTTATATAAACATTTATTTATGAGGAAAGCCTTTAACTCCCAATTAAACTGCTGTTTTGAGATGCTAGCTATTGATTTAATATCAGATGGCAGTTTATTGTAAATCTTAATTCCTAGTATATGTACATCCTTTTGAGAGACACTATCTCTATAGTAATTCATATTGGTTCTGGTGTTATGTTCATGCACCTGACACTTGTCCACAATAAACATTATAGCTATATAAGCATACAGAGAGTAGATGGTGACTATTTTTTTATTTATAAAGGTATTCCTGCAAGATTCCCTTGCTTTTAGATTATATATGATCCTAATACACTTTTTTGGATAAATAAGCAGTTTATCCATGCGTTTTGGCTGCTGAACCCCATATTTCTATTCCATAGATTAGATATGGATAGATACATCCATAGTATATTAATTTTAAGATATTTGTATTGTTGTACTTGCTAAAATATTTTTAAGAGATATAATGATTTACTAATTCTTCCACATATGTTTTCAATATGATCAGCCCAAGTTAGTCGATCTAACACAATACCCAAAAATTTATGTGTTTTCACTTCTGACACAATGTCACTCTGTGCTTTTAGATTTATATTACCATCATATACTTTTAGAAAGTTGAAGTGCATCAAATTGGTCTTTTGCATATTTACATTGTAGTTTGAAAGATTGAAAATAGTTCAGCAATTCAAAGGTAGTGTTGTTTAGAGTGATGTTCCGCCCTTCTATTAATTTATTCCAGCATATGGCTGTTATATCATCTGCATAGGTTACAACAGTAGTCTTTGGTGGGATTTTTGTCATTAATATATAAACTAAATAATAATGGACCCAATACAGAGCCTTGTGGTACACCATATTTAACAGTATCCAATTCTGATTTTACCTTTTTTATGTATTTCCCCTTTTTATCTGCTATTTCTGTTAAATGTTTTCTGCCTACCAGGTAGGAGTGAATTAGATCAAGGGGAAGGCCCCTTATGCCATAGCTCTCAAGTTTGCTAATTAAAATATGGTGGTCAACACTGTCGAACACTTTAGACAAATAAAGAAATAAGGTGCTAACCTTCTCATTGCTTTCCAGTTTCCCAACTATTTCATGTATGCATTGATTAATGACTGAAATCATAGATCGGCCCTTCCTAAAACCATGTTGAAAGATTCTTAATACATTATATTTGCTTAAATATTTGTCTAATCTTATCAATAGAATTCTTTCAAACAGTTTAGCTACTTCAGATAACAAAGTTATTGGTCTATAATTATTCAGCTGTTGTTCATTCCCTTTTTTGAATATTGGCCTAATAATCCCTAATTTCAATACTTCTGGAAATTTGCCCTGTTATATAGAGTAATTAATTAAGAGTGGCTTTACTATAACATAAGTATTATATAAGTCTTCAAAGATATTTCACTTACCATAATTTACTAAACAATGTTTATCGTTTGTTATCAAGACTGAAGTTTTTTATGTAGCATGATGATATATCTTTCGAAGATTAGACACAAAAGTAATTTCTGAATGTACTATAATATTATAAATATTTGACCACAGACAATTGTTTGGTGAATCCTTGGATACTGTCCTTATAATTGGGTCTGTGAATTCCTGAACTGAATTGACACAAAACCTATTGAATTCCTTTGTGACTTTCTGTAGTTTGCGGAAACTATGTTACTGTGCCAAGGAGAAGACGACCAGACCAAAGTCATAGAAGTCAGTCAAATGTATGACAAGTTACATAACGTGATGACTGTACTGATGTGCAGTGAGATGCAGCAAATGCTAATAATCAAGCTGGTATGTCAGAATTGCTTTCCAGAGTGTCTGTTTCTTCTGGGGAAGTTGTTTTTGTACAAATCAGTTGACACAGTTATAAACCAGCATGACATATTCAAGTATCCCAGAAAGTTCTTAAATTCATTATAATTGCCTGGACTACCAAATCACAGTTTAAAATTAAAAGTAGGATCAGTTGTAAGCATGCTGCTTAACATTAATAAACTATGATTGTGAAATGGAAAGAGACTAAAAGACTTTGCACGTTGCATGTTATTCTTATAGTAAATACATCATTTTAACCAGAAAAGTTCCATAAGAGACCTAAATATCTACTTTACCTGCAGAATAAAGAGGAAATTTATGTTCAAAGTACAGCTCATGTCCTCTGTAGTGTACTGTATGTGAGGATCTCCTTCGACCAGTGTTTCTTAGTCTAGTTCTTGTCCAATGTACCTCAGCTTCACCTTTGATTTTTAATTCTAAACCTAAAGCAAATATAAGAAAAAGGTTGGGGCATATTATGAATAATTTGAGTGATGTACTGCTAATCAAGTTTAACTGAATAATTTTTAATAAGTCCGATGATGATGATCATGATACTTGGCACTACAGGCCATGTAGGCCCTTGGCCTCCCTAACCACCCTCTTCCATTCTACTCACTCCAGCCTTTAACCCCCAACTTTCTCAAGTCATCTTCTACTCATCTACCCATTTTTCCTAGGTCTTCCTCTTCTCCTTCTGCCATCCTGCTTTCCTATGAATAACTTCTTAACTACACTGGTTTCCGACATTCTCTGCATATGGTCAATCCACCTTATTATTCCTTGATTCATTTTCACTACTGTATCTGATTGTCCAAATAGACACTGTAACTCAAGTTAGTCCGCATTCCCAATCCGTCCAAGTCCCTTATCACCCCAAATATATTTCTCAAAATCTTCCTTTCCCACCGTAATAACCACTGTTCTTCTCTGATTGTCAACACCCAACTTTCTCAACCATACATTATTATTGGTCTCAGTACTGTTGTATATATTTTAATTTTAGTATTCCTATTGATGTTCCTTGGTTTAAACATATTCTGCGAGGCATAGAAACATCTGTTACCACTTGCTATTCTTTCTTGAATTTCCACTGATATTTTACTATCTACTGTTACTATATATCCCAGGTATTTAAATTTTTCCACCCTTTGATATTCTTTCTCATGTAGTTCAACTGTAGGTTCTCTTCTTCTTGCATCTCCATCACCTCCCATCTTCATATATGATGAAGTCGTCATCATTACGAATGCTAGATGTTAATATGTTCTTGTTAGTACTACCAAAATCTATTAAAACAAATTTAAAAACATAATCTACTGCCGGTATTTCGCATAATGAATTTTGAAATACTGGCAGCCGATTCTGTTTTTAAATTTGTTTTATTTTCAGACTTTGGTAGTACTAAAAAGAACATATTAACATCTAGCTTTTGCAACAATGACAACATTTTTGTTGGTTCTGTCTGGAGATGTGGAAGAGTTTCAATGAAGTCGTGATTCTGAACAATTTATAAGGAAAGTGTCATCATTTCTTATAAGATAAGTGAAGTTTTAAGTTACAAATTGTTATATTTGTATATACTTATAATTGCTATTACTATCTACCTTACTTTTTTTTTTTTTCCTTAATTTACGTCCTCCAATATTAAGTCATATCGGATGATGAATGGAATGGGTGAAATGATGCTGAAATGAGGCCAGGATTCATAGAGCTTAGAGTTACCTGACATTTGTCTTTCAGGATAAGGGACAACCCTGGAGAAAACCTTATCCAGGTAACTCACCCTGACCGAGATTCAAACTCGGGACCTCTTGAATGTGAGGCAGAAATGCTACCACCACGCTACCGGGTCGGGCAACTGTACTCGTGATCATTGTTGGTATCACTCTCACTGTCACAACTTTAACTCTTTGTTTTTACACCGCACTTCACAGTCCTAATGTATGTGCATGACTGCATGTGTGTTTGTGCACATTTTTATTTAATTAAGATCCTCCAATATAAGTCATATCTGATAATGAATGAAATGGGAGAAATGATGTTTGAATGAGCACAGGGTCCTTAGAGCTTAAAGTTATCCAACATCCATCTTTGAGGATAAGGAAAACCCCAGAAAAACCATATCCAGATAATTTACCCTCACTGAGATTTGAGCTCAGGACATGTTGAATGAAGCACACATCTTACCCTCTACACTACAGAGGCAGGTAAATATCTTACGTACTTGTGTGTTTGCATCTGCATGAAGGTGTACATCAAGGCTAACAACACTTTAGGATATAAAAGCTCTAAAACGTTCATTACACAAATGATTATATGGAATACTATTGTTTCCTTATCAAGGGAAAAACTTTTGGTGTTAATTTTATCACAGGAAAAACGATGTTTGGTTTTAGTTTTCAATAATATTAATGATTTCCATTGAGGCAGTGGTACTTACTTGTTTGTATTCATTATGTTGAATGGGAAATCATATATCCAAGCAAATATTTAAAAGAGAACAAAAAACTAAAGTCAAACTTGAGTATGTCACTTATTTGAACATGAATTAAAATTAAAGACTTTATGGGAAATCTTCATTTTACTTCCAACTTGCGCTTTCTAGTCAAATAAACAAACACTGTGATAACACAAAATGTAAAGACACATATTACAGAGGGGCTGTCATATGACGCGATATAGATAGTCTTTGTCCTTTAGATTACCCAACAAATGAAAATCACACACCGTTTGATCGGAGGAGCCAGAGGACCATCCACCAGGACTAGTCACTGTATCTTCAAGCACTTGTCTAATTTTGTTCATGGACCCCTTCTGCTGTATGGGCAGTAGCAAAATCTTGTTGAAGCCACCCATATGATCTCTCTTCCTCTGTCAGTTCATGATGAAATAGGATCAAAATGTGATTTCAGTGCCTTTCTGCATTTACAGTCTGTTTGTATACAATATATAATATGGATATACAATGATCAATTAATGCATTTGTAAATACCACCAGTCAACAGTTTGATAAAAAAAAAATGGTTCATTTTTTTATTACCAGAGAGAAAACACTGAAGATGGCAATTACCAAAAGAAGGCAATGACAACTGACAGTCAGACTTAAAAAGTCTGAAAATGGGTTTAAAATGGAAGCAACAGCTCCCAAACCTAGTACCTCAAAAGTTATAAAATGATGTAGTGAGATAAAAATCTATTAAATTAGTTTTATTAACCCTGCAGTGGTCGCGCGGGATATTATTTCATTGTTGGTCGCGTCGAGTCTCACAGACGCCAACAGCATTCATGCGTTAACAATGTATATTTTGTTAAATTTGTTTAGATGTATAATTGTAAAAGTACTAATTCGGTAAATTGAAATAGATGTACACATTATGAACAATGTAATATATTTTATTTTTCTGTGTTTTAAGTATAAATATACTCCAGAATTCTGTTGACTACTACATTACATAAATTTTAATCTCATTCATCAGAAAGGTGAAAAACCATTATCACACTTTTTTAGAAAATAATATTATAGTCCTTATATGGAAGCATTCTTATTTAATGCAATGTACAGTTTATAACAGAAATATCATATTTACTCAGCACTACAATTAACAGTCAGCGCATACTTGCTGTGCATGTTCTAAACAAAGAAATTTCTTGCAGCTGCGGCATCTGTACTTTGTATATCGGTTTTTTGAATGACCACATTCACCGCATCTCTGTCTTTTTGCGCCTCGGTTCTCTTGTGTGGGTTGCGCTGCACCTTCATCTGGAAAATGACTCTGAATATCTCGTTTGAGATTTCTTGGCAATGATGAACACTCAGAACGTCGACGCAAGTAATCGTCAGCTAGATTACATGCTAGAAGTTTCAGAAATTCACTACGCTTTGTGCTAGCATCAGTATTGTTTGCATGGTATATTATTTGTGCATTTATAGCTGCAATGTTCATCATGCTATAAAAAACAACCATGGGCCATCTGTTAGTTTTCCTAGACACGTTATACGTACTGCACAGCTGATCGACAGTATTGACTCCTTATCACCAGATGTGGCATCAATTGCATTATCGTGATGCAATGCGGAGAGTGTCAGAACCACCTTATTTTTCTTGGCAACATTTGACATTAGAGTTGAGTTTTTCTAAAACCCAAACAGTGTTGTTCCCACCTCCCAGTTCTTTGTTTGTGTAAACTCTGGCAGAATTTCAGGTTTATTCTTTTTCATAGTTCCAACCAGAGTAAGAATCTTCTGAAACAAGTGATCAGCTAATTCTAAGGAGGTGAACCAATTGTCTGTGGTTATATTATGCCCAGTTCCTGAGATCACAGAAGTGAGACGTTTCACAACATCTGTTGGTTTGTTGCTAATTGAAAATGGCCCTGCAGGCTGTTTACCAGCATATATTTCTAGATTGGCGGTGTAACACATCCTAGCATCCACCAAAGCAAATATTTTTAGACCATACTTACTTGGTTTGCTAGGGATGTACTGCCTGAAGAAACAGTTGCCCCTGAAAGCTTCTAGCTTTTCATCAATTGTGCAGTACTCTCCAACTGAATAGGCATTTTTACAATTTTCCACAAAGGAAGTAAATATCTCACGTATAGGAGCTAAATTATCAACCTTCTTTCTTTCCTCTTGGGCATCCCTGTTGTCGAACCTCAAACAGTATAAGAGGAACTTAAATCGTCTTTCAGTCATTATCAGACGGCATAACTCAATTCCCATTTTATTGGAGGCCCATATATCTTGGGTGTATGTATGGTTGTCTTTTCTTGCTGCACATAAATACAGTATTCCTAACAGAGCTTTTATTTCAGTTGCGTCTGTCAGATGAGCACCCCTTTCTCTGGAATAATGTCCCTGTACTTCAGATATTTTTTTATTAGTGTATTCAACAATGCTAGAGAGCAAGTCATTGTCAAAAAAGCATTCCCAACATTCTGCTGGTGTTTTGGCGTTCTTTGCAGCACCTTTCACACCCGGTAAATGACTGACAATGTTTTGTCTTCCAGTGCGAACATTTTTTGGTGGACACACTTTTGACCATTATGTGTAAGTGTTCCTACCTAGAAAACATTCGTCAACCTGATTATCACTATCACTATCACTGGAGTCTGCTTCTTGCTCAGTGTCCGTATTTTCTTCTCGTGTTTCCATACAGTCTTCCTCAACATCACTATAAATGCCGAAGTCATCACCTGATTCATCATCTTCCTCCAACAGCCGGAGTACAATTTCCCTGTCATGTGGATTTTCCAGATTGTAGGTATTCTGTGAGGTCATATTGGATCTGAAGATAAATAAATACGTATTAGCAAGAGTCATTGCTAATAAATAACAAACACTACTACATTAAACCAACCAAAAACAAAGAAATAAAATATTTACCTTCAGTAACACCGAAGGTCGCGTGGCATCTGCTAGACTCCAGCGATGCAGCTTTGGTAACAACCTCTTTCATCCAGCACTGTAGTGCAACTAATACGGTGCTGATGAGGAAAATATGTTAGTATTTAGATAACTGGAAGGTAGACGGCGCCACAAGCCCACCAGTGTATGTGTTCAGCAATAGTGAGTAAATAAAGTGCACCTGGCGTCTGTGAGACGCCGCGCGACCACTCCAAGGTTAAGGAAGATCATAAATTCAGTACTGTTTAATTCAGAGATTGTATTAGGGGGTTTTCCAGCATCATGAATAAGAGGAGAGAGTTTAATGTGTATTCATATCTCATCACTGAGGTACAGTGTACATTAGCTCAGAATATTGAAGATTCTGGTTCAGCAAGTTTTTCAAATGTGATCCAGATTTCTACTAACTGATGCTTACAGAAAATATTCATATTTAGCAATGAAATCACCTTTAAATGGAAGATTCATAAATGAATATTCTGCAAATGGTTAGTTTTCAATTCTTAAACATTTTGAACTCTTTTCTAGTATAAGCAAGTAGCATAGTGACCCAAATGACCTATCTGTCGATGGGCTCTTAAACCCTAGAACAGAGTGAATTCTAAAACAAGAGTTGATAAAGGAGGAAAGGCATTTTAAAACATTCAAAACTGATATTTGTTAATTATATTTATTCCCACTCTAAAGCTACAGAACTAATAATATGATATATCAGAGAAAAATTATAACTATTTTAATAGCTAATGGCAGGGCGGCAATGACAGGGGTAAGAATATGTAAACATAAACTGGAGATGTCAGTTAGATGGTTAGAAAGAACGTCTGAAATGGTCGTTGAATCAATAAAAATGTATACAGTGAAGATATGGGGTACTAAGAGATAGGAACACAATTAGTCCAGATGTATGTATTGTTTTGTAAAGAACTATTAGGGCTACCAAAATTGGCACCAAGAGAAGTGACATTACTAGAGTTGGGTAATACAAAAAGGAGGAGAATAATAATTGAGAGAATACTGTGATTTTGTGGGTTCGTAGAATTAAAAAACCAAGTTGCAGAAATTCAAAATGTTCTTTATTTCCGTAGAAATACACTTTGGATTATCCTCACAGTCAACAATGAGCTTATTCAACTTCCACTGTTTACAACAACTCTTGTTACAATTCCTGTTTACGACTGTCTTTACAACTCTGCGCTGGCATGTCGCTTTTTATATATACCACTACTGATATCACGAGATATTTCTGGAATATTCTATAACAAACAAGAAATTGACTGTTCTCTGTCAATCAAGATATCACTAGAATGTTCCATTTACCTTACGTTATCCCGCACTATGTTTATCTGCTTAGGTAAGTTGTTTATCTCCAAGATACACCATTCGTCCATTATCTATCTGTGCCGAACCTTTTTGTACGCGTTGCCCCGACAATACTGAAGTTCTGGTATTATTGAATCTGTGCATGAAGCAACAGAAAAGCATTACAAACACAAATAGTTGATGGTCGGAATTGGAAAGAATGGTATCTAAGATCGACATGGGAGATTTATGGAGAGTAGAGTCAAATCATAGTGGTTTTTGAAAGTGAGAACTAGAGTACAAGACATAGATAGGCAGAAGATATGGGAAAGTATAGAAGGAAAGAAATCTTTGAAATTTTATAAGTAATTAAAGACAGAATGGGGTAGGGAAAAATATATAGATCATTGTGACAAAACTGGAAGAGAAGGCATAGCATGGATGAGAGTAGGAATAATATATCTAAAAGGGTTGAGAAGTAATGAGGTAGGGAGATGAAAAGAGCTCTGTTCATTACCTGATAGAATGTAAGGAGTTAACAAAGTGCAGGAGAAAAATATGGGATAAGAAATGGGGCAGTTGAGCAAAGAGGTAGTGGCGTTATGTATCAGTAACAGAGATGGGTGAAAAGAAAAGTAGATGTATAGGAGAGTTCTTATATAGGTTAAGAAATGACACCAAGCTGCTCAGGAAAACCAAAGGCTTATGGACAGGAGACCTGAGTCAGCTAGTAAATCTTGGGTCAGCAATTTCCTGTATTTGCACAGAATGTATAATAGTGCATGTTCGAGGTTAAAGTCATTGTAATGCAATTGTAATAGAAACTGTACAAATATCAAACTATTTTCAAAATTATACAAAAATATGTATTGTATTTATTGTATTTATTTCATCCTTTGGAACATAATACATATGCTATAGGACACATCAGCTCAAGATACAAAGATATATATAAAAAGTTACATAAGACTTAAAACTGTAACAAACATAGGATCCAACAAAAGTCTAAAGTAGAAAGGGAAATAAAAACAAAATGTGTCAAGACCACAGAGAAATGCTATATAAAAGTAATTGTTCACAAATGTGGAGTTTACTCTACTTCATGATTTAGGAAATCCTCTACACTATAAAAGTTTCCCTCCATTAAGAAATTAAATAGAGCCTTTTTGAATTTTGGTTTGGGCTGAATATTCTTTATACTCTGTGGTAGTTTATTGAATAAATGTAGACCAGCATATGTGAAGCTACCTTCATACAATTTGGTTCTATGCGAATTGATAAATAGATTGTTTTTTGCTCTAGTATCATGCATTTGTTTTGAATGAATTTAGGGCTTCTTTCATGCAGTTAAGTGTTTCATATATATACATACATGGCAAAGACAAAATTTTACATTTTCTAAAGTATGGTTTGCAACTAGTTTTGTTTGTGACATTAGCCATAATCCATATTACTTTCTTTTGCATCCTAAAAACCTTAATGCTATTTTTTGAATTTCCCAGAAGATTATTCCATATGTTAATAGACTACGAATGTATGCAAAATATACCACTCTAAGAATATGTTCACTTGACAAAGTGTTATGCTCACATTCGCCATACTATTTACATTGTCAGCTAAGTCGTTTATGTACAGTATAAATAACAGAGGCCTGAGAATAGATCCCTGGGGTACACCATATTTTATATTTTTGAAACCTGACAGTTCTTTTTTAATTTCATTGGTTTTAGTATCAAAATATTCAATTTCTGCACACTGTTTTTTTATTTTCAAGATATGACTTAAACCAACTTAATGCTAGGCCTCTCACACCATATACAGATAACTTTTCAAGTAGCAATGTATGATCTATTATGTCGAATGCTTTTGTTAAATTTAAAAGTTGTCTGAACATTTATATGCACAATTGAGAGATTTCCGAGATTGTCTTCGTTAGACTAGAGTCACTGTTTCGCCTCCACCAGTGACCTGTAGATTACATTTTGACTGTAGTACTGATGTAACGTACAGTGAGATGTTTCTCAGATAGGTCATTTCAGATCAATGAATTGTGTTCACTTTCCTGTATGAATAATTTTGCCTTGTTCTCCTTATTTTCTAAGAACTTTAAAGATCTTTTAAAGATATTTAGATTTCTGTTTCAATTCATGCATTTCCAAACAGATGTAATGAAGGTATTGTAAACTTGGATAAGACACATGTAATTCATTTTCTCAGAATAAGTCCCCTGTACAATCACAATTAAAATGTAACAATAAAGTAATTATGTATCTAAATACAACTAAATTTCTTGGTCTTTAGATACAGAGTAAACCTAAAGTGGGAGACACATGTTGAGCATCTAATTAAAAAACTGGGTACAATTTCTTATAATTTCAGACAACTGGTACACAGAGTTAACATAAAAACTCTCAGAAGTGTCTATTTTGCATGTACTCACTCCATTTTAAAATATGGCATAACATTATGGGGTAACTCACCACATTGTAAATCATTATTCATAATGCAAAAATGATTTCTAAGAATACTTTGGTGGAGTTAAATCAACATCTACGTGCAGACCATTATTTAAAAAATTTAAAATTTTACCTTTCCCATGTATTTTCAGTTTTGAAATTTTAAAATTTAGAAAGACAAATTTAATGAAAGGAAATGGCCACTGTACCTTTAATGACACAGTTCATAATCATAATACTAGACAGAGAATGGATATTCATGTGAATAGAAGTAACACAAGAGCTCATCAAAACAGTGTAATAAACCTAGGAATCACTTTTTTTAATAAACTGCCTATAGCCAATAAAACCACTTGCAACTTTACAGCATTTAAAAAGTCAGTTTTAGCATACTTGCTAGACCACTGTTGTTATTCTGTTAGTGAATTTATGGAAAGTTTATAATATTGTTACACTTCTGAATTAATTGTGTATATTATAAAATTCTTGAGATATCTTTATAAAACATTATTTTGTACAAACACTGACTTGTCCTTATTGGATGTCACTTGTTAATTTACAAGTATAGTTAATTGCACTGTAAATTCACAATTTGACGTGTCTTATATCATAGTGCTCATCTACAATGTATGATTTACAAGATCAATAAATTATCTATCTATCTATTATACAGAGGCCGACAGAAGTATTTGAATAATATAATATGTAACACTGCACGTACTATAAATACTATAATATTTATTTTGCAGTGTTGAATTGTTAAACATGTAAACATTAACCTTTTGTGTCTCAAAAACCATATTTAAAATATCACTTTGCATGTATTTATGACACAATCCATACTGTATTTATTCTATTGTTCTTATTGGAGGAGATAAGTATTTGAACAGAGAGAAAGGTGGTTGGACGTGCCTTAAATGCCCCTACCACATAGCATTTGTCTTTGTGCTGTCTTGAGACAGTGTAATCATAGTTACTCAGCTGATTGTGAACTCACAGGTAATATGGGACGTAAAGGTAAGGAGACAACGGTGGCAGAGAGGAATATCATGATAAATATGTACAAATAAACAAATCTCTCTCTGAAATTGCCAAAATCATTAACAGAAGCAAAACTACAGTGTTCTGCATAATTCAACACTTCAAACAGACAAATAATGTTGTAAATAAACCTAGAAATGGCGCTCTTTCTAAATACACCACCAGAGACAGGAGGCAAATAATAAAAATAGCGAAGCAGAATCCGAGAGTCACTGTATCTGAGAGTAGAGAAAGCCTTGAACAATGTTCTGGCACTGTGATCCACACCAGAACAGTTGAACAGGTTTTAAATAGTACTGGGTACAATGTTCGCGTTCCAAGGAACAAACCATATGTTAATAAGCTGAATAAGAAAAAGTGTAGAGAATTTGCTAAACAGTATTTGGTGAAACCAACAGAATTCTGGGATAAGGTTCTCTGGTCGGACGAGAGCAAATTCTTCTTATAAAAGAGTGATGGACATCTTAAAGTGTGGAGACTGCCAATTACAGAATGGGGACCTAAGAGCAGGTAGCTACAGTGAAACATGGTGGCAGTAGTGTGATGGTATGGGGCTGTATAGCTTCATCTGGCTTTGGGGAACTGGTGTTCATAGATGGGATCATGGACAAATTTGAATGCAGGAGGATTATTGAAAACAATCTTAAAAAGAGTGCAGAGAACCTGAGACTAGTGCATGATTATTACTTCCAGCAG
Organism: Mantis religiosa; assembly: GCA_030765055.1. NCBI lineage: Eukaryota > Metazoa > Arthropoda > Insecta > Mantodea > Mantidae > Mantis > Mantis religiosa. Next base: position 229,415,562 of record CM060949.1, read on the forward strand.
GACAATGATCCGAAGCATACTGCTGAAATTGTAAGGCTTTGGATCATGTACAACACTCCTCACACTTTGAAGACACTGCTCCGATCTCCCGATTTAAATCCTACAGAGAACTCGAGGAGCATGAGAGGAAGCATCACATCAGAAGCAAGGACCATCTGAAGGAACTTCTTCAAATAGTGTGGAATGAATGTGGGACACCATATATAGCTCAAACCAGAAGGACCATCGCTACCAGAATAATCAAACATGAACAGAGCATTCGTTTAATGCTACCTGAGAATTCTGGGCTGGCAGAGCATTGTTTTGATAATGACCATAGAGCCAATTTTCGGGAGACGACCATCTAGGCAATATGCAACAATTACTGGGAGCGGAGAATTAAGGAGACTTTGGCGATTTCCTCTGAAAGGAGCATGCTTAATCGTGATGCTGCATTTCAGTTCAGCTCCTCTTGGAAACCGGCCTTAAAAATGGAAATCCGTCAAATTAAGAAGCATAGATCAATACAGCTTGATAATCAAGTAGTTACGTTTCTTTGACACAATTTTCTATACTCACGCCATCTCCTGACCTGGCATTTAATTTACTGAAAATAGTCTTATTCAGTAATGCAAATTTTGATAGTGTTTTGTCATTGTTTATATTTGTGTTATATCCAGTGCTTCATTTGTGGTTATAACATTTTATAAAAATCCTGATGATGAGAGGGATGCACGCTCCCAAAACGTCGATTTCTAATCGTCTTTTCACCTGGCTTGCTGCCCGAGAAGAAAGTGAGCATATTTGTAGCCAGAAAGCTTCAGTTAAGTTTTTCATTGCTTGAATTTCTTTTTGTAGCCTTGCCCATTCTTTTTTACCTATCTTCTCCCTAAGCAACCTAGTTTCTTCACATTCTAAAAGCAAATGCCATTCTTTATCCCTTTGGTGACACAATGATCCCTCCCTCTTCCCACCTCCCCTGTTCTGGCCCATGCAAAGCCTTCTCTCGCTGCTTTATCACAAATATCAATGTATTTTTCCTTGTTCTACATCACTTTCTTGACTCTATAAATTGCCAGTGAGCTTTTCAAGTTGGAGCTTCCACCATTATCCCTTTAGTTCCCAGTCTTCCCAATTCTGCTTGCACCACACCACTCACAACTAGTTGTAAGCCATACTTCAGTAAATTAGGTATCTTACCACTGCCAAGTATATACATATATGAAACTCTTGTACATATGAAAGCAAGTCTAAGTTTATTCAAAACAAATTCTGAAATTCATATACACAACATTAGAACAAAGAATAATTTATTTGTGAAGTCACACAAAACAAAGATGTATGAAAATAGTTTTACATATGCTGGCTTACATCTTTACAATAAGCTACCTGAATCTATAAAAAAGATTGAATCACAACATCAATTTAAGAAATTGTAATTAAACTTCCTTAGAGCTAATAGCTTCTACAGCGTGGATGAATTTTTAAATTTGTAAATATTTAGTTAGCTACCTTAATTACAAATATTGTACTTAGTTTTTAATCTGACGTGTCCTATAACATGTACATGATTTAATGGATGAATCAATAAATCAAATCCAATCCATTTCGTGAAGCCCATTTGGTAAGCCCAAAACCTGTTTGCAAGTTTCTATGTATCACATTTATATTTGCACCCCCTCCTCCAAACCCCATATCTCTACCCCATAGAGCATTTTTGCTTCTACTATGGCTGTGCAAATTCTCTCCAGCTGTTTTATTTACATTCCTGCTAATTTATCTAGGCATGCTTTAATAACTTTTAATGCAATTTCACCTTTTGCCATTTCCATTCTCTTCTGCTCTTCCCAACCCCCCCCCCCTCCCGCGTTACTGCTTAATTGTACTCCTAGGTAATTAAATGTATTGACCATTTCAATTTCCCTTACTTGCCAGTACCATTTCTCCTCTTTACTTAACTTGTTGCCTTTCTTAAATACCATAATTTTGGTTTTGTTTACGTTAATTCTAAAGCTCCATTCCTTACACAATTTATCTATTGCTCCAATTGCTCTATCTATTCCCACTTTGGAAATAGCTCCTGCTACTAAATCACCTACAAATAACAAACCAGGTATTTCCCTGTTATTAATTATTGAATATTTATAGATCTCTCAAATGACAGAGGCCATGCAAAGAAAAGCAACTTCAAAGGCCACACACAATGGACAGACCTTCAAAGATTTGACTATCACTTAAAACCTATTGTACACCATATTTCTCTTACAACTACAAGAAAATAAGACATACGATATGTTCTACAAATATTTATCTCAATTAATAAAGAGGAATAAGTGTCTGCAAGAGTAGTTTATACAAGAGCAGAGAAAGTCATATTGTCGTAACCCTCTTTAAATACAGGAATACTTTAATTACTTCAAACCTACAACTTTGTGGGTTAGACTGGGAGGGACGCGTACTTGCTTGGCATGCATAGTTTCACACAAGGGGTACTCCGGGACTTTAGAAGTTATGAAAGGAGGGCTGGCTATATCAGACAGATTTTGACTATGGCTCCTATTTATTAATAAACACTACACTAGAATACCTTTACATGATTTCCTAGTGCTAAATTCTCTGGTCCCTCAAGGAGATGCAGCAAACGGACATCCTTCTTCATCAGAGTCGACTCATCTACTGGAGTCTGAACTCTCTGCATCTATCTGGACAAGACAGAAGCCAGTTCTTCCCCCTCTCCTGTTCTGCTGACTAAGGCTTCTCAAGAAACATTTGTATGGACTGGTTGACTCACTGTTTTGGAATTTGCAACCACGCTATTCCCATGCTACATGAAACCGTGATGTTACTTCGGCGCCAGCAATATGCATTACGTTAGCTCCCACCATGTAGCAATAACACTTCCCTTGTGTATAACATCAAATAATAAGTCTAATAAAACCTATTTGCTACAATATGTTTGCAGCACATCAGATTTTCTCGTATTAGTGTCTGATTCACTCTACATAAAAATGTATTTCACATGAATTTGGATAGGTAGAGTCAGATTGAGAAATTCAATGCCATAGCTGGGACTTGAACCACGAATATTCCGGTCTCTCTCCTGCTGCTCTTACTGTGGCCAACATATTCTCCAACTGACTCATATTTTCCTAGTAAACCAGTAGGAGCTCTCATATACAATTTGTGGCGACTTACTACGCCATAAGTACTAAAGTCCCAGGCGTCATTGTTACCACTATTAGGTAAATTAATCGTTCTTCCACACTTCCAATAATTTGAATAGGTAGAGTCAGATTAAGATCCAAATTATTGCATGCACAGGGCTAGTCTGGAAGAACAATTAATTTCCATCAATTTACCTTATAGTGGTAACTATTTAGCCTAGTACATATAGCATAGTAAGTCGCCACAAAAGGTGTGTATCTCATTGTATCTGTGAGCCGCTATGGTTTACCGGGAAAATATGAGTCAGTTGGAGAATTAACTGTCATGTTGGCATGTTGGCCACAGTAACTCAGTGGTTAAGAGCAGCCAGACAAGACCGGAAGATCCATGGTTCAAATACCGGCTATGCCATTGAGGTTTTCAATGCAACTGTACCTATCCAAATTATCTCCTACACATGGCTACAGTTTTTCCAGGTTTAATGTTGGAACACACATAAACATTGTGGTTTGTATCACTCTGCAACAAACACACTGTTGAAGCTGTTTACTTTGACTCTTAATGCAACCGATTTATCTTTCGCTGCAGCAATGCAGAACTAGAAAAGTTCTTGGCTTATATTCACTATATAAACTAATTAGAGAAGGAACTAAAGAGTGGTTATGAAGTTTTGTGAGTAAAAACTTATGTAAATTTGAATTAACATCACCACCAAAATCCTGTTATCACTGCCAAAATGGCAAATGATGAGGCCCTTAACTTTGTCAGTTGGATTATTTAAACCTTTGTAAAGTACAGAAAAATGCATCTTTCTTTGACTGTTCAAGCCTTTGAAGTGACATGTCCCTCATTTACCCAGGTTTAGTCCAGATAATAAATTGTGCACTCTTCTACATGAAATTGTCTGTCTCACAGTGTCATGCAAACTCTTCTCCACACCACAATTCTCATCACATTAATTTTGTTTATTTTTGGAAACCAAAACTTGATGTCTTTCAGCAAATTGTGGTGCATGGTTTTCTTAAAATTTGGAAGATCTGAGTCATTATTCACTACCTTGTCTATATAGGAGGCTCGTTGTTTAAAAAGAAAACTGTGCACTTTAAAGCAAATACCACTCTTAAAATCATCCACTTGCCCTATAACACTACATGGCCTTTCCCTTGTTTTAGAGCCTTTTACAGTTCCTGTTTAATTTTGGTTCTCACATTTTAAATAGTATTCACCAATACACCAGTTGCCTCAGCCGTTAGTTTAATTATGTCTTTCTCAGCCAGGCTGTCATAATGTTGAAAGAAAAAGTTAAGCACTTTAAATATAATAGCCTTTTCACACTTTTTAGAGGCTTTACACATTTATGCTTCTGTACACTACTTCAAGGAAGTGAGCACTCTGACATAGTCACTCAATGAGCGCACATGCAATACTAACAGAACGAGTGACAAAGTGGTATACACTATGCAATTGGGGAATTACTGGATACCATGTGACAACAAATGGAAGTAAAATGCTTAAGCTAATGTTTAACTGTTTTAGAACACCGGGATTTTAAAGAACAAGTCAACGTAATAAACCTTTCACAACAGAAGTTTACAACCGAAGAAATTAGATTACTCTAGAAAGGTTTCAATATGTGTGTTAACGTCTCAAATAATAAAGACAATTTTATCACCGACATAGAAATAGCCACACATAACCTAAAAAATGAAAACTTAACCACAGCCAAAATGGAATGTCTGGATATAATAAAGCAGTTATCCCCAATATACAATAAAACTTATAACAAAACAATAAGAAATTTAAATAGCAAGCCAGTGGTATACCTAAAAGCCGACAATAGTAATTCTCTGGTAATTATGGAGACAGAAGACAATATTCAGAGAGTAAACCTTATGTTAGACAGTCCAGAATATGAAATAAATCCAAAAAATCCATTAACCCCAAGTATCACTCTGTCAATAAAGCTTTATCAATTACAAAAACATTAAGTACATCTGAAAAATACAACTTAAAATTTTCCAACCCCACACTACCAAGGTTGTATTGTCTGCCAAAAATCCACAAACAAGACAATAGCATGAGACCCATCATCAGTGGCATCAATTCACCTACATACCACATTGCAAGGTGGTTAGTAAGAAAATTAAAATCATATGACAAATTTCAAAGTTTGGGAATAAGGAACTCCTTAGAATTGATAAATCACCTACAGAGGTACAACATCCCAGAAAATCACATACTAGTTTCTTTTGACGTTACGGCACTTTTTACAAGCATTCCAGTAGAAAAAACACCTACACTCCTCAAAAAATGGCTAAACCAGCCTACAACGGACACCACAGAAATAGATGACATTATCAATCTAACAGATTTATGCATAAGGAATAATTACTCCATGTTTAACCAAAAATTCTATAGACAATCAAAAGGATTAGCTATGGAGAGCCCACTTTCGCCTATTTTAGCAGACCTATACACAAGCTATTTTGAAACACACATAGTAAAGGCCTTCCCACAGATTTACAAATTTTGGCGGAGATATGTTGATGATGTTTTTGCTATCATTCCGGAAAAACTTAGAGAAGATTCTCTAAAATTACTAAACCTGCAAGATAATCACATCCAGTTTACAATGGAAGTAGAGAGAGACAACACCCTACCCTTTTCGGACCTCAAGATAACTAGAAATCGTCATGGTGTAGATTTTGGAATATACAGGAAGCCCACACACACAGATAATTACATAAAGAAAAATGAATACAACCCAGTTTCACAACAACTAGCTGCCTTTAGAAGTCTAATTCACCGGCTATATAACATCCCACTGAGTAAGGAGAAATTTCTGAAAGAACAACACATAAAAGAGCAGTATTAAATGGATTCAACCCAGCCATCATAAGGAACATGATGAATAGAAAGGAAAAACTGAAGATAATATCAAAAAATACCACTCTCACACCACTTAAAAACACATATTGGCAATATAGAAAATACACCTACCATCCATGGGCTTTTAGAAAATTTGAACGAATCTTCAAAAGACTAAACTTAAAACTAGCACGCCAAAACAAATTCAGTCTGAGGAACCTGCTAAATAAACCACTAAAAAATTCAATACCCAACAACTTGAAATCAGGAATTTGTCAGATAAATTGTGAAACATGTGAAAAAAGCTACATAGGAAAGACTAAGAGAAACTTGTTAACCAGGCAAAAAGAACACCAGAGGAACATTAAATTGAAACAAACACAAAAATCTGCAGTTTCACACCATTTTTGGAAAGAAAACCACATTATTGGCCACAACATTAAACTGTTAAAATTTTTAAGTACACCCATAGAATTGGATATTTGGGAAAAAATATTCATAACCAAAAACCGTGATAAAGTTATAAATTTTGAAATCCCGGCATTTATAGAAGCATTAAAACTTAGTGCCCCTAACACCAGATGGCAGAGTGATCGGAGCTCTGTAGTAGTGGAAGAAGAGGAATGTTCATTTAGTCACCAAACAGCTGAGGATGAGATCGAATGAACTTGAAAAGTTTCAATTATACAACAAGAAATAAGTAAAGTTTGAGTGAAAACATAGTGACTCATAAATCAAACTCAAAAACTGAATTATGTAATTATTCACCCCGTTTTTACTGGAATGATTAAAATAAGTGATAATACATGCAATGTAGTAACAAACTATTTCCAATCACGCTTCACTGGAAATACTAAAACTCTGCTTCACTTAGTACAGGATACATAGAGCTTAGAGTTACCAGGCATTCATCTTCCAGGCCCTAAAAGTTGTGCTATGGTGCAATGTTGACATCCGTACACACTTTAAGGCTGAATAGAGTATAGTGTGGAAGAACGACTAATTTTTACATGAACTGTGTGTTTTAATAAGCTCTGCATTTATCATTACGCAGTCAATTGTGTTACTAAATTTGTTACATTTTCACGTTTTGGTAGTATGAACAAAAACATAGTGACATCTAGCAACTGTAGCGTTGACAATGATGTTGTTTACGAGTCTGGCTGAGGATGTGAATGAGTGTTTTCACAAAACCGCAATCCCGATCAATTCATTTCTTATAAGATAAGTGAAGTTTTAAGCTACAAGTTATATTGATATATTAATTAAATTTAAAGGGAATCGATTAATGACACTAAACAACACTTACTTTTAAATTTTTCCGGAACATGTTTCAGAGACTCAGTCGATGGCCGGCTGAGGATAGAGGCAAAGTCTCTGAAACATATTCCGGAAGAATTTAAAAGTAGTGTTGTTTAGTGTCATTAATCAACTTATTAAAAAGTGTCCAAGGTCCAGCTGCATTAAACATGTGGGAAAAAAATCTTCATAAAGAAATATGAAAGAAAATTGTTTAATTTCGACACTACCTTTGTAGAAAACCCAAACTTCAAGTTCATGAAGATACTGACAGACGCACCTGTCACCTCCAATGAGTTCAACAAACCGTCTATTAGTCGACTACAGCTGATAATGTTAAGAAGTTCAAACGAAACACATTCTAGGTAAATACTAGCAATAAGTGGAGCATTGGGCATTAGTTCGACTCAAAATTATATTAATTATATTAAACCAGTAGGTGTTAACTTGTCTTTCACTGTTGGTAGTTGACATGTTTGTTCCTAGAGTACAGGAGTTATCGGCAGGTGCATTAACACCAACTAGCTTCTCTTTGACATCCCTTTGAAAAAGTATCACGAAAATACCTCCCTTTACCCTACTTCTTGGACCTAGCATCACAGAAAATATAACATTTGTGCCATTTGTTGTGTTGCAAATTGCAACTATATTAGATTTCATAAAGATGATAAAATACAACACAGAATAATAATATAAGTAATAATAATTTGATTTAAAATATACAAAGAAATGGTGCAAAATATAAAAAACAAAGCAACTAAATGGCAAGCTTTAGAATTGGTAGCTGATCTCTCCCAATTTTTTTTTTTTTTTCCCCCACATTCTAACATGTAGGGTAAAGGGAGGTATTTTCATGACATAGGCAATTTTGTGATACTTTTTGAAGGGAAGTCAAAGACAAACCATTTGGTGTTAACTTGTCTTTCCTGTTGGTAGTTGACATGTTTGTTCCTAGAGCCCAGGACTATTGGCAGGTGCGTTAACACCAACTGGCTTCTC
>CM060949.1:229428871-229541371 GCA_030765055.1 Mantis religiosa
AAGAGTTGCCCTTTTGCAAAAGGACTAGGACCCAGCTCAGGGGTAGCCCAGGTTGTATTTGTTTTGGTACTCAATAAATCATATATCAAGTGGTTTTATCATTGGGCTATGCCACTGTGGCTAGGTAACTTGTCTGAACACTTCCCGAGTAGAAATATTATCATATCCAGCAGAAACATAAACTCCAAAAATTGAGGTGTACCACATTTTACCTGAACACCATCAAAATGGTGCTGAGTGTAAGTGACAGTGTTAAAAACAGACTACAAAGAGTTTTTTCATTTATTTGGACATCATTGTTATTAAATTGCTCTGAACAAGCATAATTCACAATGACTGATTTTATAAAACTGATAAAACTGATTTTATCAGAGCTCAGGAATCCTGCAGTCAGTTTGAATTACCACACTGCTCACTGTACTATACACACTGACACAGTCGGCCTTGCATCAGGCTTCATACGAGTATATCTGCTGGGTGTGGTAATCTTTCTGAAACAGAAACCAGAGTAATTCCTCTTGCAAAATAACTTTTTGTTAGATAGAGACAACATGAAAATTTCAATGCCACGGCCAGGATTTGAACCACAGATCTCCTGGTTTCCGTCCAGTCGCTCTAACCCATTGAGCTAACATGGCCAACTTACGGTCATGATACTAAACTGTCCATTTGACTCGTATATTTCCCCGGTAAACCATTAGGGGCTTTCGCATTCGAGATACACCATTTGTGGCTACTTACTATCGTAAGTACTTGTGTCCCAGGCTTCAGTATTTAACTCTTATTATTGTAGTTAATTGATGGAAATTAATCATTTCTTCACAGTAGCTGTATACAGACTTGATAGATAAGAGTCAACATGAAAAATTCAATGCCAAGGCCGGGATTTGAATCGCGGATCTCCTGGTTTCCATCTAGTTGCTCTAACCCATTGAGCTACCATGGCCAACTTGCTGTCATGACACTAAACTCTTCATTTGACTCATATATTTCCCTGGTAGACCACTAGGGACTCTCGTATTCCAGATACACTGTTTGTGGTGACTTACTACCATAAGTACTTGAGTCCCAGGCTTCATAATTTAGCTCTTATTATTTAAGTCAACTGATGGAAATTAATCATTTCTTCACACTAGCCGTATAGAGGCTAAGGCTTTTGATAGAGTCAACATGAAAAATTCAATGCCATGGCTGGGATTTTAATATAATATGACTCGCTTCCTGATGTCAACTGTCCTTGAATGCATGTTTATTTCTCATGGCAATTTGCTTCCTGTTCATGATGTCAGCCAGTATGTGCCCTTGAACATGTGTTACTTTCTAACTGTATAGCTCTGTGATTGCCATGGCAATAAGTACTAGTTGAATTAATAGAAAAGACTGTAGTTGGTTTTTAAGACTCCGTCACTCCTCCAAACATGCATGATAAGGTGAATTGTATATATGCAATTGGTTTCAGTAAAATTTAAAGCCCAATTTACTACATTTTATAGTCCTATGATACAAAAAAGATATAGTTAATAATAAAAAGCTTACATAAAGAGGGGCAATGTAAGTCAAGACCAATGGTGTGTGCATTTTAAAAGTCTGTTAGGGCAGACATATCTACAGGGAAATGTAAAGACAATTACAAGGGAGCGAATATACAATGTAATGACGTGTAAAGATGAGAAATGGGAGATAAATGGAAGAGAAATACATGTTGTAAAGAGATGTGATTATTTGGGGATATGGCTGAGTTGTTATGGTAGGTGGACTGAACAGAAAGAGCTGGCTTTAGCAAATGGTAAAATGGCCATGAGTGTTGTAAGAGCATGTTAAAGAAATTACCTGATATTTATGTCAAATGGCTCCAAAGGATCTTAATTACCATAGTAGAAAACAAAATGACACGTGAGGCAGGAATATGGAGAGTAGATGAAGTCTGGACAGAGGTGAACGTAATTAACTGATCCTTCTGTATATATATTCTGAGCCTCCCATTAGCATTACCTAATGGGGTAGCAAAACTAGAGTTAGGAAGACATTCATCTAGACTCAAAATTATCTTAAGGGTAATGAAATATTTATATAGAGTAGCCAATTTGAAGTAAAGCAATATTACTAAGGAATGTTGTCTTATGCAAATGAGAAGCAAATGCTAAGGGTCTTGGACACAAAAAGTAAGAGAATTGATGGATCAGATAGGTATGGGATGTATTTGGAGGAATGGAGAGTATTGTTATAGAGACTTTTGGAAAGAAGCAGAATCAAGATTAGAAGATAAGGTTAGTCATTTTTGCTAGTACAAGGGAGAAAAGCTCATTAGGATATACAGGGAAATAAGAACAATATTGGAGAGGGAAAAGTACATAGATGTGTGTAATAAGCTAGACCAAGAAGGATTAGCTTGAGCGAGGACAAGAGTCAGAAATTTGAAAGGTATTAGATAGGATAAGGATAAAAGGAAATGCCCAATGTGTGAAGAAGTTTGTATAGACTAACATAGTATACTATATTGTAAACAAACAAAGGTATGGAGCGAACAAATTTGGCAACAAAAATGGAATAGTTTTATGGGAGAAGAGGTAAAAAGAGCAGGAGAATGTTATCTGTAAAAGGAGAAAATAATTTAAGAAATAAAGGTGACTACTTAGGGAAAGTCAGAGAGAAATGTTTAAGAATGATTAAGAATAATCCAAAAGGTTGGAGAAATGAAACAAGGGATATTAGAGAGCAGAGGGTCATCAGTACGCAGAAAACCAGGTGTTGTGTAATTTAAGGCAAGTAGGTGGCAGAAGTATATATTAGTGGGAATAAGACAGAAAGTTTGTTATATGTGTTAGGAATGTTGTAAATTCTAATGTAATAGTGTGTGTGTGTGTGTGTGTGTGTCTGTGTGTGTGTGCGTGCGCGTGTGTGTGTGTGTGTGTGTGCGTGCGTGTGTGCGTGCGTGTGAAGAAATGAGAATGTGTATGAAATTCTACTTGCCATAGTGGAAAACCCCTGGTATGAGCAATTGGACTACGTATTTTAATGAGCTCAACATATTGAACATTTCTAGATTTTGGAGTACTTAAAATTCAATAAAAGGCTTAAGATCTTATACAGAAAATTCAAAATAAGACATTTTTGTCATATCATTGGCTTAAATACACCGTCTTTCAAATAAAATGAGAGCCATTACTGCTTATGAGAGCTTATAATAGAATTATGCTGCAACTTACCGATCTGGCAGTGTGACCACATCATCAACTACAGTCCCAGGTGGAGGATTGTCCCTACGATAAAAGAAGCGTGTGTTGATGCGTTTGGTGACAATTATAAATGCCATTTCACACTTTACGTCACCATACAGCTTCTCAAGTTGTGACTGAAAACACATACATTAAGAAATTAATAACATACATTACAAATACATAGTGCTTTTCCCTCATACTGCAATCACAACACGACAGAATGTATGTGAGATTCTCATTGCCTGCAAACAACATATTGCATTTATTTCTTGCTCACAGAAGCAATAATTACATTACTGCAAAGGGTTTTTTTAGAATTGTGTACATGTAATAAACTCTTGAGAAGTTAAATGCTGATCTGAAACACAATTTTCATGGTTTAAGGTGATTGGCCCTCACTATTCTCTGATTTTAACTGTATGCAATTTTAAATATTGGTGAGGCTTGAAATATAAAGTATATGCAACAAACCTTCACATATTGAGAGAACTAATTGAAAATGTTAGGCAAGAATTTTGCTTAATTTGACACATGGAACTCTTGAGTGTAATGCAATATCCTGAGAATATACCATAAAAGTGGGGATACAGGATGACAGCATTTTCAACATCCCTTAGGATAAGGTATGTGCTTATTATCATCATTGTAATGATATCTATATGCAAATGGAAAATAGTTACAGAAGCATTGATAGACTGGACCAAAGTAACTGACACATGCCACCATGTTGAGGCATTTTACATAATAGAGCAGAAATCCCAGACATCATGATTTTTACAGGACAATACTATCCCATGTCCCACCTAAAGAATTGATGAAAACATTTGCTGCACATTTTGAAAAAATGGTTTTGTTTTCAGTAAATATTTAAACTTTTAAACATAAAGGGAGCATTTGTGTCAAGATAAATAACAATAGTGATATGTTCACTCTTATTTATAAAAAATATTCTGCTTATTAATATATTCTGCAGTTCTTGTACACATATATTTTTATATCTTGACAGATGGAGAGCGATGCGCAGTGGTATCTGGACGAATCCACTTCAGAACGGTTGCAACTGGAGGGGAGGGCAGGTCAGTTGCATATCAGTTGCAGGCAAGTAAACAGGTGCAGAGCTACTCGGTAATACTACAGCTTGTTTCAAAATGTGCTTCTCTCCTGGTTCCAAGAGAGAATTTAGAAATGACGCCTCCTAGCAGCACATTAGGAAATAAGGTGCTACATTTAAAAACATAAGAAGTAATAAGCAATGTCTATAGATTTATAAAAAAAGGATCAATGGTCTGGATCTGCTATGAAAATGTGGGAAACAGTATCAGAGGCAACAGTTGTGTCTGAAAGCAGTTTAGGGAAGTTATTAAAGAAAGAAAAACGATTGGTGCTGGTGCAACAACATCCTCTATGCCCAGAAAACAAAGATTAAGAACATGCACAAAATCTAATTTAGATGGCTTTAATTCAGAAGCAGTTAGGAGAACTGTGAATAATTTTTACAACACGGTAAAACGCAGACCAATTCTGAAGAAGGTGCTTATGAAGCTTCAAAATTCTATTGACCTCCAAGGCAGTGTCTCAACATTGAGAATAGTTCTTTTGAAGCTAAGATTTATGTAGAAGAAAACCAAGTGCAACAGACAAATTGTAATGGAACATCGTACCATACAGTCAAAAAGGCTTAAGTGTTTACGAAATATTCAGAGATATCACAGTGAAGTTTATATAGTTTACATGGATGAAACTTACGAATGCAGCACATACTGGACCAAATGTCTGGAGTGTAACTTGCTACAGAGACTCTGCAGCGATGTCGAAAGGCCAACAGTTGGTTATCATACATGCTGGAGGAGAACAGGGTTTTGTTCCAAATGCCTATGTACTATGTACTACTAAAGAAAAAAAGTCTGGGGATTACTACAATAGTAAGAATTACAACTTAATCTATAATAGCTTCAATACAGGCTTTGAGCGCAACTTTTTCTGTTAGACACCTGGTGCATCGAACTCCCCTCTAATAATATTACGCATTGTAGCGATAGGTGTATAATCCCCACAACTGTTGTTACTCATCCCTACCGTGCAGGATTTTCTGTCAAGATAAAATAATACATCTGTACTAACCTGGAATGCATGCTACAATATGCATTCTAATGTAATTAGCAGATGCGTTTTGTGTCACTTGGCTCTTTCTAAAGGAATGTTTGTATTTCAGGTATTGTAAAATATGAAAAGAACATAGATTTTTTTGGTAGTGCTTCTCATAAATTGGTAGCCACTGTTCCTGAATCAAATTTGAAATCTAATGTGAAAAATTGCATTAGTTCTTTGATTTTTTTATATTCTTATTTAGTTAAATTTGATGATAGTTCCACTATGTCTAAGAAGGGAATTAGCATTCAATGACATGCATGAAGTTGCTATAAATTTTCCTTATCCCTGCAATGAATTCTTTGAATTTGCTAAAAATGATATAAAACTACTGACTTAGAGTTAGATATGTATATAAGGGCGCCCAACTGCAGTGGTTATCAGCGCCCTTTAAAAAAAAATCATTCCTGGCAAAAGCCAGACATAAACAGTTCTAAAACTTAATAAAAGTGTAAATAAAGAAAAAACAAATCAAAACAAAAAAGAAAATAAATAGAAATATAAGGCTAAACAGTACAAAAAGCATTTCTCTTCACTAAAAACTACTGACTGAAGCAGACTCTGTTGCAAAAGTATTTGTGATGTGTAATTATATAGCTCTCGTTTACAAATACTACAATGACTTTTTGATGAAAATTTACCATGCTCCTAATCTTAATTATTTGTCAAGGATACAAGGATCTCTCTGTAACAATTGTTTTGATTTATACTTAAAAAGGGTTTGAAAAATTTATAAATTTATAAAAGAAAAACAAACGAAATTGTGTAAAAAAATATGTAATTTTATGATTGGCCATTGTAATAATTGTATTACGTAATGTAGTGACATAGTAGTAAATTGGCCAATCATATAAAAGTATTATATGGGTAGCGACAGTAACGAAGGATTAAATAATCTTGGTGTAGAAACCGAAAGATAATTCTTCTTTCTTTCTGGAACGCCGAAGAGATCAGACGCTTTTTAAATTGCTCAAAAGTATTTAAGTTTTAGCTGAATTTGAATCGTTAGATTGATTCTAATCACAGTATAAAATTTTGTGATAGATATTGTAATGGATTTGGTGTTAAAAGAAATAAACAAAAGATTGATTTCTTATAGAAATTCAAATTAAAAATATTAATGATTTCTTCACTTGTTAGCACCCTTGTAACTCAGAGTTTTCATTGCTCGTAAGTAAGAATATAACAGAAGAATATTAAAAGCTAGCTGAGGCACGATTAAGCATTTTCCTGATAACTTCAGGGAACATCTTCTTCATCAAATCATAATATTTTGGGTGAAGGTAAGATCGAAGATGTAAGACCAACGGCAGGAAATGAGATACCAGCACGAATCTTGCTGTCTATGTTGCTGCCACTTTGGGGCATCGAAACGCTTAACAACGGAGGAATCCTGCTAGATCCGTAGTTTTCTTCTTTTTTTTTCCTTAAAAAAAGCTCACTCTAAATCTAAGCCATCATAAACTGTATTTTCTATCTTGAAAAACTTCATTGTTAGAAATCTTAGTGGATTATGAACCATGATAATGAAGCAAAATTGTTGTAAAAACTGATAAAAAGCTTCCCATATTATATTTTCTTGGAAACAGAAAAGAAATAACTTGTTAATTTGGAATTCTTTTCCATTTAGAATTGCGTAAGAAATATTCTTATAAAATGTATCTCTAAAATCAATAGAGGAGAGAGTATGTGAGCGAAAGTGATTTGCCATGTTAAATCATTATGCTTTACAACTTGTATGTGTAAAAGTAATCGCTACTGTGGCAGGTTGTAGAGTACTATCAGAGTATGAACCTAGGTCCTTGGTATGTTAGCTAGGTGTATGTGATATTTTGCACGTCAATATCTAATAGTTTTTACAGATACAAAAAAACATTGCAAATATCCTGTCACACATATCTTTCGGAAATAGAAACATTATTGTAAATATATACAAATTGTGAATCAAGCATTTAACATTTAATTTTATTTTATATAAAGAATAATAATACTGCTTACCTCTAATTTCTGCACTTCATTCTGATGAACACTGGGGATTTGACCTTCCCCTACTCCGTCACGATAAACAATAACTTTCCTTGGGAGAGAGCCGTTAAGTTGTGCAAATCTCCTCGCTGCTTCTGCAAACATTATTAAAAGTATGTTTAAATTATAAGTCTAATTAGTTACAAACATATGCACAAGCACACATACACTTGTATTTACAAGCATTTCTTTTAAATTTGTTATATTTGAAGCTTAAAGATAGAAACAGCTTTTCTTCTGAAAATATAATCTATAGACGTAATCAAACTGTTAGCATTTACTTACATTTGTCTAATTCTTGAAAACATGTTTATGTAACAGAAATTGTTATTGATTATATAATTAAAGTATTAAACAAAAGAAAATAGTATTCTTAGTGATTAGGATGAAATGCTTTTACCTCATAAGAATCTTTAATTTGTTGGTGTATTTCGAAGAAATGTTTTACAGAGTTAACAAACTGTACTGTATCTGTGCTGAGCTTTTGTTGACGTTTCTAGTGTCTGCACAAGTTTCCGTTTTAGAAATGTTTTTGATTTACACTAAGCACATCAGCCTTAAGTAGCTTTTGTCTGATTCACATTCAGAAGAAAGCCATTTTAATGCTGCAACTCTATTCATGTAATTAATACTATCAAATATTGCATATCTAAATATGTCAACAATTACTATCAAAAGTTGATATGATATGAATTATTGAGTGTTAAAGTAAAATACATCTTGGACAATTCTTCAGATGGAACCTGGCCTCTTTTGCTATAGAGCCTTCATACGAGGGTGGTCTGAAAAGTTGTCTGCCTTACCCAGATATTGCGGCACTACTTGCATGACTTTTCTTCTGAGTAGACCCTATGTAACATTACAAGTCATTCCAAGCAATAGTTGACTGTAGGCAGTTGTTTGAAGCAGTGGAAGTGCACATTGCTTTGAAAATGGAAATATCTGACTATCATGCAGTGATGAAATTCTTCGTCAGAAGTTTTAATACCTACAGAAATTCACTTGCAGATTGTAAATGAGCCTGACTGTTCACCTTCAATTTCTACTTTGAAGAAATGGGTGGCCCATTTTAAACATGGCTTTGAAAGCATCCGTGCAAAGGACGTCAAAAAACTGTGACCACACCGGTAATCATTGAAAAAGTGCATGACATGGTTTTGGAAGATTGGCATACAAAGGTGTGTGAAATTGCTAATGCTCTTGCAATGTCAACACATCTTGCATCAGGAACTAAAGATGAGAAAGCTTTGCACAAGATGGCTGCTGCATGTCCTCACTGTGAATAATGTTGCCAGGCCATTGTTGATTGGAGGAGGCGCGGGCAAAGAGATCAAAGAGACGGCAGTGCACTGTGGAGATAAAAGCTTGCCGAAATAGTGGGCAGGAGGAGACGGATTTCTCGGGAGTTCGCCTTCGTTCTATCCGGGTCTCGATTGTTTGAGAAATTTCTGGTATGTTAGTGAACTATGAAAAGGCAAATTAATTATTCTTTCACACTGGCCATGTGTAGGCTAAATTGTGGAAACGTAGAGTCAGACTGAAAAATGCAATGCCATAGCCGGGATTTGAACCACGGATCTTCTGGTTTCCGTCCAGCCGCACTACCATTGTGCTACTATGGCTATGGCATTGCATTTTTCAGTCTGACTCTACGTTTCCACAATTTAGCCTACACACGGCCAGTGTGAAAGAATAATTAATTTCCATTAATTAACCTAATAGTGGTTAACTATAAAGCCCGGGCCTTAAAGTACTTACATGTAGTAAGTCGTCATTAAGGTCTCATGTGTTTATGAGAACTCCTAAGTGGTTTACCGGGAAAATACGAGTCAGTTGGAGAATTTAATGTCATATCGGCACGTTGGCCATAGTAGCACAATGGTAGTGCGGCTGAACGGAAACCAGAAGGTCCGTGGTTCAAATCCCGGCTATGGCATTGCATTTTTCAGTCTGACTCTACGTTTCTATAAAAAGGCAGCCAGCCCGCCCACCAAAGAGTGAGTCAGTCGGTAATTGAACGCGTGCCCTTAAGCAGCTGTGTTTGTTGACCTTGTATGTTGTATTGTGTATGTGTACAAAGCCTATTTCTACGGAAATAAAGTGCAACTTTTTGTGTTTGTAACCTGGACTTTTTTATTTCACGAACCCACAAAGTCACAATTGCTGTCAGGAGTGGGACGAGATGGAGGCTGCATTGGAAAAGATTTTGGAGAAGATGATGGAAATGAAGTCCTAACTGACCTCGGAAATGAAAGCAGCAAATGACAACCTCGCTGCGAAAACAGAAGCGGCAAATAACCTCCCTGCGAAATCAGAAGCGGAAAATAACAACCAGGCCGCGGAACTGAAGATCGCAAATAACAGCCTGGCCGCTAAGTTGGTGACGACAAATCACAATCTGACTGCAATAAAGACCGAATTGACCACGGAAATTAAAGCGGTAAACGAGGTCCTCTCCGCAAATTTTGAAGCGCATTTGACCGGCGTAAGGGATGACGTCGCGGAGGTGGGCAAGCGGATGGGGCATGTGGACAGCGCCTTAACGATTTAGAGGAAACGACCGACAATAACGCCAAGTCTCTGAACGCCATGATGGAAGACGTCAAGACCTTGCGAACCGCGTTAACAACCTGGAGGGAAAGGCCGACAGCAACACAAAGTCCCTGAATGCCTTGTTGGAGGACGTCGTCCGCAGGAAGTTGAAGGATTTAAAGGTCGATGCGCCGGGACGCGACACATCTGCGCGCGTCAAACCTCATAAATACGACGGCGCGACAACTTTCGAGGTCTTCCGCCGCCAGTTCGATGCAGTGCCCAAGCACAACAAATGGTCACCAGAGGAAGAGGCCACACAGCTAATAGCCAGGACCTAAGGACGGACCGCGGAAGTCCTGAACACGGTCAAGGCAGCGGCGGCGCCCAAGGACATCTGGGAGGCCCTGGAGAATCGCCTTCGAAACCACCGCTTAGCCGCAGCGTACAGCAGCCAGCTGAAGTCAACGTCACAGCAGCCAGGGGAGACGCTGCAGGATTTCGTCCTGGCAATCGAGCAGCTGGCCAGCAAAGCCCTACTCGACCTCCCACCAAAGTTCGTATCCCGAGAGGCTGCCTACACATTCGTCGACGGGGTACGAGACACGGAGATTCATCAGTAACTAATGCTCGGCGATTAGAGAACCATCCACGAGGCGCTAAAGGCAGAATTAAGGATGGAGGCGGCCAAGATGACAGCTATCCAGCACTCTTATCTTGTGTGTAATATACTTAAGTCCGATAAAGGCGCCTCATAGCTATCAAAGTTACCTAAAAAAGGCTTTCTTGCAGCAGCACTGCTTTTACACAGTAAAGTAATATCTGCAATTTAACAAATCCAGATAATCATAAGACATGACTTTACATAGCTTGTTCATTTCTCTCATTTATAATTATATCCAATTTGTGTTACATTATAATTGAATGTAGGTTAGGTATATTTGATGTTTAACTTTCTAATATAAAGTGTAAATTTACTGATGTATCCAATATAAAGGTACTATGTACAGATTTGATTTTAAAGGATGAATAAATTTGCATTGAATTCAATCTTTCATGCCCAGTATAGAATGAGACACTAAGAACTAGGCCAGTCCATAAGTGAAAGGTCAAGTTCATACTTACTGCACACACTGGATGAAAGAACATTACTTAACTCCTCTTCATTGTGGTAGTGGTTAACTTGAGTAAAGTAACGGCTCATTTCAGGATCCTGGGATGCAACCATTACCCCAATTGATGGATTTTCTTTGGATGCTTCATGATAGACATCAAAACCAATTACCATCAAACTCTGTAATAAATTGTACCACTAAATTAGTACAAAGGAAAATATAAGGAATAATTATACCTAACTGAAAAGTGTTAAATAATGGATACTGACATATTCAATAAATGACAAATACTAATGGTATACAGTCCGTCTAGTTTATCTTGAAACAAGGGAATTAAAAAGAGCACAGTATTGCCCGCGCTGTTGTAGATATCCCATTACTGCCTAATCTCACATTGCATCACTTTATGTACAATTTGTCTGGTTTATCTTGAAACATAGAAACTAGAGAGAGAGAGGGGAAGCGAGAGAGAGAATGCATTATTGCCTGCGTAGGTAACACATTACTGCTTAGTCCCACATCGCATTACTTCTATGCAATATTCCGATCGTTTCCACATAATTATACTGTAGCTATCCCTTAGTTTCAACTGTAGCACTTTAAAGACTACTGGTAGATGGCAGTAGTATAGATATACCGTCCATTAGGGATTTTTTGGAGAATAACTTTCTCCTAAAATTATGATGAAACTGTCCAACATATTCAATTAAACCGTCTTTACCCCAGTACATCTTTTCTACCTCATTCATAGATTTGAGCTCATATTAGCTCGTTAGCATTCGTATCACAATGACACGGAGGTCCATTTAATTAAACTATGGAGTCAAGTGTATGCAACACAAATTTTTGTAACATTAAGTATAATCAGACTGATGAATTAGCCGTAACAGATCATTTTTGGTCATTTAACCATGAAATAAATCCAGAAGTTAAATTTTTAAAACAACAATAGATTTAATGGTTTTGGAAAAAATATTCATTTTAAAAAATAAAAATCACTTAATGAAATTTGAAATACCGACAATCGATTATGTCTTTATGTTTATTTCATTTTCAGATTTTGGTAGTACTGCCAGAAATGTAAAAACTTCTAGTGATCGTAACATTGATCATGAGATTGTTTCCGATTGAAGATGTGAATAAATATTCACAAAATTGCGATCTCAATAAGAAAAAATTTACATAATTTTCTTGAAAGATAACTGAAGTTTCTGTTACACATAATTATATTTGTGTAGCATTTGTTGCTTCACTGTAACTAGCTTTATTTTTTACGTAATGATTGTATACAGTTTGAATTTATCTTTGTTTCACTAATTATCTCATACAACACTGCTTTTGATACCATATTTCCATTATAACCATATTTTACTGTCAATATAAAGCATTGTTTGTAAACCAGCAAGCCCTGCACTGGTCGCTGTCTGATGGAGACCAGGCAGTCGCAGATAGCAGTGGCAATGTGTTTCACTAATTATCTCGTACAACACAGCTTTTGATACCATATTTCCATTATAACCATATTTTAATGTCAACATAAAGCACTGTTTGTAAATAAGAAAGCCCTGCACTTGTTGCAGCACCTATCGCTGTCTGACGGAGACCAGGCAGATGCAGATAGCAGTGGCGATGTGTTTCACTTATTTTCTCGTACAACACAGCTTTTGATACCATATTTCCATCATAACCATATTTTACTGTCAATATAAAGCATTGTTTGTAAACCAGCAAGCCCTGCACTGGTTGCTGTCTAACGGAGAGCAGGCAGTCGCAGATAGCAGTGGCAATGTGTTTCACTGATTTTCTCGTACAACACAGATTTTGATACCATATTTCCATTATAACCA
The DNA here is from genome assembly GCA_030765055.1 of Mantis religiosa. Classification (NCBI taxonomy): domain Eukaryota; kingdom Metazoa; phylum Arthropoda; class Insecta; order Mantodea; family Mantidae; genus Mantis; species Mantis religiosa. The sequence goes on from CM060949.1 coordinate 229,441,757, forward strand.
TATTTTACTGTCAACATAAAGCACTGTTTGTAAATAAGCAAGCCCTGCACTGGTTGCAGCACCTATCGCTGTCTGACGGAGACCAGGCAGATGCAGATAGCAGTGGCAATGTGTTTCACTTATTTTCTCGTACAACACAGCTTTTGATACCATATTTCCATTATAACCGTATTTTACTGTCAATATAAAGCACTGTTTGTAAATAAGCAAGCCCTGCACCGGTTGCAGCAACTGTCGCTGTCTGATGGAGACCAGGCAGTCGCAGATAGCAGTTGCAATGTGTTTCACTAATTATCTCGTACAACACTGCTTTTGATGCCATATTTCCATTATAACCATATTTTACTGTCAATATAAAGCACTGTTTGTAAATAAGTAAGCCCTGCACGTGTTGCAGCAACTGTCACTGTCTGATGGAAACCAGGCAGTCGCAGATAGCAGTGACAATGTGTTTCACTAATTATCTCGTACAACACTGCTTTTGATACCATATTTCCATTATAACCATATTTTACTGTCAATATAAAGCACTGTTTGTAAATAAGCAAGCCCTGCACTGGTTGCTGTACCTATCACTGTCTGATGGAAACCAGGCAGTCGCAGATAGCAGTGACAATGTGTTTCACTAATTATCTCGTACAACACTGCTTTTGATACCATATTTACATTATAACCATATTTTACTGTCAATATAAAGCACTGTTTGTAAATAAGCAAGGCCTACACTTGTTGCAGCAACTGTTGCTGTCTGATGGAAACCAGGCAGTCGCAGATAGCAGTGGCAACGTGTTTCACTAATTTTCTCGTACAACACTGCTTTTGATACCTTATTTCCATTATAACCATATTTTACTGTCAATATAAAACACTGTTTGTAAACAAGCAAGGCCTGCGCTTGTTGCAGCACCTATCACTGTCTGATGGAAACCAGGCAGTCGTAGATAGCAGTGGCAATGTGTTTAAAAATCTCTTCACACCTCCCTTGTCACGGGGACAGGTAGTGCCAAGTACCTCATATTTCAAGTTAAACCAGACGAACCTTAGATAAATGCAACTTCCTTCATTTCCCTGAAGAGCTGAAGGAAAAAGCACTAGAAATTTTATTGTTGTGATGATATAATTATGAAGTAAAGGTGATGAATATGGGGTTAAGTATTCCTTTTTCCAGTGGATTTGGTACTGGTGTTATTATAGATATGATTAAATATATCTATAACCTAAAGATTCACTGTTCAAATCCCATCTAATGACATTGTATTTTTCAGCTTAATTCTACTTTTCTGTGGCTGACCTACCACACATTTCTGAAAGCACCATTGCTATTTAAGTTAGTTGATGGAAACTAATCATTTCTTCATACTAGCCATATACAGACTAAGGGGTTTTCATCTATAAAAAACAAACATTTCTAACTTTCACTGACTTAATAGTACCTAACCATGATACACTTGGTACACTTGCAGCTCACAGCAGAACTACACACAGTTATGTAACACATACAATTGCAATTAACCAGTTCATCTGTCACAGGCCCACAACACACTCACTACTCACCTTGCCTTAAAACACTGAAACAACTCAAAGACTCAAAACTGACTCTCTTTTGCACGCACTCCTATTTATACACGACCAAGCTGATCTGGAAGCTTCTGCACATGAGGCAAAGTCGTTCCATAGTTTCACGTTCTTTCCAGGCAAGCGGAGAAGGGGAAACCAGTGATATCTGTTTGCTTCCCTTCCCATGCTGTCTCTCCTTGGCACGTCATTGACGCTGCACGTTGGCGTAGGCATGGTTTTTACGCTATCGTCTCCCTCACTCCCACAGCAAGAGCAATTCCATCACACGGGTAGACGTGGCCTTGATGCTTTATGTCCCTCTTTATTTGCCAGCCCTTTCTGCCAGCTGATCGCATGTTCGACAATTGGGTACCAATATTGTTAGTCGTAATTGGGACATATTCTGACTTTATGGGTTTGTAAAATTAAATGTCCAGTTTTCAGAAATTCAAAGTGATCTTATTTCCGTAGAAAGACAGTTTGTACAGCCCTTTGCAGCAGGATGACATAACATACACCAACACAGTCTCTCGTGGCTTCACCACATGTAAACAAACAAAAGACTTCATTTTCAAATCACTACACAATTACCAGTTCTCAACTTGCAATTCAGTACAGTTCAAATATCCACCAACTCACACACACTGCATGAAAACTGACCATTGGCACTACTAACAGCTCTCACTGCAAAACAGACTCACGGCCTGCTGCCTCTCGTCTTTTATAACCGAACCATTGTTTCTCGAAAGTTACCGAACTAACACAATCTTTCGTGATGGTGGGCGAAGGAGAGGGAACTCTCCAGCTTTTAGCTTTTTCTCTCTGGGCAAGTAACAAGTGCTCTTCTGCTACATGGGCATGGCTTGGGTGCTCTCGCTTTCACTCCCCCTCATGGCTTGTCGCTACTCCGACGGTCGGATGACAATATTATCTCAACATAAATTTGAGAACAAGAAAAATGTGGTTTTAGCCAAAATAGTAGAAGTATTTTGGAGAATTTCATGTGATATAATATTGTTATGGTAGTTCAGTTCGTCAGTTAAATTTAAGAAGAAAGAATAAGGCACAATGGGCATAAATTGTGGTTTATCTTGGTAATATGCACCCTTTTGGCTATTGGAGGAGTAGAATTAAATCCGGGACCGACGATGGAACAGATAGGTAAAATGCTGGAAAATATCACCAAGGAAATGGAAAACGGACTAGGAGAAAAAATGGGAGAAAAGTTTGATGAGGTTAAATTAGTATTGGGAAAATTTGAGGAAGAGTAAAAGGATGCAATCAAAGAGTGTAAAGGAAGTTTATTACATCTAGAAAAATTGGAGGAAGGAAACAGGAAATTGAATTTGATTATCTTTGGTGTAGAAGAGAAAAGTGACAGAAGAGCATGGCAGGACATAGAAGAGCTATTCCAAGAGAAATTAAAATTAAAGCTGGTGGGATGGGAAATAGTGGACTCCTTCAGGATAGGACGAAAAGGACCAAGACCAAGACCCATCATAGTTAAAACTGCAACAAGGAAATTTAAGTGGGAAGTACTGGGAAGCAGTAAAAAGGGACAAAAATATTCATTGAACACAATCTGGGAAAGAAACAGAGAGAACTAAAATCAATAGCTCTAATGGAAATGAAAAAAGCAAGAGAAGCCGGTAAAAAAGCCTTTGTTAAAGGAATGGATTTATGGATAGATGGTGTGAAACAGGAACTCAGTCAGCATTACATAGCATGGGAGGGGAACTACATCCTACGTACGGTGCGTGGCAGAGACGATATATTGTCAGCAGATGGCACAGGTCAAGAAAGTGGAATACATACGGAGACAACGGCAGTACCCTCAGAACAACAGAGCAGGGTGAGTGGAGATACGTCACCAGTGGCATCAACGTCACAACAGCATAGGAAGGGGAGTGCAGTTTCGTTACCAGTGACATCACCAGATAGGCCGGCAAAACAGATGACGCCATAGATAAGAGAAGATAAACACATGGCTCAAAAGATCAGCTGGTTGTAACTGCGGGAGGGGAGACTAGTGGAACGATGGATAAAGGAATCAGCTGGAATCAGGAAGATCTGAATGTAGTTTCAATGCCTTCGGGTAGTATTTTAGAGCTAAAAGAGCAAGTGCGGACTAGACGGCAAGTGAATTTAGAAAAATATGTATTTTAAAGAAAGGGGTCAGTATAGGGATTCGAATTTTCGGTGGTGGCTTGGAATGTGGAAGGTGTATATGAAAAAGTGTGCAGTGGTGAGGTTCAAACTGTGTTGAAAGGATGTGACATGTTATTGGTGGTGGAAACATGGTTAGAAAGGGAAGTATTATAGTGATTCCAGTGTTTACTTTTTATAATATTGAGGGCGTGAAGAGCCACAGAAGGGGCAGAGCCTAAGGTGGTATAGGATGCTTTGTAAGGGTAGATAAGGGGTGCAAAGTGAGAGAAGAAAAGGGCCTATGGAGTAAATCGGTGTTGTGAGTAAGTAAGTAAGTAAGTAAGTAAGTAAGTAAGTTTTATTCACCGTAAGAACATACAATATTCATGGCTTCGTCAAATTTGTGCCCGTAGGAATAATACAATTCTTTTGAGCAATAACATTATGAATACAATAGTAATTAATAATGCACTAGTAATTAAACAATACAATAGTAGTTAAATAATACAATAGTAATTGACAGAATAATAATACAATAGTAATTAAGAATAATGCAACTTAGGTCACACAATTTTTAATGTATTACACTTCCAAAAACTAGACTGTAATAGACATAACTTTTACCAAAAAAAAAAAACAATATTTACTTTATTATTCAATTCTACTTCTCAAAAACTCATCTATTGTCTGTGCCATTATTTTTATTAGGATATTTTTTACAGCTTTTCTGAAATTTTTATTATTTAGATTTTTTATCTTAGCTGGGAGTTTATTATATAGAATGATTCCTTTGTGAGAGATGAAATCTAGACTCAGACTGAGACGATGATGATTTAGATGTATATTTTTACTGTTCCTTGTATTGTATGTGTGACAATCTGAATTACTTGTAAATAGTGATCTATTCCTATGTATAAAATAAACTACTTCATAAATATAAATACATTGAACAGGTAAGATGTTAAATTCCATGAGTGATATATTTAAGAAAGGAGGAATGGTGTGTAGTGCTGTAGTACATAATCCACCACCTACATCAGATTATTTTGATACAAATGTGTTCAGGAAATTAAGTTGGGGAATAGAGGAACTGAAAAATAAATACGGAAGTGTATAAAAATAAGTTGCAGGGGATTTAAATGCAAGAATTGGGGATAACCAGGATAAAATGAATAACCCAAGTGGAAAACATGATAAAGAGTATGCATCGGATAGGAGACAGAGCAAAGATAAGGTTATTAATAGCAAAGGGAGGAAGCTTTTATTTTTTGTGAGGAGAAGAATCTCATGATTTGTAATGGTTATAAAGGGTTGGATACAGAAGGGGAATATACATTTATTAATAGAAATGGCCAGAGTGTGGTGGACATGGTATGTGCTTGTTGGGGATTGACAACTGGATAATAGATTTAGAGGTTATGAATGTTATATTAGGGAGTTGCCATTTTCCAGTGAAATTGAAATTGGGAGAAGTTAGTAGAAATTGTACAGAAGTAGGCACTGATTGTCTAAGTGTTGTGGAAATTTATAAGTGGAGAGAGGAAAAGCATGATACTTTTTGTGAGGAACTAAACTCAGAAGGGGGGAAAATACTGCAAGTGAGAGTAAGTGGTTTAGTAAATACCAATAAAATAGAGCAAGCTGTTGAACCATTAGAATATTTTGTAAAGAGGGCAGTGGGTGATAAAAATAGATGTTGGTTTGATATGGTTGTAAAATGGCTAAAATGAGAGGAAGACAAGGGTTAAGGAGGTGGAGACAGTCAGGAGCAAGAGAGGAGAGAGAAAATTTCTTGACTCTTAGATGGGAATATAGATGCCTGATGGAAGAAAAGGAGAGGGAATGGAGAATAAAAATGGGTAGAACGTTATATAAAGCAGCAAAAACTAATGATAAGAAAAAGATATGGTCAATAGTTAAAAGCCTACATAAAGAGGGGGAAAGAAATGAGGATATAAGTTCAGACCAATGGTATGAGCATTTTAAAAATTAATTAGGACAGACCTGTTTACATGTAATGGAAATGAGATTACAGGGAAGCTAGTATTTAACAAATGATCTAGATGGAGAAATTACAGACGTCGAGTTATGTGAGCAAATTAGGAAGTTAAAAGCCAACAAAGCCAGTGGGATTGATGGTATACCAGGGGAGGTTTGGAAGGTATGGGTAGCTGAGGGGATGCGTAGAAAAATAGTAATAAGGCTATTTAATAAAATTTAGAAACGAGGGTGGTTCCCAAGAAGTGGAGGTTAAGCATGGTAGCACCAAGTTACAAAGGAAAGAGAATTAAAAGCGACCCAGTAAATTAATGGGGGTTAAGCTTACTTTCTATTATAGGGAAGATCTTTACAGGTATTTTAGCAAATAGACTACAGAAGTGGGTAGACAAGGAGAAGAAGCTATCAGAATTCCAAGCAGGATTTAGACCAGGGAGGAGAACAACTGATAATATTTTCATTATCAAAACAGTCATACACAAATATTTAAGCAATAAAAGAGGGAGGGTTTATATGGCATTTATTGATTTAAAGAAAGCATTCGATACAATTAATAGAGAGGCATTGTGGATAAAATTAAACAACAAAGGGGTAAGTTGTAAATTTATTGAAATACTGCGCAAAATATATCATGATAATGAGTTCTGCATCAAGCTGCAGGGAAACAAAGTAACTGATTGTATAGAGAGCAAGGTGGGTGTAAGACAAAGATGTAAACTCAGTCCGGTGCTATTCAACCTTTTTATAGATGATATTCTAGAGGAGATTGCTAAAAATAGGGTTCACTCACCAGTTATTCATAACAAAGAAATCCCAGGATTGTTATTTGCAGATGACTTAGTAGTTGGTTCTATATCTGTTGGGGGGCTGAGAAGGGCAATTGAAGCAATAAGTAGTTATTGCCAAAAATGGGGGTTGAGAGTTAATGAAAAGAAAATGAAGATCATGGTTTTTAAGAAAGGTTATAGACTGCGTAAAGATGAGAAATGGGAGATACATGGAAGAGAAATACAGGTCGTAAAGAGATTTGATTATTTGGGGATAAGATTGAGCTGTGATGGTAAATGGACTGAACAGAAAAAATTGGCTCTAGCAAAAGGTAAAATGGCCATGAGTATTGTAAGAGCATGTTTAAGGAAATTACCTGACATAATGTCAAATGGCTGGAAAGAATCTATACTGCCATAGTGGAAAATAAGATGTTGCATGGGGCAGAGATATGGGAAGTGGATGAAGCATGGGAAGAGGTGGATGTTATTAATAGATCTTTCTGTAAATATATTTTGGGCTTACCGGTAGTTTCACCCAATAGGGTAGCACAATTAGAGTTGGGGAGACATTCAACAAGGGTTAGAATTGTCTCAAGGGCATTGAAATATCTATACAGAGTTTCTAATTTGGAAGAAAACAATATTGTTAAGGAATGTTTTCTTTTGCAGATGAGAAGCAAATGGGGAAAGTCTTGGGCGCAAAAAGTAAGGGAACTGATGGAGCAGATAGGTACAGGACATATTTGGAGAAACAAAGAGTATTATTATAGGGGCTTTTGGAAAGAGGTAGATTTAAGGCTGGAAGGTTTAGATAGCCAAGTTATATTTACTAGTGTAAGGGAGAAAAGATCATTGAGGATACATAGGGAAATAAAGACAGTGTGGGAGAGGGAGAAGTACATATATGTGTGTAATAAGTTAGGGCGAGAAGGATTTGCCTGGGCAAGGACAGGAGTTAGAAATTTGAAAGGTATTAGATATGAAAAGGATACAGGGAAATGCCCAATGTGTGGAGAAGAGGATACAGATTGACATAGTATACTTTATTGCAAACAAACAAAGATATGGAAAGAACAAATTTGGCAACAAAGGTGGGACAGATTCAGGAATGGGGGGGAGATATTAATATTAAAAAAAATGTTATTGGTAAAAGGAGAAAAAAATGTAAGAAATATAGGTGAATATCTGGGGAAAATTAGAGAGAAATGGTTAAGATTGACGAAGAATAAATAACAATTAAGGGTTAGAAAACTAGAACAGGGATACAAGGGAGAGGAGGGTCATCAATACACGGAAACCCAGGGGTTATGTGTATTGAGACCAAGACTCGAAGCAAGAAGGTAGAAAGGGTATGTTAAATGTGAATAAGTCATTTTGTTATTGTGTGAAAGAAATGTTATAAATGTGAATGTATCAATGAAATTGTATGTAGAAGAAAGATGAGAAATAAATATAAATAAAAAAAAAAATAGTTCGTCAGAGCAGCTGCATATAGCAGCTGCTGTATGGCATGTGTAATAACAATTAATTATAATATATTGACCTAATACCAAACATTAGTTAATTTGCTTTAAATTAATGCTCTTTCATTACCTTAATCAAATAATTTTTATTTTTCAGTTGTACTTTTCTCAATTCTACAATCACAAATGTAATAATGATTTGTCTTAGCTAAATGATGGAAATTGATCATTTCTCCACACTAGCCATATATAAGGCTAAGGTTTTTGATAGAGAAAGTCAACATGAAAAATTCAATGCCATGGCCGGTATTTGAACCACGGATCCCCTGGTTTCCGTCCAGTCGCTCTTACCCTTTGAGCTACCATGGCCAACGTGCCATCCTGACATTAAATTCTCCATTTGACTCATATAATTCCTGACAGTACGAAAACCAGGAGATCCCTGGTTCAAATCCCGGCCATGGCATTGAATTTTTCATGTTGACTATCAGAAACCTTAGCCTATATACGGCTAGTGTGAAGAAATGATTAATTTCCATCAATTAACTAAAATAATAAGAGTTAAATGATGAAGCGTGGGACTCAAGCACTTAGGATAGTAAGTCGCCACAAATGGTGTATCTCAGATGCGAGAGCCCCTAGTGGTCTACCGGGGAATTATATGAGTCAAATGGAGAATATAATGTCAAGATGGCATGTTGGCCATGGTAGCTCAAAGGGTAAGAGCGACTGGAAAGAAACCAGAAGATCCGTGGTTCAAATCCCGGCCATGGCATTGAATTTTTCATGTTGACTCTATCTATCAAAAACCTTAGCCAATTTATGGCTAGTGTGAGATATGATTAATTTCCATCAATTAACTAAAATAATAAGAATTAAATGATGAAGCCTGGGACTCAAGTACTTACGACAGTAAGTCGCCACAAATGGTGTATCTCGGATGCGAGAGACCCTAGTGGTCTACCAGGGAATTATATGAGCCAAATGGAGAATTTAATGTCAGGACGGCATGTTGGCCATGGTAGCTCAAAGGGTAAGAGCGACTGGAAAGAAACCAGAAGATCCGTGGTTCAAATCCCGGCCATGGCATTGAATTGCTTACGTTGACTCTACCTATTAATGATTTGTCTATTCACTATCCTTGTTTGTAAATTATTTGCCTGACACTCCATATGTTCTGGTATTATTGTGCTGTTCGAATGTTTGATCTTTGTTAATAGAAACCTCTCAGATTACGCATTGATTACTCCACATGGACATAACATCTATCTGTCATTTGTGATTTCTACACATTCCATTGGCTGAAGTGATGCGTTCACTGGTGCTTAGCACATGTCTGAGAAGCGTGCCAGTACACCTCCCACTCTTATGAGAATAATCATCTGAGAGGTTTGTATTAACAAAGATAAAGTGAGCAGCAGGATAATAACATTGAGCTACACCATAAACATGAACATTACTACTCACCTTGCTGGGAATATTAACTGTCCAAGGTGCTCCTCCCAATTTACAATTCATCTGTATCACAACTTTTGTTGCTATTGTTGGTAAACTCTTCAAAGTCAGTGTCCTGTTCAGAATTAGCTGTGTAGGAACAGACCTTTCTCCAAGGCATCTCTTTTTAATTTCTCTAAAAAAAAATAAAATCAAGGTTGCATTAGCATACATAACATAAATGTCAGCTGTTTAGATACATTCTCTTCCCCAAGGTATATTTCCCTAAGAGCTCTAGAAAAGATACAAAACCAAAATCATAAACATACATATAGCTCTAAATTTCAGTTGTATTTGTTATTTGTAGAAGAAATGCAGAAGAATATTGTGATATATTATCATAAAACTTGTAAACTTCTACAAAACATGACATATAAGCTACCATTTTTTTTAAAGTCTGAATGAAATTCAGTGCCCTAAACTGAGTGTCAAACAGCTTCTCTACTTCTATGTCAATAGATATACATATTAATTCAATTTATAGATAATAAATTAGATAATAAATTACTTAGATACTAAGTTCAATTATTTTCAATTACAAAATCCATGTATTTCAACTGAATGAATGAATTATGATTTACATTTTATACATATATATAAAGGTTTACAAATGTTAATATAATGAATATGCATATAAAGAGAGTGGGAAAGACTCACTCCCCAAAAAATCACAGTGTAAGCATTTAAGCATTTTTAAGTACATTTATGCCATTATACAAGGGGTATCCAGAAAGTAAGTTCTGTTTCAATTTATCTTTATTGCAGGGCTGCAATCGCAGTTCCGTACATGCTCGGTAGACACTCTGTATCAAGGAGAAGAAACGTGTGCCACTGTGAGATCGCTTTCAGCCACGTACGCTTTGTTGTGCTTGTTTACAATGTCAGTGTTGATTGAAAATCCTGCCGCTTGTGAAATCAGATCTGTTATTCGTTTTCTGAATGCTAGGAAAGTGAAAACAAATGAAATTTATCGGCAAATTTGCGATGTCAAAAGGTGTTGTGTTTCTTCACAACAACGCACGACCACACACTGCAAATGCGACGAAAAACTTCCTACAGGGATTTGGCTGGGGGGTGTTTGCCCACCCGCTGTACAGCCCTGACCTTGCTCCTAGCGACTTTCATCTGTTTTTGCATCTCAAATCTTTACTTGGCAGTCAACACTTCAACAATGACAAAGAGCTGAAAGAAAATGTTTCCAACTGGTTGAAGACACAGGCGGCAAACTTCAATGAAGAAGGTATACAAAAGCTTGTGCCTCGCTATGACAAATGCGTACAAAATTTCGGCAGTTATGTGGAAAAGTAGTTTAAGAGTTGTAGAATTTTGTGCAATAAATAATTTTTCTGTATCTGTATTATATGCGCAAGAGTTCTTGAGTGCTGGATTTATGGTGTAGTGTGGGCAGATGGGAAGAAAAGAGAGTTAACGCGTTTCAGTTGCTGAAGTGTGTTCAAGCTAGAAAAACACAATTCAGCCAAATTGCGGTAAGATAAGCGAAGATATGCGCTGAAGGTATGAGATGTGGCAACAAACAATTGAACTCCATCCGATATGCTGTATGCTTATATATTTACTTATATAAAACACATAAAAGTATTAAACAAATATTATGGCAGCCATAAACACAAACTCGCTTTGTGATTCTTCGATTTCCAAGTCTACTGTGTCACTTTCATCACTTGTATCCTCTAATGTTTTAATAATTTCATTAATTGCATTTTCTATTACACCATCGTTTCTCCCATATTGCATTTCCAGTCCCTGGACCTTCTTGCAGTATCCTTCCCAATCTGTTGCTTCTATAGCAAGTTTCTGCACATTTGTAGCTCTGGTTAACATTGCGTAAGTAAGTAAGTAAGTAAGTAAGTTTTATTCACCGTAAGAACATACAATATTCATGGCTTCGTCAAATTTGTACCCGTAAGAATAATACAATTCTTTTGAGCAATAACATTATGAATACAATAGTAATTAATAATGCACTAGTAATTAAACAATACAATAGTAGTTAAATAATACAATAGTAATTGACAGAATAATAATACAATAGTAATTAAGAATAATGCAACTTAGGTCACACAATTTTTAATGTATTACACTTCCAAAAACTAGACTGTAATAGACATAACTTTTACCAAAAAAATCAATATTTACTTTATTATTCAATTCTACTTCTCAAAAACTCATCTATTGTCTGTGGCATTATTTTTATTAGGATATTTTTTACAGCTTTTCTGAAATTTTTATTATTTAGATTTTTTATCTTAGCTGGGAGTTTATTATATAGAATGATTCCTTTGTGAGAGATGAAATCTAGACTCAGACTGAGACGATGATGATTTAGACGTATATTTTTACTGTTCCTTGTATTGTATGTGTGACAATCTGAATTACTTGTAAATAGTGATCTATTCCTATGTATAAAATAAACTACTTCATAAATATAAATACATTGAACAGGTAAGATGTTAAATTCTTGAAATATTGGCTTGCTTTCTGTTCTTAAGGGAACCTTTTTAATTATTTTTAATATTCTTTTTTGCATCTTATATATACACGAGGACTTGGAATGTTTACTTTGTAAACATTCTTTATTTTTGCCCACACCAGCTCAGTTGTATTCAGATCACAGTTATACAGAGGTAGACGAAATATAGTGTATCCCCTTTTGAGAAACATAACATTGGCAACATATTCTTGCTTTTAGATTTGTTGTAAACTGGTTAGCTAATAATTAACCTCAAAATTGCTCAAAATGAAATGGCGTATGTGTGAAAGCTTAGCATAGCCACCAGATGTCACAGTGTATAGCGCATTTCCTGTTTCAAAGCTGTCATTTGTGTTTACGGAAATAGGCGAAACCTACAGAATGAGGACTTGAGACCCGAATGCTCAAGAAATTTTGCGCATATAGTACACAATTTTATTACCAAACAGAACTTAGTTTTTGGACGTACCTCCCATATATATAAATCTTTGCAAACCACAATAAACCTGAAAATAGTTTCCAACAAAGAAAGTTATTTATGCGTAGATGTATATTTATTCAAGTATTAAGGAAAATCTGTCCAAAACTTCAAAAGCAATAAATTAATATAATTTTAAGCTGAACTAATACTCAATGCTCCACTTATTGGTACTATTTATCTAGAATGTGTTTTGTTAGGATCTTCCTAACATCATCAGCTGTTGTTGACTAATGTATGTTGGTTTGGTGAACTCATTGAAGGCGATAGGTGCGTCTCTATTGGTATCTTGATGAACTTGAAGTTTGGGTTTTCTACATAGGCAGTGTCGAAATTAAACAATTTTCTTTCATATTTCTTTATGCAGATTTTTTCCCACGTGGTTAATGCAGCTGGACCTTGGACACCTTTTAATAAGTGGATTTCTCATTCATCTTCATAAAAAAATATGAAAGAAAACTTTTAATTTCAACACTACCATTGAAGAAAACCCAAACTTTAAGTTCATCAAGATACCAATAGAGATGCACCTATCACCTCCAAGGAGTTCACCAAACCAACATCTATTAGTCGACAACAGCTCATGATGTTAGGAATATCCTAACGAAACACGTTCTAGGTAAATACTAGCAATAAGTGGAGCATTGAATATTAGTTTGACTCCAAATTATATTAATTTTGTGCTTCACTGTATCATAGTCCTTACACATTGTAGCAATAAATTACTTTATTTTCCTTTTCTGAATACATCAAGTTTGATAATAATGAATTTTGCAGTCTTGTTATTTAAAATGCCCAGATATTATGGAGCAGTAACTTACCCATATCTGTGAGGACTGTTGTTTGGTAATATCACAAGTAGTATACTTGGGTTCTCTTCAATAACACTTGAATTGATAGCCTCAAAATATGATCTCAACTGATTATCATGTAGGGCCTTATATACTGGGTCAGGAAAGTTCATGCCCATAGTACGACCTGTATGACGCAGAGTATTTACAAAGGTGACCACATTATTTTTGAGACCATTTGGGAAAATGACGTGCCATGATCGAACCATTGCAACTCTCAGCATAGTCTTTCCTGAAACAGAAATATAACCTCTCAGGTTTATCTCAACTCTTAATTTATAAAGATGCTACATGCTAACCTTTTGTTACACATGTTTCACATTTAAATTTATGGTGCCAATGATTATTTTTTGACTAAAAGCTTCTGTTTAAACCCAAAAGTAAAATATACAATAAAATCAAATGTAAGTTTTACTGATTACTCCAATGTATGCTCAGCTAACAGCATCAGCATTTCCTTTTACATTACCTGAGAAACTTCCCTCTCTGCCTCTGATCTTTTATCTGCTGACTCTCATTTTTACTTGCTTTTTCTCTTTAATGTAAATGATTATGTCATTTCCAAAATTGTAAAACTGTTTGTAAAAATCTGACGTATCTTATTGTAAATACACTCCTTCTCCACTCAATCCTGCACTGCACATTTTTTTGAAAACCTGTTCCCCTATTTTTGTCATGTTTATTACTGATTGCTCTGTTTATTGTAGGTATAAAAAAACAATAAGCTAAAGTGATTGAAAAATCTGTTCAAAGTAGTATGCTACACAAATTCAATGTGCATCAACATGAAAAAGAAAGAAAGAAGAAAGAAAAACAAACAGCTGTTAAGTTAAAAGTGCAGGGAAAGTAAAACCAACAACAAAGGATATCTAAGAATTTTTAAAAGCCACAACAAATTTGATTAGACATAAAATGTGTGCCTTAAGAATAATTATGTTTTTGTGTAGTAAAATACTAATTCTTACACTTCACAGAAGTGGTTCAAAATAAAGTGTGATTACTACTCTCTTCCCATCAAATTCCAGGTGTTTATTTGAATTAACTACAGAAATAAATTTGAAAAATGGATAATTTTATCAGAGCTACAATATGGGTTTTAAAAATATAAATAAACAATAAATGCAATAAAGTAAATAATAATACAGGGTGTATATAAATGAATATCGGGGTTTTAACTCTCTATAAATTTTATTACATTCAACTTACAGTTTTAAATTATATATCAAATTAAAAAGCAACACAAACTGTTTTACCAAGAACCTTATAAATGTTCAATGTGACTACCCTTTGTCACACGGCACACATCAAGTCTATAGCCGAGTTCTTCCCAAACATTGATAAGTGTGTATTCAGTAATTGTAGCAACAGCTGCCTCAATCTGGTTTCTTAATTCAGGGAGGTCAGCAGGCAGCGGAGGCACGTACACACGATCCTTGATGAAGCCCCAAAGGTAAAAATCGCATGGTGTTAGATCAGGAGAACATGGAGGCCATGCATAGCAAGCCCTGTTATTGGGGCAATTGCAGCCCATCCAGCGCTCAGGTACAGTGACAATCAACCAATCGCATACTTCGTTATGCCAGTGAGGTGGCGCACCATCTTTTTGGAAAATGAAGTCCTCTGGCTCATTTTCTTCCAACTGAGGGAAGAACCATTGCTCTAGTGTATCAAGGTAAGAAGTGCCAGTTACAGTAGGTTCACCAGAACAGAAAGACCCATAAACTTTTCGCCGGGATACGGCACTAAAGCATTCACTTTAGGCAAATCTTGTTGCATTTGTACCATCTTTTGAGGATTTTCTCAGTCTCAGATGCGCACATTATGAGTGTTAACAAGTCCACTAAGGTGAAAGGTCGATTCATCACTGAAGACAACACGATCCATAAAATCGACATTGTCATGAAACAACATGTCGTTTGTGAAGTTGGCACCTAATCCATGTTCTGTCGGCTTTAGAGCCTGTAATAACTGTAAACGGTACGGACATAGTCATAAGCATTTTCTTACAACTTTCCAAAGAGTCGACACAGGATCTTGTAATTCATGACCAGCCTTCTGAACTGATTTCTTTGGACTACAAGTGAACGACTCTCACTCGCTCAACAGCCTATTCACTTACTTTTGGTCATCCCATGCTCCTTCCTTTACAAATGCAGCCGATATCTTCAAACTAGGAGGATCACAACCAAACTTAATGTGGTACACACATTGCACAGTAACTACAGATTCGGTCTTTGGAAACTGCAAAACACAAAACTCTTTCTGTTTACTAGTCGCCATCTTTGCTACTACCACTGTCTAGTGGATTGTGGCAGAAACATTGCACACACATGCCCAATGGTGCCAACAAACAAGACTGAGTTGGTTTTTCATTTGACATATCATTTATAACTGTAAGTTTAATGTAATACATATTATAAAGAGCTAAAACCCTGTTATTCATTTATACAGGTACATACTGCATAACTAATGCCCTCCATGATGTAAATTTGTAGTCGCCATGTTTCTGGACTTTTGAAAATATTTTGACTATGTGAAAATAAACATACTTTGGGTAAAATTGGATTGTGTCATATTATTTAGAAAATAGAGATGGTGTATCTCAAATACGAGAGCTCCTATTAGTCTACCGGGAAGATATAAGAGTCAATTGGAGAATTTAATGTCATGGTGGCATGTTGGCCATGGTAGCTCAATGGGTAAGAGCAACTGGACGGAAACCAGGAGATCTGCAGTTCAAATACCGGCAGTGGCATTGAATTTTTCAGGTTTGTTGTCTACAGTACTGTGACTTTGTGGGTTCGTGAAATGAAAAGTCCAATTACACAAACTCAACAATGTTCTTTATTTCCACCGACTTACAGTTTAACACTTGCCAATTATACAGAATTACGTACTGCACACAATTACAATTCACCAGTTCGTCCGTTAAAGTTACACTTGCACTCGCGATTACGTAAACTCCGATGCACATACACAGTCTTCTCGTCCTTACACTAGCACTGAACTCTTACGCTGATTGCCAAGAACTCTGACTAACTGACTGACTCACTGCCCAGCGTGTTGCTTATATAGGGTCAGCTGGGGGATCAAGAATGTTCTAGATTAGATGAAATATCCCGTAAGTTCAAGAACACAGGTGGAACAGAAAGAGACGGCGCAGTGATGTTTTTTCTCCCAGCTACCGCTTGTCACCACTATAAGACAAACGAGGGGTGGAGGCGTGGCTAACACCAACCTCCCCTGCTTGCCCGCTCTCAGCTGGTTCTATAGGTGTTCCAACATTCGAGTGACACTGCTCCCTCTTTAAAGCTGGTCGTCCCGAACAGCAACATCGTAGCGTGCCAGGCGATCAAGGTGTACCACCAACATCTTCCCTCGGGGAACCTTCTGGATGCGGTAGACCACGTCGTTAATCCTCTTCACCACCCGGTATGGTTTGCCATGGCTGCTGGAGCTTCGGGCAGCGTCCCTTGGTCCGGGTAGGACGGTACAACCAGACCAGGTCACCTTGCTGGAACCCTTGGCTGTTGGCTTGCCTGTCATACCTGGTCTTCATGCGGTCGCTCGCCTTCTGGATGTTCTGGTGAGCCATCTCGTGCATGTCCTGGAGATGGTCCACCAAGTTCTCCACATACTCGGTCGCTGGCTGTTTCGCTTCCGGAGGGCTTCCAAAAGCCAGGTCACAAGGGAGGCGTAACTCTCGGCCGAACATTAAGCTGGCTGGCATCATTCCAATTGTGTTGTGTGTAGACGAGCGGTTGGCCAGCAAGAACAGTGGCACCTTGATGTCCCAGTCTCGCTGATGGCTGGCCACGACCTTCCTCAGGTGTTCCTCTAAGGTCTTGATGTACCTTTCGACCATGCCACCCGATTGGGGATGTAGAGGCGTAGTGAGAGTCTTGTTCACCCCAAGCCTTTGTGGTGCCTCCTTCATTAGGTTGGACTCAAAGTTGGTACCCTGGTCACTGTGTAGCTCTAACGGCACACCAAATCGACAGAACACTTGCTCCACGAGGCAGTCTGTGATTGTCTTTGCCTCTTGGTTTGGGATGGCATACACCTCCAACCACTTGGTGAGGTAGTCCACGACCACCAATAGGTACTTGTTGCCTCGGTCGGAAACTGGGAACGGTCCAGCAATGTCAACGGCGATCCGTTCGAATGGCGCTCCGACGTTGTACTGCTGCATGCGACCCCGGCTCCTAGTCTGGGGGCCACGACTCGCCGCGCACACGTGACACTGACGGCACCATCTCTCAGCATCTGCTCGGAGTCTCAGCCAGTAGTAGCGCTGCCGTAGTTTGTCAATCGTTCGGTTCGCTCCCAGGTGTCCTCCCGAAGTACCAGCGTGCACTTCCTCCAAGACTTCCGGGACCTTACTCCGGGGAAGTACCAACTGTTTTCTCTGCGTCTTCCCATCGGGTGATTCCCATACCCGGAACAGCACGCCATCTCTGGTCTTCAACGAGTCCCATTGGGCCCAGTACGACTTGTAGGTGGCGCTCCTAAGTGTGATGTCCTCCCAGGTTGGTCTCATCCCTGCCTCCACTTCCCTCAAGAGTGGCCCCAAGTCTGCGTCCGCCAGCTGCACCCTCCTCAGGCCTTCAGCAGGCACTGCCACAACTACTCGGACTGCTGCGGCACACTCCTTCTCTTCCACTCTTGTGCACTGGCCGCACTCTTCTGGACAGGTTCTTCGGGACATGGCGTCTGCGTTACCGTGGCTCTTCCCTCTACGATGTTCCGAGGTGAAATCGTACTCCTGCAGCCTCTGGACCCAACGTTCTGTCTGGCCTTCCAGGTTCTTAAAGCTCAATAGCCAGGTTAGGGCAGAATGGTCAGTCCTCAGGTGGAATGGCTGACCGTACAGGTACTTGTGGAAGTGCTCCAAGGTCTTTACTACCGCCAATAATTCTCGTCGGGTGACGCAGTAGTTCTTCTCTGCCTTGGATAGCGTCTAGCTGTAGTAGGCTATCACCCGCTCATGGCCGTCCTGGATCTGCGATAGGACACCTCCAATGCAATGGTCGCTGGCGTCGGTGTCCACAATGAAGGCGCCACCCGGTTGTGGGAAACCCAAAATTGGAGTACTGCACAGGGTCTCCTTTAGGTGCTGGAAAGCGTTTTCGGCGTCCTCTGTCCAAGCATAAGGCCGGTGTTCTTCTGTCAGGCGGGTGAGGGGTTTGGCAATGCTGGAGAACCCCTTAATGAAGCGGCGGTAATAACTGCACAGCCCCAGGAAACTGCGCAGCTCTTTCTTATCCCTTGGGCGAGGCCAATCTCTCACGGCCTTTGTCTTCTCCGGGTCTGTGGCCACTCCGGTTGCTAAGACTATGTGGCCCAAGTAGTTAACTTCCTTGCGGAAGAGCTGGCACTTCTTAGCGTTCAGCTTCAAGTTGGTCGCCTGCAGTCTCTGTAGCACCTTACTCAGATTCTCGAGGTGATCTTCAAAAGTCTTCCCGACGATGATGATGTCGTCCAGGTATAGCAGGCAGGCATCGTAAATCAGCCCTCTCATCACTGACTCCATGAGGCGTTGGAAGGTAGCTGGTGCGTTGCAGAGGCCAAAGGGCATAACCGTGAACTGCCAGAGCCCTTGGCCCGTCGAGAATTCGGTCTTCTCCTTGTCTCTCGGGTCTAGAGCTACCTGCCAGTAACCCGACTTCAGGTCCAGGGTCGAGAACCACTGTGCACCAGCTAGCGTGTCCATGGTGTCGTCAATCCGGGGTAAGGGAAAACATTCCTTCCGGGTGACAGCGTTCAGCTTTCTGTAGTCTACGCAGAAGCGCAGCTCACCGTTCTTATTGGTCACCAAGACTACAGGGACTACAGGATCTTCAGGGACTTCACGCTGCTGTCGGCTTTCCCTTCCAGGTCGTTAACGCGGCTCGCCAGGTCCTCGACGCGCTCGTCCACTTGGCCCATCCGCTTGCCCAGCTCCGTCGCGTCATCCCTCACGCCGGCCAACTGTTCTTCAAATTCGGCGGCGAGAGCCTCGTTCGCCACCTTCATTTCCGTGGTCAGCTCGGCCATCTTTGAGGTCATTGTCGTGGCCAAGTTGTTGTTAGCCGTTTCCGTCTTCGCTGTTAATTCGGCCTTCATTTCTTCCATCTTCTCGGTGATGTCGTTGGCCGTCTTCATTTGTTTCAACTCTGCGGTGATGTTGTCGTTGGCCGTCTTCATTTGTTTCAACTCGGCGGTGAGGTTGTTGTTCGCCGCTTCTGTTTTTGTTGTTAACTCGTTCATCTTCGCGTCTATTTTCTCGGTGATGTTGTCGTTTGCCGTCTTCATTTCCGATGTCAGTTCGGCCTTCATTTCCATCATCTTCTCCAAAATCTTTTCCAATGCCGCGTCCATCGTTGTAATGTTCCGTGAAGTTGTCGTCCCGCTTCCTGACACCAGTGGGACTTTGTGGGTTCGTGAAATGAAAAGTCCAATTACACAAACTCAACAATGTTCTTTATTTCCCCCGACTTACAGTTTAACACTTGCCAATTACACAGATTTACGTACTGCACACAATTACAATTCACCAGTTCGTCCGTTAAAGTTACACTTGCACTCGCGATTACGTAAACTCCGATGCACATACACAGTCTTCTCGTCCTTACACTAGCACTGAACTCTTACGCTGATTGCCAAGAACTCTGACTAACTCACTGACTCACTGCCCAGCGTGTTGCTTATATAGGGTCAGCTGGGGGATCGAGAATGTTCTAGATTAGATGAAATATCCCGTAAGTTCGAGAACATAGGTGGAACAGAAAGAGAAGGCGCAGTGATGTTTTTTCTCCCAGCTCCCCTTGTCACCACTATAAGACAAACGAGGGGGGGAGGCGTGGCTAACTCCGACCTCCCCTGCTTCCCCGCTCTCAGCTGGTTCTATAGGGTGTTCCAACATTCGAGTGACAGTACCATAGCTTTCTAAAGTTCAAATCAATGTGTTCAACCATAACAGCATAATAATTACACAATTAAACACTTTATTTCTTGTAAACTAGCCTTACATCTTTGCCATATATAATAGAAGAGAAACCTTAAGAATTGGGCAAAAGCTATTACGAGGGCTGTTCAATAAAGAATGATCATAATGTTTTTTTTTTTTTTTATAACGTACCTTTACTCATCCTCAAAATTTTGATGGTCCTTCTCTAAATAGTCTCCCCTGAATGCGATGCACTTTTCCCAGCGTTTCTGCCAGTCTTCAAAGACATGCTGGAAACTATTTTTTGACATATCCTTCAAAATTGCCTCTGCAGTCTTCACCACTGCTGCTGATGATGGATAATGCCTCCCACGAAGGCATTTCTTCAAGTTAGGGAATAGAAAAAAGTCACATGGGGCTCAATCCGGACTATAGGGAGGGTGAGGAATACACTTCATGTTGATTTTTGCTAGATATTCAGCAACAACATTGACAATATGTGGCTGCAGATTATCGTGATGCAGCATCCATCCGGCTTCATGGAGATGTGGTCTTTTGCACCTGATATGGACTTGCAATGCTTTCAGGACATCCCTGTAGTATTGTCCAGTTACTGATGTGTGTGCAGATACAACATGCTGATAAACTATTCCATGAATATCAAAGAATGAGATGACCATAGCTTTCCCAGCAGAAGCAACCACTTATGCTTTTTTGGGAGTTGGTGATGAAGATTTCCACACTGAGCTTTGCTGTTTGCTCTCAGGATAAAAATGATGTAGCCAAGTTTCAACAGCAGTGATTACATTTGAAATAAACTCCGGATCTTCCTCTATCATCAACTTTAGCTGCATTTTACCTGCATTGCAGCGGTAGGCGATATTGAACATGTCTGAACTTTCCTGGTTCTCACAGGCAGGAACCAGGAGTACCAACATGAAACTACTACGATGTATTTGTTTCACATTAAGCTAACAGAATATAATAAGATTGAAATTTAGTGCGAAAAATTATGACAGTAAAAAAATAATGATCATTCTTTATTGAACAGCCCTCGTATTATCCAAAGGATTTCAAAACATACAAAATATAGAAAGAGTCAACATGAAAGATCCGTGGTTCAAATACCGGCCATGGCATTGAATTTTTCATGTTGACTCTATCCATCAAACATCTTAGCCTACATATGGCTAGTGTGGAGAAGTGATTAATTTCCATCAATTAACTAACATACAAAGTATGTTTCATTTACAGATTTTTAAAGTTCATTGTATGATATACTTTGAAAGATTATTTTTTAGAATTTACCTCTTATTTCCCTTGTCCAATCATTCACTTGCACAGGTTCGATTGCCATTTGCTGCAAGATAATTTGCTCTGATGATAGTACCCTTCCTGGACAAGTTATTAAACTCTCATGAAGGTTTATATTCCAGCAATTAAGTTGATCAATAACCTGTAATATAACCTTATTTCAAATAAAAAAGCTTGGAATAAATATTTTTGGAATACCTTATAATTATTGAGTGCCAAATTTAGGTGGACTTATTGTCCCACAGAATGCTCCTTTGCTATCTTTTCTTCTTAATTAAAATTATATATTGCATGCATCTATAAAACAATTTCTTTTTGTTTCCTTGTAAAACTTAGTAAATATTTGGAATACAAAGCTATGCTTCTATGAATAGCAAAATATAATGTATATAGGTATATGGCTTTTGTTTTCCCACAGACTTACAAACTTACACTTCAAGATATATACAAGGGGCATTCAAGTTATAACAGCTATTTTTTTCAGGACTGGGACCAGATAGGAAATTCTATTTTTTTTAAATACATGTGAGCTCTTTGTGAATGTCTGACAGATATGGCAACATTGTACAGTGCATGGAACTCTAGTGGCAGTGGCAAGAGTTAGGACTGTTTTTGATACTTAAAATGGCGACATTTTCATTGCAAGAACAGCGTGTAATCATTCGTTTTCTCCATTTTTGTGGTGTAACACCTATTGAAATTCCTCGCCGGCTTAGTGAGGCATGTGGTGATGCCTAATCAGGGTTCCTGGGTGTGACAGTCGAATGAAGACAGAACATCATGGGACAACAAACCAAGATCATCACGGCCATGCACAAGCCGGTCTGAGGACATAATTCAGCGACTGGAGAACGTTGTTTTGGAGGATTGCTAATTGAGCATTTTCAGATCTTCATGCGGGATTGTGTGCACAGATCCCATGGAAATGCCAATTTTGGAAGTGATGTCTGCAGCTGTCTTGGTTTGTTGTCATACGATGTTCCGCCTTCACTGAACTGTCGACCGCACATTAGACACATCCCTGGTAACATCACCACATGTCTCACTTAACTGGCAATGAATTTCAATAGGAGTCACACCACGAAAATGGAGAAGACAAATGAATACATGCTGTTCTTGTAATGAAAATGTCGCCATTTTAAGTATCACAAACAGTGCTAACTCTTGTCCCTGCCAATAGAGTTCTATGCACTGTACAGTGCTGCAATCTCTGTCACGTATTCACAAAGAGTCCACATGTGTTTAAAAAATGAACACAAGTTTCTATCAGGTCCCAGTCCTGAAATAAAAAATGGGAGATGTTATAACTTGAATGCACGTCGTATGTTAACTCAGACTTTTGCTGAAATCCATGTTTGAGAGATTCTATGCAGATTCATAAGAATCCACATCGAACAGAGTAAGAGCATCATTTGACAGGACCTTTAACAGCCAGAAGATAACAAAGGATTAGCTTATTTAAGCTGGTAAGGACCGTGGCACACCCTGTGTGTCCATTTGCATGCAATCAGAAGATGATTTATATATAAGGGAACTCAACTACTTGGTCATCAGCACCCTTTTAAAAACTAAATCATTGCAATAGCCAGAGTAAATTAAACAATAAATTAGAAAAATCAAAATAAAATAAATATCCACAATAGGGAAAGAACAAATGAAAAACTATAAATAATAACATGCCAAGAGCCATAAAAAAACAGTTTTCTTTATTAAATTCTATAACTTAGTATAAAAATCAAACTACGTGCCAAGTGGTAGTTGAATCTATTAGCCCCTTTTTTGGAGCATTGGACTAGCATTTTCAGCAGATTTATCCTGCCTTGTTTACACTGTTGTTCTGGCAGTGAAAGCAGGATCCTCCTGCTCCACATCCTCTATGGAGCAGGACCTCCTCTGACTGAAAATTTTGTTTGGAGAGGCTCGAAACGATCGGAAGCTGTGATCGACGAAGTTGATAGTCACTTCCGTTGTTTAAGCACTATGATACAATGAAACTCAAAATTAATACAATTTTGAGTCGAACTAATACTCAATGCTCCATTTATTGCTAGTATTTACCTAGAACGCGTTTGGTTAGGATCTTCCTAACATCATCAGCTATTGTCGACTAATGGATGCCGGTTCAGTGAACTCCTCGGAGGTGATAGGTGCGTCTCTGTCGGTATTTTCATGAACTTGAAATTTGGGTTGTCTTGAAAGGTAGTATCGAAATTAAACATTTTACTTTCATATTTCTTTATAAAGATTTTTTCCCACGTGGTTAATGCAGCTGGACCTTGGACACTTTTTAGTAAGTGAATTTCTAATTCTATGTCATGATTTTCCTTCCAAAAATGATACGCTACCGCCGATTTATCTATTTCTTTATTCCTGGTGTTCCTAAAGTGCTCTTTAAGCCTAATGTTCACGTTCCTTTTTGTTTTTCCAATGTAGAATTTGTCACAGTCCTTGCAATTTATCCGGTACACTCCTGATTTTTTGCCTGTGGGTATATCCTTTGTATTATGT
Source organism: Mantis religiosa (assembly GCA_030765055.1). NCBI lineage: Eukaryota > Metazoa > Arthropoda > Insecta > Mantodea > Mantidae > Mantis > Mantis religiosa. The sequence goes on from CM060949.1 coordinate 229,465,757, forward strand.
GATTTCAAAAGGTGTTGTACACTAAATTTGTTCTGTGGGGCCAAAGTAATATTGTGTTCTTTGAAGACTTTTTGGAAAAGGTGTGTAGCTCTGGGATGATACGTAAATTTTCTGTATGAGGTTTCATTGCTAATTGGGGAGAGAATAGTTACTTGTTTGCATCTTAGTTGTCTTTTGAATTTATCTATTTTCTTGTTGACCAATTCAGCACTGTATCCATTGTATTCTGCAATGTGAATGATATTATTGTACTCTTTGTTATATTCTATGTTGTTTAAAGGTACATTAACCAGCCTGTAAGTTAAACTGTTGATAACAGCGTGCTTGTGTTGTCTTGGGTTATATCCATCTGATTTTATGAAATTTTCTGTGTGTGTTTCCTTTCTGGGTATGCCAAATTCAAGTTTATTATGTTTTCTGGTAAGTTTCAAATCTAAGAAAGGGATTTCATTGTTTGTGTCTTTTTCTATGGAGAATTTTATTGCGGGATTTTGTAAATTAAGTAGTTTTAATGCATCATCCACTTGTTTCTCATTTATATTGCCCAAATGTCACCCACATATCTGTACCAATGCTTAAAAATTAGTGGAAATGCCTTTGTGATGTGCGTTTCCAAAAAGCTCATGAAGAGGTCTGCCAAAATTGGGGACAATGGGTTGCCCATAGATAGTCCTGATTTTTGTTTGAAAATTTTTTTATTGAATGTAAAAAAGGACTGTTCAATGCAAATATTGGTTAATTGAGGGTATTCCTCTATGACGTTTTGGCCTATTTGTAGGGACTGAAGCCATGTTTGCATGTACTCTATGAGTTTGTCTCTCGGAACACTTGGGAACAAGGAGATTACCTCAAAGGATACCATTCGGTCTGTGGGAGAAAATTGAAGATTTTTAGTTTTGTTGATGAATTCCAACGAATTTTTAATACTGTGGCTTTTGAATTTTGGTAGCTCCTTAAATTTTTTGTTTAACCGTTTGGATAGCTTGTAGCAGGGACAATTTCTTACGGGATTAGGCCCACCCAGCCCCCCCAAAAGTGTATTGTGAAACACTGACACCTGACAACATGAAGGTGTGCATACAAAATGTTTGTGCCAGTACTGACAAAAACATGCTTTTACAAACACCTGCCCGCCTCAGTAGAGTAGATGGTAGCATGTCTGCCTCACGTTCAAGAGGTCCCGAGTTCGAATCTTGGTCAGGGTGAGCTACCTGGATAAGGTTTTATCCAGGTTTTTTCCTTATCCTTACAGACGAATGTCGGGTAGCTCTAAGCTCCATGGGTCCTGGACACATTTGAGCATCATTTCACCCATTTCATTCACCGTCCGATATGACTTAACATTGGAGGATGTAAAATTACACACAAAAAAGAAAGAAAGAAAGAAAGAAAGAAAGAAAAACCAGACACCTGATTCGTTCATTCACAGAATTAAAAAATGCATTGAGGTAGAAGGACATCATTTTGAAGATTTATTTTACCAAGGTACATAGTGATACTGCGTGTAGCTATCTCTCATTAATGCTTAATTGTCTAGTCAAAGATCCATGTACTATGGAGAAAATGGTTTATAAAAGCTCTTTATTTTGTAATGAGGGATAAGGAAACCAAAAACAATTGTTTGTTCCCAATTACAATAAGAAACTTGACTATCAAATGGCCAACTACGGATGGTCCAACTAATCGCGCTCTTTGTACACAACCATTCAGCACTTTCGTCATTATTTATGTTAGTGAAAGAACAAATGCAAACTGCTTTATACAAAAGTTATTCAGTTTTTTATGAGGAATGAGAAAAGTAAATAAAAGAGGTAGATTCGCATTTAAAAAAGTTGAATTGATCCTAAAATAACCATCACCATGTCCTCCAAATAAAAGATGACTGATGGCATTTACTTTCTCCCATAATATAAAGCGACCTCTATTCAAGACATTTCGTTCTACATCACTTAGCTTTGGATATATTATATTGTACTGTCTCAAGTTAAATGGTCCAGCCAGTCCAGATACCTGTTTTAGTTAAATGCAGCTTAAACATCCAAGTAATTATTAATACGAACACATCAGATGATACTATAATAAATAATAATAATAATAATAATAATAATAATAATAATAATAATAATAATAATAATAATAATAATAATAATAATAATAATAATAATAATAATAATAATAATAATAATAATAATAATAATAATAATAATAATAATAATAATAATAATAATAATAATAATAATAATAGTAATAGTAATAGTAATAGTAATAATAATAATAATAATAATAATAATAATAATAATAATAATAATAATAATAATAATAATAATAATAATAATAATAATAATAATAATAATAATAATAATAATAATAATAATAATAATAATAATAATAATAATAATAATAATGATAATAATAATGATAAATGTTTGGTTTCCTTCCTAGTGTTTATGTGCATGTACTTCTACATTGCATTCGTTGTTAAATTACCTAAATTAATTTTAACATGAATTAACATCTCCTTTCTGTAAAGTTAGTGAAAGGTAAGTTTGAAATAAACTCTGCAGCTGCGCGCACGCGCACACACACGCACGCACGCACGCACCCACACACCCACCCACACCCACCCACCCCCACACACCCACACAAACAAATTTGTAACATCAATTTGTGATTAATAGAACCTAAGGATCATTGTAAATAGACAAAGATGGTAAGAGCTTTTTGATATGAACCGTACCTTTGAACACTGGAGCTTGCGATTGAAGCTCTGCAATATTTCTATTCGTCCAGATGGATTTGTTCTTGTTCTGTCAGCCAATTCTCTCATTAACTGGAAGTTTTCCCTCATTTCATCAGTAAGTCCTGTCATTCGACACAGCTCTGGCACTAGATATATTTTAGAACCTTGCATTCTTTTCTTGCCCTTTAGTAGTGATATCAGCATAGGTTGTTCCACATCCATTATCTTGATGTTGTATTTCTGTGAAATTGTTTGCTAAATTAGTCTAGGCCACAAAAGTATGTAATATATATATATATATATATATATATATATATATATATATATATATAGCAATCATAACAATTAGCAAATATTTTACAAATGCACTTCTGTCATTTTCCAGAAACATTGTAAAATAAATTAGGAACCAATTGCAAAATAATAATAACATTAACAACAATAACAATAATAACAAAAATTCACAATAACAATAATAATAATAATGATGAATAAAATTAGATTTAAGGAATATCAACTTTCCAACCTTAATTGCAACATTAAAAAAAATTAGGTATAAGCAATTCATTCTCTCATTAGAATTCATGAAATCCAGAAACTATAGGGGTTCTGTAGCCATCGTTCCAAATTAGTTAACTTAATTTCAAGAAATTATATAGCCAAAACATTGCTAGAAAACTCGGAACATGAGCAAAAGAGTATTTTTGCCAAATTAGACTGCAGTTAAGCTTAGACCCTTACTACCGAGATTGTTTACTGTTTATAATTTGTTAACATTTCAATTGTCACACAAACTGCACTTAGTAAGCTTTTTCAAGTGGACAATTAAATTGAAAGAAAGATCTGATACTTAATAACAGCAATTTTACAATCAATTTAAAAAATGCTAATCGTGTGAAGCCTTTACTTCATCTTCTGCCAATCATAATTCAGTAGCATTGGTTTGAAATACGTTATCTTCTTTATTAATAAACACATCAATTTGTATGAAAATAACTGGCCACTCACTAACAAATATACTCAATGATTTTTGTTGGGACATTGATGGAAAAGGACAATTTCATGCAGTCTTAGATTGAAGTTGAACAGAATTTATTCTCTCCCACTGATCATATTTAACCACTGTAAGGACTAATTCATTTTTTGATAATTGCTCTTTAACTTTCACCACAGACTGAAGTGTTGTAGCTAGGACTCAACAAGTAATCAGCTTCCATGCCATGTTTTACTGCTATACATGGCTTGGGTTGGAACAAAACATTTACTCCAACATTTATTTTGATTGCTATTTCAACATTAAAGTTGTATAAAATTAGAAATTAAAGGAAACATAATTTGTATTTATCACAATAATTATTTGTATTAAATGGATATATAATATGCCACTTAGGTTGGTATTGTGATACTGTTTCTTCATGTAGCTAATGTTATGTAATTTACCAAAGAATTTAGTACCTAAGTATTTTCCTTTCCTAAATTGAAGTGTTTGATAATGTTCTTCATTAATTTTGTTAACCCATAAAAAGTCTATAACAACCTCATCATAAAATGCCTATTCCTGAATCCACTTCATGTTAATCAAGATAACTTTTGCAGGAACTGTCTTCCCCTTTAAAGGTACAATGGGAATAATTATAAAAGTAATAAGAGAATACAGTAAGCTCTAAAGATAGTCAAATATTTTGCAAGTGGTCCACTATGTGAAGGCTTTAAAACTGTGTTCTAATTGCACGGGCAAGAAACAGCATAAAGACATAATTACTTCAGAAATAAAGAATTTCAACATTCAAAGCAATAACAAAGAGTATCTTGGAAATAGTTTGGTCAAGTGCAAATTGCCTGCTTTAGTCAGATCTACATTGTGTAATAAGTTGTTATCCATCTTTTATGGTTTACCAGTTACACACAAATCATCCGGAGTAAAGAAGACTTCAGAGGCTGTTATCAAATATCCAAGACAGATATTTCATTTGTCATAGAAATATCTCAAACCTTTGGTAATTTAATCAGTTAGAATGTAACTAGCAATTTTGAAGAACACCACAACTTTCAAAAAAATTTGTATGTGAAGTGTAGATTGGGGTAAGAGAATGTTTTGGAGTGTTCCTGTTGCATCTTTGGAAGACAATATTTAAATATCAAATCTGGTAACTAACCAAATTTTTGTTTTACAGTTACATATTGTCGCAAGCCCCTTCTTTCAATAAGCGCAACTGACACAAAGGGGCTGATAGTGTAGCATGGAGATAAGGGACAGATAATGCCGTGCGTCATTCAGGTTTGCTGAAACAGATAAAGATAGATAAGTAGGAAGTTCTAGTGACATCTTGATTGATAGAGAATATTCCACAATCGTCTGGAATCATGAATGGTCGTGTATAAAAAGAAGCCGTGGCTAGTTTATTGGGGAGTCGTAATGAGAGAGTGTGATCGGGACTGAGTATTGTGTGCCTGCAACTGTGAACGCTTTTGTTTGTGGTCAACGACCTTGGAAGATTGTAATTGTGTATGTGACATAACTCGGCTACTGTAAGAGTTGACCAAAGTGTGTTTCTATGGAAATAAAGAACATTTTGAATTTCTGCAAGTTGGACTATTAATTCTACGCACCCTCAAAGTCACCATATGCTTGTTGCAGGCACACATATGTGGACCTTTTTCTAAAAATATATCTAATTTTATTATTCAGGGGAGCTGCAAGTGTTTATTTCTAATAAAACAATGGAATTGAGGTTTTGGATGGAAAAAAATACCTTTCCAGCTTACTTAATGCAGAAAAGAAACTAATAAACAATATAAAGAACATTATATTTGCCCGCCTCGGTAGCATGGATGGTAGCATGTCTTCCTCACGTTCAAGAGGTCCTTAGTTTGAATCTCGGTCAGGGTGAGCTTCCTGGATAAGGTTTTTTCCAGGTTTTCACTTATCCTGAACGATGAATGTTGGGACGCTGGGCTCATTTGAGCCTCATGTCATCCATTCCTCATCGTCTGATATGACTTAACGTTGGATGGTGTAAATTTAAAAAAAAAATTATAGTTATACGAGGTCTGTTCAATAAAGAATGATCATAATTTTTTTAAGGTCATAATTTTTCGCGCTAAAATGCAATATTATTATATTCTGTTAGCTTAATGTGAAACAAACACGCCATAGTAGTTTCATTGTTGGTTCTCCAGGTTCCCACCTGTGAGAAGCAGGCAAGTTCAGACATGTTCAGTATTGCCTACTGCTGCAATGGAGGTAACACGCAAGCAACAATATGTGGCTTTGAAATTCTGCTTTCGTCTCAACAAATCTTCAGTGTAGGCCTATACAATGTTACAGGAGGCCTATGGAGAATCTGTTCTTCACTACAACACAGTCAAGGGTGGTTTAACGTGTTTAAAGGGTGGAGACACCCAATTTAAAAGGAAGGTGGACCGGTGCTCCAGTTACTGCTCTTATGGAAGAAAACATCAACACTGCTGCTGCCATTGTGAGAGAAAATCGATGAATTACCTTAAGATCACTTTCTGAAATACTGAACATTTCATTGTGTGCCACCCACACATTGGTGAAAGAAACATTACACATGAGACATGTTTGTGTGCAATGGGTTCCAAGACTGTTAATTCCCGAACAAAAGGACATTCGCATGCAGGTCATCTCATTCTTTGATATTCATGCAATAGTTTATCATGTGTTGTACCTGCACACACATCAGTAACTGGACAATACTACAGGGATATCCTGAAAACTTTGCAGGTCCATATCAGACGCAAAAGACCACATTTCCGTGAAGCAGGATGGATGTTGTACCACAATAATGCGCAGCTGCATATTGCCAATGTTGTTGCTGAATATCTTGCACAGATCAACGTGAAGTGCATCCCTCACCTTCCCTATAGTCCGGTTTTAGCCCCATGTGACTTTTTTCTATTCCCTAACTTGAAGAAACGCCTTCGTGGGAGGCATTATCCATCATCAGAAGTAGTGGTGAAAGCTGCAGAGGGGATTTTGAAGGATCTCTCAATAAATAGTTTCCAGCATGTATTTGAAGACTGACAGAAACGTTGGGACAAGTGAATCGCATTCAGTGGAGACTATTTTGAGAAGGATCATCAAAATTATGAGGATGAGTAAAGGGACGCTCTCAAAAAAAAATTATGATCATTCTTTATTGAACAGCCCACGTATTTGGCTAAAATCACAAATAAGGCTATATTCCATGAGAAACAAAGAGACCTAAACATTATTAATTTTTAGATGAGTCGTATTTATTACACATCTGCTTCACTTTCGTACCTATTTTGAGGACATGTTTGGCAAATCATCGTTTGCATCTTCGGCTCTTATGCGACTAAAGCTCGATCCAGTGGTGTGGGTAATTCTGGAGTTGCTGCTGCCATCTGTTGATTTAGTGATGAACTTAAATGTGGGATTCTCTTCTAGCGGGATTTCAAAGTTCATTAGTTGGTTTTTATGTTTTTCTATGTATATTCTCTCCCATATGACGAGTTTACTATGTTTTTGTACGTATTTTAGTAATTCTGTCCCATCTTCAATTTCATGATTTTCAGAACAGAAATGAGCTGCTATTGCGGATTTATCAATATTTTTGTATATTAAGTGCCTGAAGTGTTCTTTCTTTCTAGTGCCTATGTTTCTTTTTGTCCTCCCTATGTAAATTTTTTCACAATCTTTACACTTAATCTTGTAAATGCCTGACTTTTCCTCTGGTTTTATCTTATCAGTATTATTACTGTGAAGTAGGTTTTTAGTGTTGTAATTGTTTCTTGGTGCCAATGTTATATTGTATTTCTTGAATATTTTTGGAACCTTTTTGTGACCCAGGGGTGGTAATTTAGCAACAATTGCCTAAAACATAACATTTCTCCGAAATTTGTAAGACAAATAGTAAAATTTAACCACAACAGTAGAGAACAATTAGCTGCTGAAAAAGCCATGTTAAAATCCAAAAAAGCAAATCACTACAGAAAACTAACTAATATAGATCTCTCATTGTACAACCCACATTTGAAACAGGTAAAATTACTAGGAAACACAGCATGGGACCATTTAGAAACCAAATCATTTGAACATATAAATTATAAAGTCAAAGAGAAAGTTTATCATCAAAAGAAGAAACTAAAGCATAACCATAATCATTGGCAACCAAAACATAACAAAATTTCAGCAAAGAACACATCCCTAGACAATGTAATTAATCTCTCAAAGCAAAATTTTAACACTGAAGAAATAGATGTGCTTAACCAAGGCCTAAAAACATGTATAACATACTCCAGCAACCCGGATGAATTCATTGCAGATATAGAATTAGCAGTAGAAGGCTTGGAAACCATGGACAAAAATATAATTAGGAAAAAATCATCTCCTATATTGGAAAACTTAATAAATAAAACCCAGGAAAACATTTGAAACAAATTCAGATAATTAAATCTTTAAGGAAAAAGGATGTAATCTTCTCAAGGACTGATAAAGGGAACAAAATAGTAATCTTAGATACAGCTACATACAAGGAAAAAATGTTAGAGTTACTACAACAAAAAGAATTCCAAGAAATAGATTCGAATCCACTCAACTGATGCATAAAAGAGGTACAAAAAACCATCATTAATAGTAAAATTTTAACAATTGCAGAACAAAAAACTATCAAACCGGACAACCCTACCCTTGCAAGACTATATGGTTTGCTTAAAATACATAAACCCAACATACCCATGAGACCCATTGTAAATAATATAAACACTCCTACTTACCTTCTGGCAAAATGGCTGTCCAAAAAATTTCAGGCCTTTCCACAATTGCATACTCTGAGCATAAAAAACTCTTTAGACCTGGTAGAAAAAATTCATAATCTTAAACTAAAACCTCATGACACTTTAGTATCCTTTGATGTCCGCTCCCTCTTCCCTAGCATTCCATTAGACAAACTTTTGATTCAACTAAAAAAATGGCTAAATTCTATAAACCTAGATGCCAATGCAAAGGAAGAATATTTGGCAATGACTGAAATATGCATACATCAAAATTATTTTGTCTTCGATTGAAAATATTATAAACAAATTTCAGGACTTGCTATGGGAAGCCCGCTATCACCATTTTTGGCCAATCTATACATGAGCTTTTTCGAAACACATATAACTAAAGCCTTCCCTCATATTTTTAAAACATGGTACAAATATGTAGACGACATCTTTCCAATAGTGCCCTACAAACAAATAGATGATGCTTTGAAACTACACAACCTGCAAGATCCCAGCATACAATTCACAGTGGAAACTGAAGAGGACTGTACTCCACCTTTTTTGGACCTTAAAATCACAAAAAGCAATGAAAAACTAGAATTTGGTATCCATAGAAGAGCAACACACACAGATAAATACATCAAAGCAAGTAGTTTCAACCCAATTCCACACAAACATGCCACCATCAACAGTCTCACACACAGATTAGTAAATCTACCCCTCAGCCAGCAAGAATATAAAAAAGAATACCATCAAATCTTAAAAACTGCAATTACAAATGGATATGAAAAAAAAAAACCTTGTAGATAAAAAACTAAAATCATTCAAACTTCAAATGAGATTAATACAGATCACAGCTCTCACACCAATAAAACAAGAAATTAGATTTGCTAAATTTACTTACCAACCCTGGGCCACAAAAAAGTTCCAAAAAATATTCAAGAAATACAATATAACATTGGCACCAAAAAATAATTACAACATTAATAACCTACTTCACAGTAATAATACTGATAAGATAAACCCATAGGAAAAGTCAGGCATTTTCAAGATTAAGTGTAAAGATTGTGAAAAAATTTACACAGGGAGGACAAAAAGAAACATGGGCACTAGAAAGAAAGAACACTTCAGGCACTTGAGATACAAAAATATGATAAATCCACAATAGCAGCTCATTTCTGGTCTGAAAATCATGAAATTGAAGATAGCACAGAATTACTAAAATACGTACAAAAACATAGTGAACTCGTCATATGGGAGAGAATATACATAGAAAAACATAAAAACCAACTAATGAACTTTGAAATCCCGCCAGAAGAGAATCCCACATTTAAGTTCATCACTAAATCAACAGATGGCAGCAGCAACTCCAGAATTACCCACACCACTGGATCAAGCTTTAGTCGTATAAGAGCCGAAGATGCAAACGATGATTTGCGAAACATGTCCTCAAAAAAGGTACGAAAGTGAAGCAGATGTGTAATAAATATGACTCATCTAAAAATTAATAATTATTTCGCTTCACTGTGGTGTTCCAATACAGTTAAATCTCGATAGACCTAAACATATTAATAAAACAACACAAAACCAACAACGAAGCATAGTGCTGGCAGACCATGCACAGTTGAAATGTATTTTGCTGCATACCCACACAGGAATTTTTAAACAGGATTTTATAGGTAGGGATTTTATGGGTATATTTCGGAAGTGGTTTATGAGGTAGCAATTATACTCCGATTTCTGTATGGCAGAATGCAAAGCCCAGTGTACAGTGGTAGACAAGCAGTTTCATTGGCTAGGGACATAATTTTGAGGCCAATCAGTTCTTGGCTGGATTAGATGTGTAGCTTAGCTCTTGCTGCTCTGAGGAGTTGCTCCAGTGTTACTGATGCTCTCAGGCCATATGGTGGACCTGAAATGGTCTTTTGGCATCTCTATGGTGTCATTACCTCAGGACATCCATCCAAAGTGTTTGAACGTTATGGTAAATTGGCAAAGAAATTTGTATTCAGGCACCTACTTTCATCGTCCAGATGTAGAAGATATTAGCAATCATGGAGCAGTCTCATGGGGAAGAAATTACCAACAAAATAGACAGACAGAACTCTTTATTCTGTGCATGTTGCAGCCATAGTAGATAGCTGTCTTGATCATGCACCAGATCTTGCAGGCACACAGCATTAATGTGACTACAAGTGCTCGCAAGAGGTATAAGTTTAAGTGAATGGGCTCTGAACAAGAACCCAGGATATGAAACAGTGAGGAAGTTGCCCCCTGCGCAAGCCGAGGGGTCCCTGTGTTTCTGAAAATTTAGACCTCTGTCCAAATTGACTTCCAGGAAATCAACATTTAGAAGTTTTAATGATGAACCCCAAATCCTTATTGATTAAATTGAGGATAACTAATTCTTCTATCACTGATGGTTTATGGTTGATTCAGTCTGTTACTACTCTGAAGGATTGAAGATCACATGCTTATGAGTATGCATGTCCTCTACATATAAAAAAATAAATAGAGAGAGAGAGGTTGGCATGACTTCTGCAATAACCTTCATATATAGAGGAATAAGTATTTTTTTTTTTTTTACTTGTTTGTATCAACAGATTACATAACCTCCATACACTGTCATTAATGTTTTGTGAATTTAAAGTACAATTAAATCTGAATAGTCCTTAGTTATGTATATGTAACTTAGAGGAGATGGAACCTCTTTAAACAAAATGATACTCACCATATTGTAGTATTCAATATATGATATTTCTTTATTCACAAGCAAGAAACGAGATAATGGAGAACTGTCAAAACATACATCATCTATGCGATATGTCCGGTTATTATAGTCTGTTAAAACAGTCGCACCAATAATATCTTTGGCAAAAGCAACCTGCAAGAAGGAGAAAATTATTAGTAGTACTAGTAGCAGTAGTAATAGCGGTGGTGGTGATGATTAATAAATAATAATAATAATAATAATAATAATAATAATAATAATAATAATAATAATAATAATAATAATAATAATAATAATAATAATAATAATAATAATAATAATAATAATAATAATAATAATAATAATAATAATAATAATAATAATAATAATAATAATAATAATAATAATAATAATAATAATAATAATAATAATAATAATAATAATAATAATAATAATAATAATAATAATAATAATAATAATAATAATAATAATAATAATAATAATAATAATAATAATAATAATAATAATAATAATAAATAATAAATAATAAATAATAAATAATAAATAATAAATAATAAATAATAAATAATAAATAATAATAATAATAATAATAATAATAATAATAATAATAATAATAATAATAATAATAATAATAATAATAATAATAATAATAATAATAATAATAATAATAATAATAATAATAATAATAATAATAATAATAATAATAATAATAATAATAATAATAATAATAATAATAATAACAATAATAATAATAATAATAATAATAATAATAATAATAATAATAATAATAATAATAATAATAATAATAATAATAATAATAATAATAATAATAATAATAATAATAATAATAATAAATTAGTAGAAATATTATTTACCTACCACATTTCTTTAGATTACATCACTTTAAAGATAGCTGCATGGAATTGATACACTTTAAGAAATCATTCCTATTTGACTGATGTTATTGTGTAATATTGTTATATAACAATATTTTCAGGTATGCTAGAGAGTATTCATTCTATTACATTGATATATTAGAAAACTGTATGCAGAATTATTATTTGGTCTTTAAGTCAATACAAGGTAATGTGTGTGAGAGGTTAGAAGTAAGCATTCATACGTATTATAATCTTTATCTCATTAAACAAAATAATAACAAAATTATTATTTAATGCATATTTATTGGTACTGCAGTATGGTATTTTTTATATATATCTTCATGGCGTCTTTAACATATATTTGAGGTAAACTTTCATTACTTTTATCTTTTTATCTCTTGCAGGGTTGGAGAGTGAGTGACAGTGAAGAATGAAGAGTGGAACTATTCATATTAGTAAACTGGCAGGGAGCTAAGTGAATCAGACAATGAAGTGATCGTTAAAAACTGGACGACGTTGTGCTCAGCGGGGGACCTTTTTAAGAAATCAGGTATTGGCCTATGGAAAGAGCCCCGGAGTATCCATCACTCCCGGGTAGAAGGAGGCCCGGGTCCTTGGTCCTACGGGTCCAGGACTAATGGAAGTAGTTCCTCTGCACATAACTATAAAAGTCAGGAGTGGAGTCTGGATACTACAATGGAGGAAATAGTATAAAACATATTAGCTGAAATGAAAAAGATGGAATCTGAAATGTTTATTACAAAAATTGAAATTGCAACAGTGAATTCCAGAGTAGAGAATATCTACATAGAAAAGAAGAGTATGAATTCCCCCTTGTCCATGATATTAAGTATTGTTGAAAATATATATTTAAGAATGAAATGAAGTGTATGAAAACTGAAATAGAGAAAACGAAATTCCAACTAGGTTTTGACACTGATGATAAATGCAATAAATGCAGGAGTGAAAGTCTTAAAAGACAACTTCTAGTTAATCTACCATAGAGATTAGACTGCTTGCAATTGAAGAGCACCTTTTTAGAACATGGGAAGCTTAACAGACAGATACAAGAATATTAAAGCATGACAAAAGCTGTAGTAGAACACCTAGAAACTCTGCAACAGCTACATGCAGTTGGTTGGAAGGAACACAGAAGAGCTGGTGAATCGAGGACCAGTCCCAAAGGACAGAGAATCTGGTATACCAACACTTGCTCCCAGAGTGCTGAAAGTTACAGAATGAGTGAAACAAAAGTTACAAGTTGAACAAAACAAATAAAGGGACAATAAACTGGTCAGTGTGCTTTAAATAAGTATCCAACTGAAGACCTTATTTGCAAGAAATATATAATAAAATCCATAGGTTAGGTTTTTTTTTCAAACTTACTTTTAAGTTGTTAATGATGTTCAATATACTGCAAGTTTCTCTACAGCATAAAACACACAACTTACTAGTTGCAATTTTTAAATCCATGGTTTCTAACTTCTATATCCATTCTATTAACAATGAGTGTTCAATAAAGCAAAAACAATGAAGAACTTACCCTAAGATCCTGCTTTGTTGATACCTTTTTACTCAAAGAAAGATACAAGTGATACGCAGTATCCATTCTCATCACTTTATGTGTAACTTCGGTACACAGCAGAAGACCACCCTCATGGCGACGGATGGATGTAATATATCCGGGCCACAGCTCTATCTTGTGGTTAGGCATTGAGATTTTTGCTTTTGCTTCATAAAAATAACGTCCAACCTTTAAAAATAGAAAAGCTGTATAAGCATAATTTGTTGAGGCAGGCCTTAATTTCTTTGGAGTAACAACAATGGTTACCTATTAGTTCAGAATGCTTTAGAAATATTCTGCGGAAGCATATATGGATATAGGAACTTGGTGAAACATTGCTTGGAGAAATTTCAAGATACAAGAATCAAAAAATGAATTAGTTCAGATATAAAATAATTTAAATATGTAAATTTTGTCATACATGAAGTAGAAATTCATAAAACCAAATTATTTGGAGCTGAGATCCATTTGGATTTGCGAATATATATTCAGATAATGCAACAAAACTTCCAAAAAACCATTTTATATAGGATATAGGGTACAAATACCATATTAAGCTAGGTCTTATCTCACAGCTTTCTGTACAGAATGGACTAACACTACTTCCTACAGTACAGTATTCATCATTTACTTTGTATAGCTTTATATCATATCTGCTCCTGTATACTGTATTAGAATCTAATAAGCTTTAATTACTGTATTATGATGAAATAGTTCTTTTGCTTTACTAGCTTTCCATCTATACTGTTTAGATTAAACCATTTTCAGATTTATGAGTTTCATTTTCCATTGTTGTACCCTCTACACCAAGGGTATGACTTATTAAAACATAACAAACAACAAAAAGTAGACACTAACCCATTAAAGTACTGCATTGAAACCACAAATTAAACTCTAAAAGAGAGCAAAATAATCAACAAAAAAGAATTTCACAAAATTAAAGTAGATAATCCAACTTTACCAAGAGTATATGGGCTGCCAAAAATTCACAAAACAGGGAAAGGCATGAGACCTATCATCAGTAGCATAAATACCCCCACATATAATTTGGCCAAATGGTTACTAGATAAATTCAATAGTTTCCCAAAATTGGAAAGTGCAAATTTAAAAAACCTCTTTAGATCTGGTAGAAAAAAATCAAAGATATAAATTTGGACAAAAATGACAGACTGGTTTCATTTGATGTCACATCTTGATTTCCAAGCATACCAATAGAAACATTACAGACTGTATTAAAAAATGGCTAACTACAATATAAATGGAAGCACTAGAAGTAAAACACATTTCACTAACAAACTTATGCATTGAATAAAACTTCTTCAGCTTTAATGGAAAACACTACAAACAGAAATCAGGGTTATCAATGGGCAATCCACTTTCACCTTTTCTGGCAAACTTATTTATGAGTCCATTTGAAACACAAATTAAAAAGGCCTTCCCATTGATCTTCAAAGTTTGGTATAGGTAGATACATTGACGACATCTTTGCAATAATGCCCAATAAACATTTAGATGACGCTTTTTTTTTTTTTTTAGTTAATTGATGGAAATTAATCATTTCTCCACACTAGCCGTACATAAGCTAAGGTTTGTGATAGAGTCAACATGATAAATTCAATGCCATGGAATGAATCATGAACCATGAACCAGGAGATCCGTGGTTCAAGTCCCGGCCATGGCATTGAATTTTTCATTTGACTCTTTCTATTTAGATGATGCATTAAAATTTAAAAATCTGCAAGAAAGGACTATCAGATTCACAATAGAAAATGAAATCAATGGACAACTCTCTTTCTTGGATCTAAATATCATCAGGAACAACACAAAAATTAAATTTGAAATTTACAGGAAACCAACACATTCAGAAAATTATATAAAAAATAATAGCTACAACCCAACTATTCATAAGCATGCAAAAATATACAACCTTACACACAGACTAGTCAACATAACCATGGATAAACAAGAATAAGTCAAAGAACAAAAGGCAATACTACACATAGCAGAAGAAAATGGATACAGCAAAAGCCTGGTGTTGAAGAAAATTAGAAAAGCTAAATTAAAGAAAATCATTAAGGAAGCAAGCACATTTACAAAAGAAAAAGAAAGTAACAGCATTTTCAGTTCATTCACATATCACCCAAAAACATTTAATAAATTTAAAAAGATCTTCAAGGAAAAAAATATAATCTTGGCACCTATTAATGGACACTCAATTTTAAAATTGCTAAATTCAAAAACAAAAGATGAAATCCCATCAGTTAACAGAACCGGAATATACAAAATAAACTGTAAAAATTGTGAAAAATGGTACATAGTTCAAACTAAAAGAAATCTAAAAAGCAGAGTCAAAGAACACTTTAGAAACATCAGATTGAAACAAGAAGATAAGTCAGCAGTAGCATTTCATTTTTGGAATGAAAATCATGACATTGATCCAAATCCAAAATTATTAAAAGGAGTGATAAACCAAAATAAATTGACAACATGGGAGAACATATTCATATGGAAAAATAAGGATCGTGTAATAAACTTTGAAATCCCACCAGTAGATAATTTGACAAAAAAGATCATTAGTTCCACCACCAGAGAGAGGAGAGCAGACAACAACAGATGCCAGTTGGAAAGAGATTGAAAATGGAGGCAATTGCCTTTGAGTATAAACTTGAAAGAAGCGTAGGGACAGTGAAGCACAAATTAGTACAAAAGTGGATCGAGAATATATTGACACATTGCTTCACTCACACTGTTTATTCACAGAACATGTTTCAAGAGCTCTTGCTCCTATCCTCAGCTGATACTCGATTAGTGTACGTTGTAGTGGTTTCTTCTTTCTCCGTATTGTCAATAGATGGCGTGATGTACTTGTCAAAGATGTCCGGTGGTGGAGTTTCGAAATTCATGACTCTATGACGATTTTTGTTAATGAAGATTTTTTCCCATATGGAAAGGTCTATGGGGTGATTAACGTATTTTATTAGAGATGTTTCCAAATTGATGTCAAGTCTAGTATTCAAAAAATGAAAAGCCACTGCTGATTTTTCTGTTTCACCATTTTTAATGTTTCTTATATGTTCTTTAGTTCTGATGTTATTATTTCTTTTTGTTTTTCCTATATAAATTTTAGGGCAAGTTTCACATTTGATCTCATAGATTCCTGGTTTTTCTTTGGTAGTGATTGAATTTTTGGGAGGGCCTTTTAACAAATTTCTGATATTAAACCTATTTTAAGGTGCAAGAGTTATATAAAAATTATTTGTGGTTGGTTTATTGACCAACCACAAATAATTTTTATATTAATTTTGACGTCACTGTTACTAAATTCCTCCAAACACACAACATGCAAGAGTTATGTTGTGTTTTGAGAAGACTTTTTGGAATTTGTTATAGGCTGATGGGTGGAAGGTGAATTTTTTAAAAAGTTTTTTCTCTTTTTCTCCTGTAGGTTCTAGGGTGGTGGTTTCTTTTATTTTCTTAGCTTTGTTGAGTCTGTTAACTGTTTTGTCTACTAAATTTGGGTTGAAACCGTTGGATATAGCTACTTTTTTTATGTGTAGGTATTCTTCTTGATAATCTTCTCTGTTTAGTGGAAAGTTGATCATCCGAAAGATTAAACTGTTGAAAATGGCATGTTGGTGTTGTTTTGGGTTGAAACTGTTGTTCTTAATGTAATTATCTGTGTGTGTCGGTTTCCTGTAAATACCAAAAGTGAGTTTGTTGTTCATTTTTTTGATCTTGATGTCCAAAAAGGGGAGCACACCATCCTCTTCTGTTTCCAATGTAAATTTTATAGCTGGATTTTGTATATTCAAAAGTTTAAGACCATCTTGTATGTGTTTTTTAGGTACTATTGCAAAAATGTCGTCAACATAGCGATACCACACTTTGAAATAATTTGGAAAAGCTTTTGTGATATGTGTTTCAAAAGCAATCATGAATAAATCAGCCAAGAAGGGAGACAATGGGTTGCCCATAGCTAGGCCCGTTATTTGTTTATAGATCTGCCCATTAAAGCTGAAAAAATTTTGATTGATACAAATTTCTGTAAGTTGTGAAAGTTCTTCTATTTCTTCAGGTGTTATTTGTATTGATTCCAGCCATTTTTTGAGAAGTGGAATAAGCTCATTGGTAGGTATGTTTGGATATAAAGAAATGATGTCAAAGGAAACTAAAGCATCTGTAGAGTTGATCTTTGTGTCCTTCAGGAGATTTAACAATTCAAACGAGTTTTTGATACTTAAATTTTCAAATTTTGTGAAGGATCTGAAGATTTGAACCAGCCATTTTGATAGTTGGTAAGTGGGTGCATCAATGTTATTAATTATTGGTCTGAGGGTAATTTCAGGTTTATGTATTTTGGGTAAACCATATATGTATGGTGTTTTTGGACTGTCTATTTTATTGTTCAATTTATCTCTTTTAGTCATGATTTTACTGTTCTTAATTGCCAATTCCACAGATTTGCATGCTTTCTTTAATGGATTGTTTTCTAGTTTAACAAATTCTTTTCCGTTTAAAAGGTTGTCCATTTTTTTGTGATAGTCTTCTTCGTCCAATATTACTATTTTTTTACCCTTGTCTGCTTTTGTGTAGACTACCGGTTTTTCAT
Source organism: Mantis religiosa (assembly GCA_030765055.1). NCBI lineage: Eukaryota > Metazoa > Arthropoda > Insecta > Mantodea > Mantidae > Mantis > Mantis religiosa. The sequence goes on from CM060949.1 coordinate 229,484,030, forward strand.
TTAAATTTTTGATTAATTTTTTATATGAATACCTTTTTGAATTTGCATTTTGAATATGATCTAGAGTTTCTAAGCACTGTGTTCTGATCGTAGATTTTTTGTTATCGGGCAAATTATATATCGCTATTTCAATGTTCGCGATATAGTTTTCAATGTTTTTTATGTAATCTACACATGTTTTTAGGCCTTTGTTTAGAAAATCTATTTCTTTCTCCGTGAAGTTGCATGTGGATTGATTCGTTACATTGTTAGGTTTTTGACATGAGAGTAATAAATCTTGCTTTTTATGTGGATTTGGTTCTTGCTTCTTTTGAAGATTCATGAATTTTTGTTTCAAAATGGCTGTTTTCTTACGCATTTTCAAATTAAGAATTGACAGCATATTATTTTCTAAGTTAGACCACATGGCCGGGTTCATACATTTCGAAATTTTTAAGTGTAGTTCATATATTTTTAATTCTGTGGAATGTAACGAATTGTAGTGGTGGCTTATTTCAATTTTAATTACACGTTTTACTGCAGCTTTTTGTTGTTTGCTATTATTCTTGTGTTTAACAATTTTTCTGACGAAAATGGGTGTTATATTAAATTTCAAACATTTTTTTAGAAAACGTATGTCCGCAAAAGTATTTCTTTTCTTTTGCCTTTGAACCTAGTCTCTCAATAATAAAAACTGAGTACGAGTATCAATAAACAACTACAAATAGTTTTTGCGATGACAAACAACATTAGAGATATTCTTTATATAATCGTCATGCTCTTCAACCAAAAATTAATTCTGTTATTGTACAGCAGAAGATTCTGGGCTGTAAAACTGTGTTTCACTGGGCTTCCTCATCGCTCTCTCAGATATTTCACTTGCAGCTGCAACAAGCATCATCAGTGCTATAGAAAAGTTCTACTTGTAATCTTCGTAGCTACTGAGCAGATGGCAGTAGCAACTGGCCAACGATGATGCTTGCCGCAGTAGCAAGTGAACTGTCTGAGAGAGAGATGACGAAGCCAAGTGGACCACGACCTTACAGCCCAGAATCTTCTACTGTACAAGACCGGCTGTGAAAGCCAACTTTGTTAATGATTCTGGTATTGCCTTTATAGTAAACACAAATGTTTGACAGGAAATTATTTTACATAAGTTACAGCAACTCAAATTTACAGAATTTTGGTTGTTGATGACTTTCAGTTTATGAAATAAATGATTGTAATCCAAATGCCATCTGTTTAATATTCCTGAAGAATATTACTTGATTACAGCAGATGATCAGTTAAACTAAAGCTCAGTTAAATGATATGTAAACTATAATATTCCTTACCTGCTGCAGATCAAGTGTTTCAAGGCAGATTCGCACAAGTATGTTAAATATCTGCATATAACGAAAATCAGTGATGTTCATCTTTCCCTTAAGAGACAACTGTATACTATACTTTTGATTGTTATATTCTGCAGGCAAAACAAATACCTGAAAATAAAAATTACTTTTAACACATGGCAGAATTAAACCAATTATGAAAAGAGTGATCATGAGGAAAGATATTCAATGCTTGTAATACAGACTCATTGATCATCCAGCAGGTTTTCTGTTATAATTTACGTCCTCCAACGTTAAGTCATATCGGACGGTGAATGAATTGGGTGAAATGATGCTCAAATGAGTCTAGGGTCCATGGAGCTTAAAGTTCCATGCTCGCTGTCCACTTCTGAATTCTGCTCTTAGACCTGAAATTGCCTTTAAAGGTCAGGGCTTCCTTCATCCAACTTACATATATATTTCTGCAACAATGAGAGACACTAACTCAGCAGAAAAAAATATGAAAATGTCGGCTGGATGTCAGAAGTTAGCCGTACACCAGAAAATAGGTTTATTCTTGAAACTTTGTGAACTTCAGTTGTGAAATACTGTAATAAGAGGTACATACAGATGCTGACAGAGAGGTTTGTTTCTTTCCAGAGTGCGTGTGAGACACAACATATACAAGTTTATTGCTTGGTAGCATAAACTAAACCCTAAGCTTACACAGCTATACATATGTACATACATATTGTTCTTATGCCCACAAAACAAAATGATTCAAATATTAGATGTGTTCATTGCAAAGATTGACGAAACAAAGTAGTGAAATTATTAAATTTTAGATGAGTAGTATTTCTTAAATCTCGATATAAAGTAGTGAAACTTCAACAGTTTATTAATATACTCTCTACTTTACTGATAATGTAGATGTATACTGCCTTTTCTGGGTTTTAAATCATTTTCTGTGTTGTTTAAATAACTTGGTATATATGGAAGATACGAATGTGTATTTATGAAGCATTTTTACAGCAGTTAACAATTTGAATGCCTTGATCTGTTTATTGGGTATTCAAACCCGGCCTGTGAGGGTTTAATTGGCCATCCACTGAAGTGGTTAATTATGTATGAGTTCCTAAAATTAGGCAAGTGAGTCAACCTTGTATATACTTTTCTCCACTTACAAGTTTTTTATGAAGACTAGTTTCTGGGGACTTCTCCCCTATCGTCAGCTCTCTGGTAGTCTACCACAGAGCTGACGATAGGGGAGAAGTCCCCAGAAACTAGTCTTCATAAAAAACTTGTAAGTGGAGAAAAGTATATACAAGGTTGACTCACTTGCCTAATTTTAGTAACAATGGCACTCCACTTTCTGAAATACTTCTTTTTATTCTATATGTATGAGTTATCAATTGAGACCTTCCACTCAAAGAGTGCAAGTACTGCAGTAGCTTTGAAATTTCAAATATTTATTTCACCTTATCTTAATTTCCATTTTGCATAAAACCAAAGTATAATGGTCTTTCTCTGCCAGTACTGCCTACCTTAATGTTTCAACAAAATATCTTAGAACAATGCAGAACCTTCTACACAAACCTTCTTTATACAGAGTTTTACACTTGCCATAGAACTGGCATTCCTGCATTCATTTTAATATTAATAAAATGCTATCCCTCAGGAAAGACCATACTCGAATACAGAGCAACACTCATTGCTCAAGCCAGTAATAAGGTTCCTAAAGATCATCCCTCCTCAGTGATGGTGTGGTGGGGGGTGAGTTATTCCGGTACCACCCAGCTACATTTTTGCAAAGAGGGCGTTAAAACCAGTGCCAAAGTGTATGAAAGAACTATTATGGAGCTTATTGTCAAGAACTTGAGTGGCACATGTTTCAAAACCAACCATGGACTTTCCAACAGGATTTTGCCCCTGCCCACAAGGCCAGGTCAGCGTAAGCATGGCTTAAGCATCATGTCCGTGACTGAACTTTGCCTGATGTTTGGCCTAGTAGCAGCTCAGACCTGAATCATTGGACTACCGACTGTGGTCACTGCTTGAGGGCATCGCCTGCAAGAGGAGCCACCCCAACATTGGAAGTTTAAAGTGTTCCTTGTTGTCAGTAGTAGTGGATTTCCCCCTGGATGTCATCCATTCCGCCATAGACGAGTAACCACAAAGACTCAGAGCCTGTATCCGTGCAAAACGTGGTCATTTGGAATAGTGATTTGTCCTGTATGTAATGAATGCCTGTAGATAAAACATACTAAAAGCAAATTAAAATATTTTGCATGGTATTTGCATTTTTCACTTTTCAAGCTGTAACAGTATTTATGGCTAGACTAGGTAATTCTGACATTTTCCAGGTAGTCTTATGAGGATTATTCCTTGAGAATCCCAAAAAGCAGTGGCCATTACCTTACCAGCTGACAAAATGGTCCTTGCCTTCTTTGGTGCACTTTCACCTGTCTTTTTCCACTGGTTTGGCTGGTGTTTTGGCTTTCACGTGTACTGATGAATACAAATTTCATCCACAGTCACAAATCAGTGCAAAAAGTCTTACAGACACTCGGCAGAAGTGTTCCTGGTAGACTATAGCAACTGCAGCACCCATTTGCACAGAGCTTCTTCATTGCCAGTTTTTCATGCAGGAAATCATGCACTTACTTGCTTGAAATCCCTGCAACCTCAGCAATCTCACAAATTTTGATTTGGCAGACTTGAATAACAAGAATGTGGATTTTTTTCAAAGGTGTCCTGTGTGGTAATCTAAATTGGACAATCAGAGCGCGAATCACCTTTGGTGCTTCTATCCCCAAGTTTAAATTCATTGATCCAAAAGTTAATAGTCTTTAATGTTGGTGCAGAGTCTGCGGTAACTTTTGTTCGATTCAGTTTTGACTTGTGCGGCAGTCTAGTCCCTCAAATTAAAATGTTTAATAACAGCATGAAACTCTGTTTTTTTTATATCAATTGCAGCTTCACACTGAGAAGTTCAGATGGCTGTCAACAATGAACTGTATATTGTAGCACATTCAAATATTCTGTACAACGTTTGAATAATCAAGCTTACCACCCACAAAGCTGCAACAAAAAATGTCCAACCCTTCATGGAAATTTACCAGAATTATTAAACAACCCTCGTAAAAGTACTTTTTCAGTACAGGCATATAATTCATTGAACTACCAAATAAAATAAGATAGCCATCTTATTACACAAATATTTGCCACTAAGGCTTCACATATCTTAAGAAATTGGTGTTAATACTCCTTTCTAATGGAGATCAATTTCACAATCAAATTGCCTGCATTCTCAGTCCACAAATAAACTTTGTTGTATTTATTGACAACAGAGTTTATTGGTGGACTGAGGAGGCAAGGGATTTGATTGTAAAATCAATCTCCATTAGAAAGAATTATTAACACCAATTTAAGATAAGTGAAGCCTTAGTGGCAAATATTTATATTTGTGTAATATTTATTGCTTCACTGTAGTTAGCTTCATTTTCTAAGTAATCAGTAGCCATCTTATGCACAAAAAAAAGGCTCCTACACAACAAGGCTTTTAAGTCAGCATTCTTTTGTTGTGGCATCTACAGCACAACAATTTTTGCAATTTAAATGTATTTTCCTCCTCAACAAAATCTTCTCCTCATAAAGATTCCTCAAATGTGATATTGATATTGATATTGATAGTTTATTGATCCAGTTTATCAGATGTACATTGATTTTGGACACGTCATTTCTATACAAATTATTTAACAATATGACATTTGTATGCTAGTACCAAATTCTTACATATATAATTTACAATTCATCTAGGCTGTATATACATTTATTTAACAAATATTGTTTTAATTTACTTTTAAATTTTGGTTTTGAGCTATTCGTCAAAATTTTTATTTCACTAGGTAGTTTATTATACAGTTTGATCCCTCTGATATTAATGTCCTTTTCAGTGACACACCTGTTAATATTATACATGTGATAGTTATCACCATTTCTTGTACTATAATCGTGAATTTGGTTGTTTCGTACTAATGTAAGTCTATCGGTTATGAATAATATAGTTCTGTATGTCTAACATTAGAAAACGTTGGATCACTGCATCATCTGATTCACAGGCATCCACTTAAACATTCACTTCTCCAGCTTCACCACACACAGCTTCTCCTTCCTGGACCACTAAGCCTGAACATTTAGGTAGGCCTAATCAAAATCCATCTCCAACACAAACTTTAACCCTCTTCCTATTGAGCTATTGAAAATTTGTGATAGAGGCGTGATACCAGAGTAAAATTTTAACTTCAGCCTCTTTCAAACTAAAACCTGAGGAACAGAAACAAAACACAACCCTGAAAGAATTCAACAAAACTGCAAAAAGTTGTGTTACCATAGGAGGAAATCATGCACAAGGAACCTGACTCAAAAAGGTGAGAAAGACACTGATTTTCAATATGAGAGAACCCATTACATCATTTGTGACAAAAATTTCAATGAAAACTGAACCAGTGCAGCATATGCACGGGTTGGACCCATTAAAACTGTGCCAGTCTTGAAGGGGATCCCCTTTATTATGAATGTGACATTTGTCTTAAAATGTAATACATAGATACATTGAAATAATGATGTGTTCTTATAACATTCAGACTGTACGATATAGGTCTCCTTCGTTTTGTAACTGTGGAAGATGTGACATTTATAAATGTTTTAAATTCTCTCCAGTCAGCACTTACTGTGGTTAACATATTTGCTACAATTAAACAGATACAAAACATATGTACAAATACAAATTTTAATATTGACATTCCCAAATCTTTATGAGAAAAAAACTTAGGTGTCCAATACTGCATAACCTTCCCACATGTGGGGAAAAAAGAGGGAGAAATCAAAATGCAAGAAGAGAGAAAAAGGCATAGACGGGGATACAGTGAGGAAACAAAACAATGAGGTAGAGAACAGTCAATATATTGTATGTAATAATGCAAACAGAGCTGTAGGTCCTAATAGTTTGTCAACATAGCTGATTTGTCATAGTAAAGACCCTTTATTAGTGCTATTTCATACTTACATCCTGATCATACTTTCTGGAAGTGACAAGAACATATCCATCAAATATATATGCGCCAAGGCAGGTTTTATTTGTCCATATTAAATGTTTCTTTATGTCCTTGGAGTCTTCATCAGGACAGAAATCTACAACATACTGATACAAGTACCAATCTGAGGTGATTTGGACTGTAAAATAATTTGCTTCAAGAAATATTCCATCTCCAAATGCACCTAAAACAATAAACATTATATTAATAAAAACAAATAACTATTTTGCAGATACATCTATGCAAATTATTTATCCAGCTGTATGCATTAAGGACAAGCCAGCTCTATACTAAAATTCAATTGAAGTAAACTATGATAGATATCCCTAAATCTGATCACAAGATCTAAGGACATTCATTTATGCAGTGCTTAAGATATTCAAGTCTGATAGAATTAACATTTTTACTTTCTCTTCTATTTATACCAGGGATGAAGCAAATACAACAACTACTACTACAAAGTAGTGTCTCACCCATTCCTTTCATTGTACAATATGATTTAACTGGTTAAAAGAAGTTAAGCCTTCAAAAAGAAAAACAAAAAAATAGCAATAAGAACAACAGTTATTAAGTATAACTCAACACGATAGCATCACAACTTCACTATTACGTATCTTAATCACTATCCTTTGGGACTGGTTTCGAAGCAACTTTTGCTTCATTTTCAACTTGTCAGCTTGACACTGACACACTGACTGGCTGCCCTTGACCACTTCCAGAGTTTGAGGAATAGCTCTCTATATCACTGCCATCTACCAGGGACAATACAAACTTGTGTATTTAGGAATCAATCAGAGAGTTCAATGATCATGTGGTTCTAATTTTCTTCACTTTATGTACGTTGGGATTAGATTGACCCTTGTACAAATGGCTCTCCAGTCATTTCATAACATTTAAAAAACATCAATTGTACCTAATTTTGATGGCCATTTTATTTCTCTCAGGTTTGCCATCTTCTCTTGAAATGTCTAATGCATTTTTGCTGTTCACATGAATATAATTGTAAAAGGAGGGATTAAGAATATTTAAAAATAAACACAAATAGAAGTGGTAGATTTAGGTTTTTGGTTTCAAACAACAAAATAAATAATAAACAAAGCAGAAATCATTGGCAGATCCTTAAATGCATACACTCAGAATAAATTATATAAACTTCAAATTCATGAATGCTAGACTAGCATATCACAAATAAAATCCTGGGAACACACATTATGAAGTATAATATGAAATTATTATTATGAAATGATGGTGATAATGATAATAATAATAATAATAATAATAATAATAATAATAATAATAATAATAATAATAATAATAATAATAATAATAATAATAATAATAATAATAATAATAATAATAATAATAATAATAATAATAATAATAATAATAATAATAATAATAATAATAATAATAATAATAATAATAATAATAATAATAATAATAATAATAATAATAATAATAATAATAATAATAATAATAATAATAATAATAATAATAATAATAATAATAATAATAATAATAATAATAATAATAATAATAATAATAATAATAATAATAATAATAATAATAATAATAATAATAATAATAATAATAATAATAATAATAATAATAATAATAAAGAGTGATTGATGGTGAGGGTGGCTTTGACAATAACTATGATGATAAAGACAAAAACAATAATGATATTGGAAATTAATTGTTCTTTCACACTTGCCGTGTGTAGGCCAAATTGTGGAAACGTAGAGTCAGAATGAAAAATTCAATGCCACAGCCGGGATTTGAACCACGGATCTTCTGGTTTCTGTCCAGCCGCTCTACCATTGAGTTACTATGGCCAACGTGCCGATAACACATTAAATTCTACAACTGACTCGTCTTTTCCCGGTAAACCACTTAAGAGTTCTCATAAACACATGAGACAGCTACCTTAATGGCGACTTACTACATGTAAGTACTTTAAGGCCCGCGCTTTATAGTACTTACATATAGTAAGTCGCCATTAAGGTAGCTGTACTATAAAGCCCGGGCCTTAAAGTACTTACATGTAGTAAGTCGCCATTAAGATAGCTGTCTCATGTGTTTATGAGAACTCTTAAATGGTTTACCTGGAAAAGACGACTCAGTTGGAGAATTTAATGTCATATCGGCACGTTGGCCATAGTAGCTTAATGGTAGAGCGGCTGGACGGAAACCAGAAGATCCGTGGCTCAAATCCCGGCTATGGCATTGAATTTTTCATTCTGACTCTACGTTTCCACAATAATGATATTGATGAAGCCACATTGAAGAGTTAACCTCCAAACTTCTCCTGTTGTCTATTTGAACTCTCATGCGCTAAGCCATAAGTATTTGAATAATTTACCTTTTCGTGGTACTGGCTTTGGATATGAGGTAATGCTCACTTCTTTTTCTTGCTCCATTGACCTGCCTGCTTGGTATGTGCGGCTGAATTTCTTCGACTCTGTAATGCAGAGAATTATTCAGAGCATAAAAATGGTTCAAACAAAAAATGTTGATATAAACAAAATCAAATGTAGTGGAACATTTCAAAGCTAATCCATTAGTGTTAAGAAGCTGGTGCTGAGGAATAACTTTGGAAACAAAATGGATTTACAAACGCTTATACTAGAAAATGATGGAAACAAATTTGTCACAAACTGCTTCTTAAAGTAGCAGCATGCACTGAAATGTTTTATTTTTTCTACCACATACATTATAGGTAGAAAAAGTATGATCTAGTGGCTAAGGTGAGGATGCACTGGTCAACAAAGAATTTCCACCAGAACATCTGATTAGTGTAAGATGTGAAGTTCATTGCTCTAGTTTCATCTCCTTTCTATCATGCCTAGTTTTCTCTTTATCTGTAAATTTCAATTTAAGTTTTACTTGGCTTAAAGGCTGTATTCCTTATTTGCAGTAGCACATTACAAGAGAAATTAAAGCGATCTTATATCTCTTACATGTCCTATTACACTACAGATAAGCAACGATTCACCAAGCGATGTGAGCAAATCACTTTGCAATACATCCCAGATAGCAAGCATCTTGTCTTAAGTTTCAGTAAGAACAATCCGCTGACAAGTGTCTTTATTAGTGTATAATGTGACTTTTGGGTTCATAAAATTAAAAGTCCAATTTGCCGAAATTCTAAATGCTCCTTATTTGCGCAGAAATAAACTCTGTAGCAGCAGAATTACATCACATATCACAATCTACAGTACCAAGGTTGATGACAATAACAAACATTAACTCTCATTACAATGACACTCTATGCTTACGTCTCTTCACGACTTCCTCTCGTTTTACAACTGATTCTTGGCGAGTCGATAATTTCTTAAATACTTCATTGATAAATTTGAGACTCTTCCAGAAGAATAAAGAAACCAAATATTCTATCACATTCCAGAAGCTTAACTTAATCTATGCCGGCAGGTGCTTTATCTCAGCTATCTTTATTTGCTGGCCCTTTTTGTACACTAGCCGCGCTATCGTAGATAATGGCTTCGTGACACTGCTCTCTCCTCAAGACTGGTCGTCCCTAACAGCACCATCGTAGGGGGCCACACGATACAGATGTACCACCAACATTTTCCCCTGGGACACCTTCTGGATGCGATAGACCACGCCGTTAATCCTCTTCACCACTCGGTATGGTCCTTGCCACGGCTGTTGAAGTGTCGGGCAGCGTCCCTTATTCCAGGTAAGGCGATACAACCAAACTAGGTCTCCCTGCTGGAACCCTTGGCTGTTGGCTTGCCTGTCGTATCGGGTCTTCATGCGGTTGCTCGCCTTCTGGATGTTCTGACGAGCCATCTCATGCGTGTTGTGGTGACGGTCCACTAGGTTCTCCACATACTCAGTCGCTGGATGTTTTGCGTCCGGGGGAACACCAAAGGCCAGGTCACAAGGGAGGCGTATAACTCTCAGCTGAACATTAAGCTGGCTGGCGTCATCCCAGTGGTGTCGTATGTTGACGAGCGGTAGGCCAGCAAGAACAGTGGCACCTTGACGCCCCAGTCTCGCTGATGGTTGGCCACAACCTTCCTCAGGTGTTCTTCTGAAGTCTTGGTGTACCTTTCGACCATGCTATCCGACTGGGGATATAGAGCTGTTGTGCAGCTCTTGTTCACCCCAAGTCTTTCCAGTGCCTCCTTCATCAGGTTGGACTCAAAATTGGTGCCCTGGTCGCCGTGGTGCTCTAACGGCACCCCAAATCAGAAGAACACTTGCTCCACGAGACAGTCTGTGACTGTCTTCGCCTCCTGGTTAGGAATGGCATACCTACACCTCCGGCCACTTGGTCAAGTAGTCCACGACCACCATCAGGTACTTGTTGCCTGGGTCGGACACTGGGAATGGTCCAGCTATGTCGACGGCGATCCTTTCGAATGGCGCTACGACGTTGTACTGCTGCATGCGACCCCGGCTCTTAGTCTGGGGGCCGAGACTCGCCGCGCACACGTGACATTGACGGCACCATCTCTCAGAATCTGCTCGGAGCCTCAGCCAGTATTAGCGCTGCCAAAGTTTGCCGATCGTCCGGTTTGCTCTCAGGTGTCCAACTGAAGTACCGGTGTGCACTTCTTCCAAGACCGCCGGGACCTTACTTCGGGGAACTGAGCTTCCTGCCATGGCTATCCGCGAAAACCTTTATTTTCCGCACCTTGATCTTCTTTCTTCTGTGGGCTCCTTGTTAGGCACTGTTTTCTTGTGCTGGGCGCTGTTTTTCATCTTTCACTTCGTCCGAAAGGCTGATACACGCAAAACGGTTTGCTACTACTACCACACAGTTTATTGTGTGTCTTTGCTTGCCGACGCAATAGATTAGATTAGATTAGATTGATTTGCTTTCAGTAGGTTCACTTGTAGCCAGAAAAGGCTGTGAACATTGAACATGTCTAGAGGTATAAAGTTTAATAGCGTATATATGTACAAAAGTTAACATAAGACACATGTTATAGTACACAGGCAATATGAACAACAATATGGAAAACAAAGCAGGGATAATTATATATGATACAAAATGAAACACTTTTTAAACCAGCTTTCACTTGGCTTATGCCAGTACGTGTCAACCTTTTTGCAATGGATACCATTCTTGTTATTTTTTAAATACATATAGATTAAAAATAAACTTTCAGCTTGCATCAAATATTTATAAGTAATGATTTGTCATTGGAATAGTTAAATACTACTTATAGAGCTACAGAAGCATTATCAGGATAATTTGTCATTCAGATAATCTTGTACAGAATAAAAAGATTTTGAGCAAAGGTACTCTCTAACAGCTTTTTTAAAAGCACCGAAATTATCAACTTTTTCTTTAAGAACATTAGGAAGTGCGCCAAATATTTTGATAGTTTCATAATACACACCTTTCTGGAAGCAAGAAAGTTTAGCACTGGGATAATGGATATTATACTTTTGTCTAGTGTTTATTTTGTGAATTACATTATTTGTTGCAAATAAGGCACGATTGCATACAAAGAATTTTAGGATCGAGAATATATACATGCAAGGAAGCGTTAATATCTTCAATCTTGTAAAAAGATCTTTACAGGAGCATCTGGTGTGGGTGTTAGTAATGATTCTTATAACCCTCTTTTGAATAAGGAATATTTTTTTACTTTCTACTGAGTTGCCCCAAAATAATATTCCATACTCCATAATAGAGTTAAAGTATGCATAATATACCAATTTAAGTGTGTCAATAGAACTCACATTAACCAGCTCTCGGATAGCATAACAGGCAGAGCTAAGTTTAGGTAAGATATAATTTATGTGAGCTTTCCAATCTAAACATCTGTCCACTTGAAGGCCCAGAAATTTTATGCTGTCAATTTCTTCTAATAACATATCATTAATCCCGATTTCTATTTCAGTATGTGATGTACGACAGGTTATAAATTTTACCACTTTTGTTTTGTCTAGATTCACAGATAATTTGTTTGCTTTAAACCAGCATGACATACAGTTCAAAACATAATTCATTTTATCGAGATTCAACTGTATTGGAACACCACAGTGAAGCGAAAAATTATTAAATTTTAGATGAGTCGCATTTTTTACACATCTGCTTCACTTTCGTACCTATTTTGAGGACATGTTTCGCAAATCTTCGTTTGCATCTACGGCTCTTGTGCTCTTGTGCACAAGAGCCGTAGATGCAAACGAAGATTTGCGAAACATGTCCTCAAAATAGGTACGAAAGTGAAGCAGATGTGTAAAAAATGCGACTCATCTAAAATTTAATAATAATTCATTTTAATTTTACACTCGTTTAAATTTGTACTGGTCACCAGGACACTAGTGTCATCAGCAAAAAGAACTGTACTTGCAATGTCCTTTATATAAAGTGAGAGGTCATTTATATAGATAAGAAATAATAAAGGCCCTAACACGGAACCTTGGGGTACTCCATGAGTTACTATTTTCCAGTTCGAAGTTTGTTTTTCATAACCAATATCACTGACAGCTACTTCAACACTCTGTTTTCTCTCATTTAGATATGATACAAACCATCTTAAATGTTCATTTTTTATCCCATAGAATTCCAGTTTTGCTATAAGAATGTCATGATTAACACAATCAAAAGCCTTTGCTAGATCACAAAAAATTCCACCTACATGTCTTTTATCATTTAAGGCAGCCAACACTTCATGTGTAAGCTTGTAAGTTGCATTATTAGTCGATATTCCTTTTCTGAATCCAAACTGATCACTGACAAGTATGTTGTTACATTCAAGGTGTTTATACAGTCTGGTGAACATTACTTTTTCAAGAACTTTTGAAAATATTGGCAAGAGAGATATTGGTCTATAATTTGAAACATTATTGCGTTCGCCTGTTATGAAAAGAGGTTTAACAACTGAGTATTTCATTCAGTCAGGGAAAATACCAGTCTTTAGAGACTCATTACATAAATAACTAAGGGGAATGCTAATTTGTGAGGAGCAAGATTTTAGGATTTTTGTAGTTATTTCATCATAACCGGAAGAATTCTTCATTTTTAAAGAGTCAATAATTTTATTTATTTCGGAAGGTGTAGTTAAACTGATTTTAAATGTAGGTACATTGTTTGTGAAACTTGAACTTAGAAATTCTAGTGCTGCATCTTTACTTCCATAATTCATTTTTAATTTTTTTGTTACATCCAAAAAGAATCTGTTAAACAATTCTGCAACTACAAGAGGTTTGGCAATTTCATGATTGTCAACATTGAGTGTTATTGGGCAATTTTCTGATAAGTGTTTACGTGTCACATTTGTTATTATATTCCAAGTGGTTTTTATTTTATTGTCTGAGTTTTGAATTAGTTTATTATAATGCAATACTTTAGCTGCTATTATTACCTTCTTTAGAAGTTTACAATATTTTTTGTAGTACTTTTTTAAATACAAATTGTTACTGATTCTAACTTGCTGATATAGTTCTCTTTTATGCCTGCATGAGGTTTTAATTCCTAAAGTGAGCCAGGAATTGTTTTTTTAAAGTTAAATGTTTCTTTATACTTGGATGGGAAGCTCGTTTTCCGTTTGTTCGTGATTCTGCGACTCTTTCTGGTTTGTTATTTCTTTCTCTGAGGTATTTTATTTCTTCTCTCGCTTGTTTGAGATCTTTCGTGAGTAATTCAATGATAAGCTGTACGGACGCTCTGGTTTCTCTCTTGCATTTACCCGAGGCGATGTTCACCGCATGGCTTGTCTCAGATCTCATTTTTCACATTTCCGCATATATAACTTCTGCCCATTGTTGCCTTCATTTGTATGATTATCTTGATGATTTTCGTTTTGTTTTGAGTCACTTCCACTAGGTTTGATATTACTTTTCTCCGAATATTTAACGAAATTACGTAGCTTGGATTTATACTGCACGCTAACGGCCGCCATCTTAAACACATCTTATACATGGGTATGGTGACTAATTAATAACATATTAGTCTGTGTGTAAGGCTGTTTATTATTGCATGCTTATGTATGATTCAATTCAATTTTGTCCTTTTGATCATACACTGATATCAGACACGTCATAGTATAAAAATGACATTAATGTCTATTGTCATTATTTACAATCACTTAAAATTAATTAACATTTAAAAACTCATTTACAGAATAAAATGAATGTTGTAGTAAAAAGAGTTTTACTCCCTTTTTAAAATGTATAAGGCTCTTCATTTGTGTAATATTTTCTGGTAGTCTGTTGTATAATCTTATACCTTTATTGATAGCACCAGACCTGAAGATTTCCATTCTACAACTTTGAATGTGAAAGTCATCTTTCTGATGTGTATTATATTTGTGAATACCTGCATTTTTGTAATTTTGTATTTGTAGTTTATTTTGTTTTACACGGATCACTAATTCCAAAATAAACATACATGCTAGAGGTAACATTTGATGTTTTCTGAATAATGGCCTGCAAGATGTTTTGTTATCCTCCGCACTTAGTATCCTTATCACTCTTTTTTGAAGTTTAAAGACTCTATCTGCCTTTTCCCCCCCAGAACACTATCCCATACTGTAACTGGCTGTGAAAGTAACCATAATATATATTCTACAATGCTGCTAAAATTATTAAGCATTTCAAATGTTTAAGCAAATAGCAAATGGAACTCAGTATATTTATTAAGTGTTGAATATGTGTGGTCCATTTCATGTTCTCATTTATATATAATCCCAAAAATTTTGTTTCATTATTGTATCTAATGGTTGTTTTATCAAATACTATTGGAGGTATGACCACATTTCTATTTTGGCAAGTATGGAATGAAATGGCAATGTCTGAAACCATGTGTGTTGTAGCTATGTAGTTTTCTGAATGTGTTGGTTTCCTGTAAATTCCAAATTTTATTTGGTGTTATTCCTGATATTTAGATCCAAGAAAGAGAGCTGTCCATTGATTTCCTTTTCTATTGTGAATTTGATAGTCCTTTCTTGCAGATTGAGTAATTTTAATGCATCATCTAAATATATCGAGATTCAACTGTATTGGATCTACGAAAGTGAAGCAGATGTGTAAAAAATGCGACTCATCTAAAATTTAATAACATCATCTAAATGTTTATTCGGCACTACTGCAAAGATGTCGTCAATATATCTACCTTTACCAAACTTTGAAGACCAATGGGAAGGCCTTTTTAATTTGTGTTTCAAATGCACTCATAAATAAATTTGCCAAAAAAGGTGAATGTGGATTGCCCATTGATATCCCTGATTTCTGCTTGTAGTGTTTTCCATTAAAGCTGAAGAAGTTTTGTTCAATGCATATTTTTGTTAGTGAAATTTATTCTTCTATTTCTATTGTTTCCATTTTTATTGCAGTTAGCCATTTTTAAATAAAATACAATACAATACATACTTTCACTGTTACTGGCTTCAATTTTTATGTAATTAACAACAAATTGGTTCAGGACACAGACTTTGATGGGAAGCATTTTGGTTTAACGTTCTGTGTTAAGTAAGTACTCATTAAATAATAATTTCAGATTATATATTTACTTTAAAATGTGTGAGTTGTTGATTGCATAAGTTAGCTATAACTAAAAAACCTTATGTGATAGATGAAAATTGAAAACATTTCCATATTCAGCTTTGAAAGTTGTCTACAGAAATCTAGTTTCATCTTTGGTGGTTAAAATAACTTCATTTTTGTTGATAAGTGATATCAGCAAATCAGCACCATGGAGTAGGCACTGTCCTTTTTGTACACTTTATCTTCATCTTTCAAATTGAATTTGAATTTTTACTCTTTAACTTATTGTATTCTTTAATTCTTGTATCCTATTACTTTTCTCATTGACTTATCCCACATTATGTACAATGATCAGAGGATGAATAAAGAGATAAACAAACAAACTACTTTGTCTCTAAGCATCCAATTGTACATTTGGCATGACAGACCAACTTAATTTTGTTCAGTGGCCTCTTTATCAGCCTTTAGGTTCCTTTATGTGAATATGCAGAACAGAAGGGCACTGATGTTGCTACCCTCTCAATGGCAGTCTTGCTAGGAATTTTTCTGCCAGATATAAAGCTGTTGTCCACTGCCAGATTTGAATGTGCAACCTTAGGAACCAAAGACTAGCGTTCCCGACACCATAAAGTGTGGTGACATTGTTGTCAAAGATAATAAAAGGACCTTTCAAGCTTTTATGCAGCCATACTTTTAATTATATTATAAAAACAGCAAGTTATAGTTTCCACAATTGTCATTTCCAAGTTGGTCAATGGCTGAAGTAAATGATTATACTTACATCATGTTGCTACTGAATGTCTTAGATCATGTTCAGTCATTTTGTACTTAAATGTAACCTTCTGACTGACTAAAGACAAAAATAAACTGAAATTGAGAAGCAACAAAGCTACAGGATATAGCGCTAACTCTAGACAATGACAAAGCATTGGTCTTATCTCGGGCCATTCTTACCATTATATTTCAGAACTCAAGATAAAGGTGTATAAGTAAATAATACATGAGCAGTGCCACTTGCCCAAGTGTAACTGTTGGGACAAAAATAAAGTTCTGTAAGAGAGATTGTGACAACTGCTGTGACATGCAATGAATGATTATTG
The DNA here is from genome assembly GCA_030765055.1 of Mantis religiosa. Taxonomy (NCBI): domain Eukaryota; kingdom Metazoa; phylum Arthropoda; class Insecta; order Mantodea; family Mantidae; genus Mantis; species Mantis religiosa. The sequence continues at coordinate 229,500,986 of CM060949.1, forward strand.
CGAGGGTTTCAAGATGTCTCGTATTCAACACTCCACAAAGAGAACTGTCTAGAAGCAGAGTTGTGTGGTGCTTATTTCATTCCTCTATGAGAACACTAAAATGACATTGGTAACTATAACTAGTTTGCACTATTGAAGTAATTGTGAAAATTGAAACTACTTCTCATTAGTGAAGTGAAAACGTGAGTTTTACTAAAGTTGAACTAAGTTATTAGTGACAGTGAAAACTTTACATGGAAACTTTTCCTAAAATTTTGATTATCTCAGACTGATTTTATTAAAATAGTGCATATGTAGAATATTTACAAGGCAAATAAATATTTTTCTTGATTTTTCTTGGAATAGCTTCTAAAGACCTTTTCATTCTGAATGACTTTTGTGTAACTGGTAAATCATAAGAGATAGACAAATTTTCATTTCAGAAAGAATGTAGATCTCATTAAGAAAGAACGAAAGAAAAAGGGAGGAGGTTAACAAATCTGGAATGTAAAGCGGGTAGGTTTGGACAGAAGGAAAGCAAGGAGTAAGGAACAATGGAAATAAAGATATAAATTCATTACCTTCTCTTACATCTTGCAGAGCTTGGACACTTCTCTGTATTGTGCCATCTCCTGTGCTAGTTACTGGATGCTCAGGCTGTGCAGCAGATGTGCTGGCCTTTGTGCCATCTCCAGTGCTAGTTACTGGATGGTGAGGCTGTGCAGCAGATGTGCTGACCTAAATAAATTAAAGTATGCTGTAATCACCATTTGACATTTTCCCTACTATTTCATATAGGTATCAATTATCAACAAAATAATAACACAAAAGTATTTTAGTATCTATAGAGTAGAGCCACGCAATTTGAACTGTGGCTACCTCAGATTACAACAAAACTCAGATTATACGGAAGTATCACTAAATCAATGGTAAATCATTAATAAATATTTAATGAGCTCAATTATGGTTAAAAACGTAAATGAAAAAACAATATATTACATACTGATGTTATATATATATTGTAACTTTGTGGGTTCGTAGAATTAAAAGGCCGAGTTGCATAAATTAGAAATCTCCTTTATTTCCATCGAAATACACTGTCCAATTCTCCGTAAGAACATCACATCTACTTACAAGTACTTACTAAATACTACAAGTAATTACGACAGTAAGTCGCCACAAATGGTGTATCTCAGATGCAAGAGTCCCTAGTGGTTTACCGGGGAAATATACGAGTCAAATGGAGAATTTAATGTCAGGACGGCATGTTGGCCATGGTAGCTCAAAGGGTAAGGGCGACTGGACGGAAGCCAGGAGATCTGTGGTTCAAATCCTGGCCATGGCATTGAATTTTTCATGTTGACTCTATCAAAAACCTTAGCCTATGTACGGCTAATGGGTAAAAATGATTCATTTCTATCAATTAACTAAAACTGATTACGGAGCTTACTGGCTCTCAGCACGTTGATGACATGGATATGTTCCATTAGTTACACAGGTGTTTTCCATGCATTAAGAGTTCATTATTGGTCTTGCTAGATTTCTTATACTTACAATAATGCATTGTTATTTACATAGTCTTTTAACATTTTTACAATGTGATTTATAAAACAGAAAAGAGCGAACTGTAGCACGTAAGGACGAGCTGCCCTTGTATTTAAAGTTAAAACTTAATTTAAATTTAATATTTTACAGTATAACAACATTTATTTACTCCAGTAAGATGATAATGCTACAAACTACAATTATCTTCCAAGACACATAATTCTTATTAGCTTTGCTAAATTTATATAATATTCATAATTATTATACAAAAAATAATAAGTTAATTTAAAGACTGTAACCGTAGTATCTCACTCAATTTTATTCTCTTATTCCTACTGCACCAGGGTATTTTTTCATCTATATACCCGAAAAGATACAGGCCAATTCTTAGGTAAACTGGTCAGGAGATTCAAAAAATCACCCTAAATTCTGTATGATGTAACATTTCTTTGGTATTCTTGTTTATTGATGAAAACAGCATTGTTATAATAATTTAAATTTAAAGGGAGTTGATTAATGACACTAAACAACACTTACTTTTAAATTTTTCCGGAACATGTTTCAGAGACTTTGCCTCCATCCTCAACTGGCCATCGACTGAGTTCCAGAAAAATTTAAAAGTGTTGTTTAGTGTCATTAATTGACTCCCTTTAAATATAACTCATATTTCGTTAATGGAAAGAAATACACACTTTAACTGTCAAATAACTTTGAAAATAATACATATAATTCTTAATTATTATATTTAAAGTAAACCAATACAAGATAATGATGAAAAGCATATACCTGAACAATCTAAGAAGTTTACTAAATTATAGATGTGTCGTATTACACATCGGCTTCACTTATGTACCAATATTGAGGACATATTTCGCAAACTTTCGTTCGCATCGTCGGCTCCTATGCGACTGAAGCTTGATTCAGTGGTGTGGGTAGTTCTGGAGTTGCCGCTGCCATCTGTTGATTTTGTGATAAATTTATATGTGGGGTTGTCTTTTGGCGGGATATCAAAATTCATTAATTGGTTTTTATATTTTTCTATGTATATTCTCACCCAAATGACGAGTTCACTATGTTGTTGTATGTATTTTAGTAATTTGGTGCTATCTTCAATTTCATGATTTTCAGACCAGAAATGAGCTGCTATTGCGGACTTACCAATATTTTTGTATCTTAAGTGCCTAAAATGTTCTTTCTGTCTAGTGCCTATGTTTCTTTTTGTTCTCCGTAGGTAAATTTTTTCACAGTCTTTACACTTAATCTTGTAAATGGCTGACTTTTCTTCTGGTTTTATTTTACCAGCATTATTACTGTTGAGTAGGTTTTTAATGTTGTAATTGTTTTTTGGTGCCAATGTTATATTGTATTTCTTGTATATTTTTTGGAACTTTTTTTGTGGCCCAAGGGTAAGTAAATTTAGCAAATCTAATTTCTTGTTTCATTGGTGAAAGAGCTGTGATCTGTTTTAATCTGTTTTGAAGTTTGAATGATTTTAGTTTTTTATCTACAAGGCTTTTTCCATATCCATTTTTAATTGTAGTTTTTAAGATTTAATGGTATTCTTTTTGATATTCTTGCTGGCTGAGGGGTAGATTTACTAATCTGTGTGTGAGACTGTTGATGGTGGCATGTTTATGTGGAATTGGGTTGAAAGTATTTGCTTTGATGTAATTATCTGTGTGTGTTGCTTTTCTATGAATACCAAATTACAGTTTTTCATTGTTTTTTTGTGATTTTATGTTCAAAAAAGGTAGAGTACAGTCCTCTTCAGTTTCTACTGTGAATTGTATGCTGGGTTCTTGAAGGTTGCATAGTTTCAAAGTATCCTCAGTACATAAGTGAAGCTGATGTGTAATAAATACGACTCATCTATAACTTAATAATTATTTCGCTTCATTGTGGTGTTCCAATACAGTTAAATTTTGATATATTTTCACTTGTTCTCATCAAAAGATTGGCTGTGAGGTTTGCAGTCTTGTTACAATAAGGCAATACTGCACTCCCTGTCTATTAATTCTCTAAAAGAAGAAACAATGATGGATTTGAATTTATATTCACTTATGTATGGGCATATACTTATGTAAATCAACTAAAGACTCAAAAAAATTTTGCTGTCTAACTTTTTTTCCACTAATGGAGAAATGTCACCTTTTCTCAACGTGTTCTATTTATTTATTTATTTATTTATTTATTTATTTATTTAGCATTTAATTTCTGTACAGAAATATTTGCTTTTTCAAGATACAGTACAAACAATACAAACTAGAAATTCAGAAAATACAGAATTAATTCTACATGCAATAATCAGATTAAATTGTATCAATGTCAACAAATACAGAAAACTTACATGAATTGTCAACCATTAGTATCATAAAATTATTCTTATGTAATCATTTACTCTACTTAATCTGGTACCTAAAATATTCAAAGAACTCTTGAGTACTATAGAAGCACTGATTTATTAAAAATGATTTCACATCTCTTCTGAATCTTTTCTTATCATTGTTTTCGATTTTCTTTAAGATTAAGTTATACATGTGAACCCCTTTATGAAGTACTGAGTTAAGTTTTTTATTTGATCTTGATCCCAGTATATGTAATTTAGCACCATTCCTAGTATAATGTTCATGAATAGTGTTATTTGTTTGAAAATATTGTATGTTGTTGTTTATAAAGCATACGGTTTCTAAGATATACAGACATGGCAGAGTTAGTATATTATTTTCCTTAAAATATTTCATACAATGAGTCCTTTTGCTTAGATTAAACATTCTTCTTATTATTTTCTTTTGTGTTACAAATAAATCTTTTATTTCGGTAGCTGATCCCCAGATAAAGATACCATATGCAAGATAAGACTGCACATATGAATAGTAAATCAGCATTAATGTTTGTGTATTACAAATTTTCCTTAGCACTGATATTATGTAGTGGGCTTTATTAATTTTTGCAGTAATATACTGAATATGCGGCTTCCAGGTTAAAAATTTGTCAATAATTACCCCCAAAAATTTTGTTTCATTGGTATATTGTATTACCTCGTTGCCAAAAGCGATTACAGGAGCTATATTAGCTTCATTTCTATTTGACAGTGAAATATGCATACTTTGTGTCTTTTTAATATTAAGTAGTAATTTATTATTAGTTAGCCAATGCCAATGCATCATATTTGTCATCACAGTATTCGCATAATGTTCTACAGTGGGTGATGGATAGTTAACCAGAGAGGTGCTACTGGGTGGAATGGCTCAGGCAGTCTCGTCTGTGGCCCACATTTGGGAGGCCCAGGTTCGATTACTGTGGCCAAAGTACTTGACCCATGGAGCTTTCCAGGGATTATCCCGGGTCACCAGGAAAATGGTGGGAAGGCTAATTACATCCCGCAAATTTCCCATCCTTACAGTTCATCTCCATTAATAATTTCACATTATCTCTCACCTAGTGGTCTCTTTCAGAAGTGTCGGTGGGTGTCTTGGCGCTGTCATGATTCCTTGGCCCTCTGTCTCCTCACGCCTCATCCTTTCTCCTGGGGATGTCCCATTTGGGGCTTAGGTACAATAAATCACAGCTTTTGCTGCCAAATACCCCACATAGTAATCCTAATCCTAAAGAGGTGCTAAACACATGGAAAATGGTGATGGCCATGTTCACCATCTCCTTTAATAACAAGAGTAAGTAAAGCCTTTAAAAGTTTTGGCATGGTTTCACCTACACCCTTCTATGATAGCAGTAAATGGTAACAAGAACAAAAGGCACAAACAGCCAAAATGCTGCACAGGTGGTTTGGATGTATTTAGGTCTATCACTACTTTGACGATAATGGTAATTTAACTAGTGAACAGAAGAAAATGTGTAAGATTTACTTACCAAATTTTCTGCCTGCAACTGTGAAGTGCCAGGCCTGCGAGCTTGTCTGATCTCTCCTAAAGGAGTTGCTCTTGCAATACATCTCCTACCGATGCGTGGTATTCTCTTATTTTCTTCCTCCATTGACTCTAATCAATGAATAAAGTAAATACTTTATAAACTCAATTCTGAGGTGTCAACTTTTAATATACAAATTTAAACAGAATCCTCCAAAAGTGGATGTACATTAACCAACACACTCACCATTCTATTAAGTGTCAAACATTTACAACTTCCAAAACAGTCAGAGCTTAAGTGCAAACTAATTCCATGTATTCCATATGTGAGGAGTACACAATGGAAAACAAAATGTAATAAATAGTGTTGCTTCCTTAAACTTTGTACACATTTTTAGGGGGAATTCATATATTATTTGTATTGGTTTGTAACATTTTAAAAAGCTAATTTGAAAAGGTTAGAAGATAATTACACAGAAAATGAAGCTAGTTGCAGTGGAATAATAAATATTACACAAATAAAAATATTTGTTAGTTATTATCCACTTATCTTAAGAAGTTGATGTTAATACTTCTTTCTTCTTTTTAAAATCGATTTCGAAGGCTTATTGCATTCATCCTCATTAAACGACAACTTAAACTTGTCCTTAACAACAGAGTTTGTTTAACAAATATTTTTATTTGTGTAATTAGTGGATAATTTTTGTAGTAGTTTAGTAGAGTAACTTGTGTCTTTAAAAGGATAATTATTCCAAAGATAGTCTTACACAAAGGTATTTTGCTCTCCCTTCAATACATGTTACAATTTTTGAAGCAATTTAGCCAGTGCTAAGAATTTTCTTCATTAGCCAAAAAATAATAAAGAACCACAAAGAAGGTCGCCATTGTCTGAAAATTTAAGTTATAATTTACACAGAATCTACACAAAATCTAGTATACATAATAATTTTGTATGATGTGAATCTTTGGATCAATGTTCTTTGACTTCATATTTATTATATTCATATTATATATGAAAGACAAAGTAGACAATAATAAACAACTGCTCTATGGGCATTGGTAGAAACTGATTCCTTTATTTACTTTTAGTGAATGTTAGACATGTTTAATAAGATGCATTCTAAAATACACACATCAAAACTGTCTAAAGAACACCATATTCAGAAGCCTGATATGTTGGGGGACCAAAAGAAACCGGACTTCGAGGGCGCTGCCACTCATAGACAAAGTGCAGGGTTCTCACGCTAGATGGTGTTATTCGAGACCTTCATGCAACAGCTGTGCAGAAGGCGTCAGTGTAGAGCTGAACATGCAAGTGTGGTATTGTGTTTCTCTAACTGTTGGCAGGTTACCTCTGCGAATTTGTTATGGCAACTTTAAAAGAACAAATAGTGTGTGTGAAATTTTGTTTTCTCCTTAAAAAATGCTGCAATGGAGACACACCAAATGCTTCAGGAAGCTTTCCAGGAGGACGCTATGAGCCGCACACAGGTTTTCAAGTGGTCTGGGCGCTTTAAACGTGGTGAGATATGGGTTGGAAACTAAGCCCATTCTGGATGCCCTTCAACATCGCGAAATGAGGAGAACATAGAAAAGGTCCGCAAAAAGAACGAGGATTATCGCCAAATGATCGACCAAATTTCAGCAGTGACAGGAATCAGTTGGAGCTCGTGCCAGCAGATTTTGAGGGAAGATTTGCACATGAGACGTGTTGCTGCTAAATTTGTTGCATGCCTTCTCATACAGGAGCACAAAACCATCCGCATGAATGTGTCAGGACTTGAAAACAGAGATTGCATGTGATCCAAACTTCTTGAACAAAGTCATTACAGGGGATGAGAGTTGGTGTTATGGGTATGACCCAGAAACCAAGCAAGCGTCAAGCCAGTGGAGGATTCCCAACTCTCCCAGACCAAAAAATGCAAGGCAAGTGAGTTCAAATGTGAAGACGATGATCAGTCTCTTTTGATGTTCGTGGAATTGTGCATCGGGAATTCTTACCTCCTGGCCAGGCTGTTAACCAGCACTTTATATGGATAATTTAAGGCGTCTACAAGAGGATGTGAGGAGGAAATGCCCAGAACATTGGTGATCAGGTGACTGGATTCTGCATCACGACAACGCTCCAGTACACATCACCTTACGAGTGACCCACTCTTTGGCATCTCAGAGGTGGTCTGTTGTTCCCCACGCTCCATATTCACCAGACCTAGCCCCGTGCAACTTTGTAAATAACAAAAAATTTAATAAACAGTTTCAAAAAGTTTTTAAAAAGTTTGGTATAACTTTGGTTTCTCACAACAAATATAGTATTACAAATTTACTACTTTTCTCTGAAAAAAATGAAATTCCTAATAATAAAAAATCTGGTATTTGTCAATTTAATTGTTTAGATTGCAATCAGGTTTACATTGGAAAGACAAAACATAATTTAGAAACCAGAACGAAAGAACATTTTCCTAATATTAAGTATAAACAAACTGATAGATCGGCCGTAGTAGATCATTTTTGGTCATTTAACCATGAAATAATTCCAGAAGTTAAATTATTAAAACAATTAAATCTCCCGATAGATTTAATGGTTTGGGAAAAGATATTTATTTTAAAAAATAAACATTGCGTAATTAATTTTGAAATACCAGCAGTTGACTCTGTTCTGAAGTTTGTTTCATTTTCAGATTTTGGTAATACTGAAAAAACTTAACAACATAGTAACTTCCTTAATCATAAAGTTGTTTTCTCCAGTGGTTTTCTTTGACTGAAAATGCGGATACGAGTTCATGAAATCGATTTCAATTAGAAAGAAGAATTAACATTTTTTCTTAAGATAAGCGAAGTTTTTGTATTTGTATAATATCATAGTCAAGTTGATGAAAATTATCATTTCTTCCACACTAGCTGTGTGTAGGCTAAGGTTTGAATGAGTAGAGACAGAGTGAAAATTTCAATGCCATAGCCAGGATTTGAACCACGATCTCTCGCTCTCCGTGCGGTTGCTCTAACCAACTGAGCTACTATGGCCAACGTGCCGACATGACATTAAATTCTCCAACTGGTTCGTATGTTTCCCGGTAGACCACTAGGGGTTCTCATATGCTATGAGACATGCACCTTTTGTGGCGACTACTTTGCTGTAAGGACTTAAGTCCCAAGCATCATAGTTAAACCACTAAAAATCAGTTGGAGAAATTAATGTCATCTTGGCATGTTGGCTATAGTAGCTCAGTGGTTTAGAGCAACCAAACGGAGAGCGGAAGATCCACGGTTCAAATATATCATAGTCACTTTATGTTTGAATAGTTATAAATAAAAGTGTTGTTAACAGTGAAGCTCACACAGATAATTACATACAATGCAACAGTTTCAATCCTCTGTCACATAAATTAGCTTCTCTTAGAAGTTTGATCCATAGACTGAACAGCATACCTTTAGATAAAAAACAATATGAGGAATTTCCATATATTTTAAATACAGCACAAAAAATTGTTTCAATCCAAACTCAACCAAAATAATGATCAATCAGGACTACAAGCAAAAGACATTGAAACAGATCACTAATCTTCAAAACATAAATAAATCTGAAAATACAAAAAATTCACTTTCTACTCTTGGGCATTTCCGAAGTTTGAACGAGTATTTAAAGATTATGGCATCAAACTAGCACTACAAAAGAGATTCTCACTCAAGAAATTGTTAAATAATCCCTTAAAAAGCATGATCCCACCAGAACAAAAATCAGGCATATACAGGATAAAATGTGAAGGCTGTGACAAATTTTATATTGGTTTGACAAAGAGAAATTTAAAAACTAGATTAACAGAACACCGTAGGAACATAAAATATAAACAAACAGAAAAATCGGCAGTTGCTTTTCATTTCTGGAATGATAACCACCCCATTGGAGAGGAGATCAAACTACTAAAACCATTGCCAACAAAACTTGAACTTACAACATGGGAAAAAAATTTTATTATTAAAAACATTCCACATATTCTAAATGTTGATGTGCCATCAGTGAGTGGTCTACTGAACTTATGTAAAGAATCTTCCAAGAGAGGGAGCCAATTACAAGAGTTCCAGACAACATGCAACTGTGATGAGTCGTTAATCAGCTGATGATGCAACTTCAACAGTCTTGAAAGCGTTCCTGATTTTGTAGAAGGATGTGAGTGAAGTTACAAGTTTTAAAAGATATGACTCAATTTTAGTCTTTATACATCACTTTATGTTGTTGTCCACAGATGTTTTTCCTAAGAAATTATTTCAAATTAAGCAAACAATGTTTACATACAACATGTAGAAAGCCAGAATACAAATATGTAGCCATGCTAAGAGGATGGGCTCTTATAATGGAAAGAACAAGACAAATTCCAAAGTATCACTTCCATGATCTGTCTTACATTCAAAAGGTCGGCAGTTTGAATTTCTGTTACAGAAATGAAATGGATAACGATTTTCTCAGGGTTTTCCGTTATCCTGAAAGATGACTTTTGGGAACTTTGTTTCCTGGCTCATTTTATCATTACTTCACTCATCTGATTAATCATCAAATATGACTCATTCAATTAAAAAATATTGAGAGCTTTAAAGAAAAATTACAAACACGCATAGAAGTAATATAATCTTGTTGGGAATGCATAATGCAGTATGGAATATAACAGTTCAGGTTTCCAAAAATATTTACTTGGCGTAAAATAACTTTAAATTTTAGTTTTTTCTTGTAGTAAACTTTTGCTCTCTCTTTTGATTTCTCAGTTGAACAACATCACATAGCGAGATTTAACTGTATTGGAACACCACAGTGAAGCGAAAAATTATTAAAAAATACGACTCATCTAAAATTTAACATCACATAGGATTTGTTAATGTAAGGACTTCAGACACTATTCACAGAAAGCTCAGGAATCTTATAGCTTTTGGAATAAAAACAATTATATTTTCATTTACCAACCAAAAAATTGACAATACTGGACCAAGAACAACAGCATTTAACAGGTTACCAGTCCTGGTAAAAAAAAGTGTGCTGCACATTCTCCAATGGGACTAATCCCTTTTCAATGCAATCTGCTTACAATCTACAAACGTGTTTTTCCTTTTTCATTTTAATTTTACCTTAAAAAGAGTAATGAATTGGAGCATATCTATGGATCAGTACCATTCACTGGGAGTATTATGACAACTGTTAAGATGTACAATAAGCATTCATACTGGAAGGGTTTTGAAGCTTCCTGTGCTCAACACCCAAGAGAGTAAATCACCCAGAAGAAGAAGAAGAAGCTGTGCCATGTTTATTACATTACTCTGTGAGGAAAGTGAAATGACAGTCACATTTGTAAATAATTTCCACCAGTGGAGTTTCACTGAACATTGAGCTACAAGGGTTAGATACAAAGTAGTGATAGCACAGCTGTAACATAAAACCAGGAGGTCAATGACCTGCCATCTGTGTTCACAAACTAAAGGCCTATTGCAATGGGCAGGAACAGTACTCTGTCACTTTACTGCACAGTATAGACCATCAAACTTCATCGCAAAAGTGCAACCAACCTAACATCATGTTTACAAAGGTAGAGCAATGTTCTTGGCTCAAATTTGCGAGTTCAGAATATGCAAGAATGTTTTCAAGAATAGTGTAAAGCTTGTAGTGATGCAGCATTGCCATACAGCACAGTCACATGATGGGTTAAAGAGTTCAGAGGAGGTAAAGAAGCTGTAGAGGATAATCCTCTTACAGTATGACTCCACGTGGGGAACAATGTGGTAGCCGAAGTCAAAGTCAGCCACAAAACTGAGCTCCACATTCTACAAATGAAATGTGTAGTATTTAACTCCTGCTTTTACTTTATGTGGCACCTCAGGCAGTGACACTGATGATACTTGAAATGAAGATAGAGTACAGGTTGAATGAGATGACGTGAAAACCACAGTCCTGGAGAAAACCTGCCCTAGCAATGTGTCGCTCACCACAAATCTCACTTTGCAGTCGTCTGGTATCGAACCCAGCTCGACTTAGGGTGGAGTAGTCTAACACTCAGCCATGGTGCAGCCAGCTCCACATTCTGCACAACATATTACGTAACAGCAAAATTGAGGCACATTGGATACCTCATGAGCTTTCAGAGGTGCAACAATGTCACTGCTTTGCAGTCCAATAAGTTTTGCTGGGATGTACCAAAGGGAACCCCGTAGGGGAGGAGATCCGTCTCCTTCAGCTGCCGTGGTGTGGGCGCTGCAGACCCCTAGCACTCGTGGTACCTCTGACATTACTAGAGGAACCTCGGGCCAAACATTCGAGCTCCTCCCTGATTGGGGGTTTTTCGGATTGGGTTGGACTCGAGGGGGCAGTGGTTCCCGTTACCCGTGGGTGATCGGGTACGTCTACGGACGGGGTTGAGGGAAGCCATTAATGCTCCCGCATAGCTAGTAGAAATTCTTTTAGGTGTGCTAGATCACCAGGCGGCCCCACCAAGCTCATACCGGTAGCCTTCCTATTTTGGAGATGGCGCGCGTAAGTGGCGTATCCACTTCCATCCCGTCTTGAGTCCATAAGACCAGATGGGGGGAGGGGCTTGTTAGTCTCTAGGCCTTGCCCTATGGAAAGCCCCACGGAGGCGCCGGCTGCCCTTTTGGGACAGCTCGGTAAGTCCCTGGTGAAAGGAGGCCCAGGTCCTTGGTCGTACGGGTCCAGGACAAATGGGAGTAGAACCTCTGGCATTAACGACATTAACGTACCGAAGGGAATTTAATGCTTTTCTTTGACAAATCATTGCTGTGGATGAATCCTGGGTACGCTTGTACGAACCACAATTAAAATACCAATCCAATTAATGGAGGCATTCCGCCAGCCCTCGTGCATGCATCCGATGTTGGACTTAGACAAAATTTCTTACGGGACATGTTCTAAAGAATTCTTAACAGGACCACCTGCATAGGGTACTCTATACCACAACATCCATTTCTCAATACTTTAATCACGTTGATACGCTTTAAATGTAAGGATATCACATATTCTAACGATTTTTAACATTTTTCTAAATATTTTCCCAATTTTCACTACATATTTATGTACATCTTTTCCAAGTTATACTACATAAAAATCACGGCTCTAGTAGACACACCAACTCAATTATGATGTTTTACGTGGCAGAGAAACATGTACTAAAATAATCAAAATAAAGTAAAAAGTGTATTAAATGTAATATCAAATGAATTAGTTAAACACACGAAAGAAGATACTAGAAAACTTAACATACATTTCAAATAAATAACTCATGGAAAATTTAAAAATAAATTAGATAAAGAATACTACAGGCACATACTTTTGCTCTTATGATTTCTAAGATAATAGTAAAAGATTTCCACAAACAAACAAAGCACATTTCTTATATAATTAAATGGTCTAAAAGAACTGCACTAAAGAATGCTGAAATACATATTAACAACAAAAGCAATAAATAAAATATCAGTATTATCTATAATTAATCCGCTCAGAAACCATGGAGCTGACCGTGCAATATTGTTACATCTCCCCAAAACATTTGAATATATAAATATTGCATTAATAATTGAAATGCTTGAAACTTGTGAAGTGCGAGTAATTGCAAAACAAATAGAAATTCTAAAAATAGCTAGAAAACAGAACGAACGTTATAAATTAGTTAAAGCGATATAGTGGAATGCTAATAAGGGTCGATAACAATCGAAACCAGACCCCCACGCTAACGTGGAGTCATCTTGTTTAAATACCGAGTATGCAATTTTATATTTAATAACTATTGCACTTATTTAGCTTTTCATATTCCTTGACTCGTTTACACATTTAATTCATTCGAAGTTGCTTCAGTTTAGATGTAACAAAGGAAATTTATGCCCCTGAATATTTTCCTGAAATTGTTTTAACAATGGGGATTGTCGAGAAAATTCAATTCTAAAGAAACTCGAACAATAGTATTCCACAATAATAATTTTCTTAATTGGAAACACTAAATATCTACCTGCCATGCAAATGCTCAAACCTCACGTTCTCACAGTGAAGCCGTCTAAGAAAATGCAAAATGGCGTCCTGCCGACATCTTGGTTTTAAGAGAGGGCGCCAATAAATTATTTTTTTAAAATCTTAATGTCTGATAAAAGGCGAATTTCCTGGTGGAGTTATAGTTATCAATGAAAATTGATTAAAGATTACAAATTCAGTCACTTCGCCGAATGCTTAGAACAAAGTAAAATACAAATATGGTTACCCATTCGTCAAATGCAGTAAAGCGTCTATATGTGAAAAAGAGAACAATTTTCAAACGTAAACTAGAATCTCTCTTGATGATCATGAGAAGACGAAGAATAATTGCCAAATTGTAGTGACTTTAAAGTTGAAATATGCTTTAACATTGTTGGGAATATGGCTCTCGGACACACGTAACTATAATTGCACCAAACTACATATATAAATGTGTGCAGATACAGTATTTCGCTTTAAACACAATTTAAGATTGTTAACTTGTTCAATGTTTAGAATATTTATAAATATAAGATCATATCTCTAGACTACAGAATTAAGAAATGTAACTATCTCCAATCGAACTTACCTTCGTCGCAGCTCGAGAACAAATGACCAAGCCTTGATCCGTTCCCTCTCATTGGCTTATGTTGGGTTGCCAACTGTCTCGATTTTGAACGATTTGTCGCTACTTTTCGAAAACTTCCCTCCATGATTATGATGAAATATATTCAAGTCTCTATATTTTTTTATTTATTATTTTGCATCCTACTTTCTTTTCTTAACTTCATTACCTTATCTGTGTTAGTGAAAACAAATATGTGTGAATTATATACACTAGAGAGCAACAAAAATGCAGTGAACTTTTAGGTAAACTGAGTCGTCGCAACTTGTTTCGTATCTACTACTGTGACTGTGAATCCTACTCTTGCAAACTTATTTCATGGCTGAAGGTAATTTCTTGGCTCGAGGCTTTTGTCATACACAACATTGACTTATTACTTTGGACCCAGTTTGAATTCTGTACCCTTATTGGGAAAGGTGCGGCTTAAGCAAAATATGTTTGACACTGTCTGTAGCTTAACTTGTGCTGCCCTAAATAAGTCAGGTATTCATTTTCTGTGTATAAAAATAATTGAATTACGTGTCAAATCACCATGAGTACACTCGAGAGCCATAAATACCTATTTTGTATGAATTTCTGTCCCGAAAGATACGTGAATCTCTTCGATTCCGCCTAAGATTTGCTTCGGCCTTCGGCCTCAGTAATAAATTTGACAGTGAGGAAAGTTAAACGTGAGTCAAGAAAGTGTACTTCCCTCATACTTGTATTTTGAAAATCACAATACTCCGCCCAATATTTATCCGGACACGACCCTGTTCATTGTTTTAGGTTGAGGGGATTGCGGGGGTATTAAGTTTATGTAACGCGCTCCCGAGTGTATGCCGCCTCTGTGCTGCGTAAGTAGCCTGTCTTCTCTTGATTTGGAACCCAATGACTTCACTTTGTTCCCGAACATCAATAATAAATTGTGTGGACAACGATTTTCGTGGGCAGGAGCCGCTGATGCCTTCAAAAACCATGCATTGGAGGTGTGTCAAGAAGGCTGAAATAAATGCTTTGACAAATGGTTCAAACGAATGATCATAAAGGAGAATATTTTGAAAACAAAAAGCAGTTTTCAATAAACAATTTCTTTTAATTATTAGGCTGAAAATGTATATAGCGCCGTTCGTATCTTGAAGGATGAATACCGGTTAACGCTACGCTGTATGGACATATTTTTATCGATTTCATTCATAGCCCGATATAAGCTAACCTGGGTATGTACCGGGTACATATACATATTGTCGCGAACCTATTATTTACCATAGCGTGGCGACGCGCACAAACAGATTGTGCAGGGCAGAGATAAAGAGCCTGCAGATAAAGATAGCACTGCCGAAACAAATCAGTGAGATAAATGGAACATTCTAGTGACATCTTGATTGATAGAGAACATTCGGTTTCTTGTTTGTTTGAGAAAAGTCTAGAATCATCAATAGAGGTATATAAGGAAGCGGCAACTCGCCAAGGAGTAGTTTTTTTTTCTGTAATTTACATCCTCCAACTTTAAGTCATATCGGACGATGAATGGAATGGGTGAAATCACGCTTAAATGAGCCCAGGGTCCATGGAGCTTAGAGTTATCAGACATTCATTCAGGATAAGGGAAAACCCCGGAAAAAACCTTATCCAGGTTACTCACCCTGGCCGAGATTCGAACTCGGGACCTCTTGAACGTGAGGCAGAGATGCTCGCCAAGGAGTAGTCATAAACAGAGTCGTAACGAGAGTTGTAATTGTTGTGGTCAATGATCATTGGAAGATTGTATTTGTGTGTTATGTAATTCTGCTAGTGGACAAAGGGTATTTCTATACAAATAAACGTTTTGAATTTCAGCACCTTGGACTTTTAATTCTACAAACCCACAGTGACACAATATTTCATGTAGTATTCAGTGGCGATTCCAGCTGAGAAATAACAACTGCTGCAGGAAAAAAAATCTGAAAAATGAAGTCCATGCACCGATGTTTCTTCATGGTATAAACAGAATTTCTACACAAAGTATAAAATTGAAAGAAGCGTAGAGACACTGTAGCACAACTTAGCACAAAAATGAATCGAGAAGATATTGACACACTGCTTCACTCACACTGTTTTTTCACAGGACATGTTTCAAGAGGTTTTGCTCTCATCATCAGCTGTTATTCGACTAGTGCAAATTGTAGTGTTTTCCTCTTTCTCTGTATCATCGATAGATGGCATGATGTACTTGTCAAAGATGTCTGGTGGTGGAGTTTCAAAATACATGACTCTATGACGATTTTTGTTAATGAAGATTTTTTCCCATACGGAAAGGTCTATGTGGTGATTAACATATTCTGTTAAAGACTGCATCTCAAAATAGACTTAATATCAGAAATTTGTTAAAAGGCCCCTACAAAAGTTCAATTACTACCAAAGAAAAACCAGGAAAGTATGAGATCAAATGTGAAACTTGACCTAAAATTTATATAGGAAAAACAAAAAGAAATATTGACATCAGAACTAAAGAACTTATAAGAAACATTAAAAATGGTGAAATAGTAAGTCAGCAGTGGCTTTTCATTTTTTGAGTACTAGACATGACATCAACTTGGAAACATCTTTAATAAAAACGTTAATCACCCCATAGAACTTTCTGTATGGGAAAAAATCTTCAATAACAAAATTCGTCATAGAGTCATGGATTTTGAAACTCCACCACCTGACATCTTTGACAAGTACATCATCCCATTCGTCAACGATATGGAGAAAGAGGAAACCACTACAATTTTCACTAGTGGAGTACCAGCTGATGATAAGAGCAAAAGCTCTTAAAACATGTCTTGTGAAAAAACAGTGTGAGTGAAGCAGTGTGTCGATATCTTCTCAATTCACTTTCGTGCAGAATTTCTACTTCCTTTCCCCTTTTGTTCAAATTTTAGGTCAGGTACTGGTCACCCGAACATTTTTATACTTAACCTTTCCTCTAATGCTTGCCTTGAAAAGGGAGTTTTCAGAAATTCATTAACCGTGTTCATTATTTATTGGTTAAAGTTTTCATAATATTAAATTACTCATACACTGAATTAAACGAATTTATAACATGTTTCACATTCACACTCTAAATAAATGATATCCACCACTAAATAACATTACACAGCCAAGGCAGCAACAAGGAAATAGATAAAATAATGTGGGATAGATAAACAATTATAAGGAATAATGTAAAGGATTGTAAAAGAAAAAAAATTGCACGAATAAATTATTCATTACTTAAATAATGTTACACAAAGTAATAATTGGATACAATGCGAGCACGCAAACCAATGTACTTGTTATGGAGCTGGTACTCTGACTGTGCCCGGAAAATGAATTAACATAATAAGCAAAGGCAGTAGTTTACAATATATTACTAGTATTCTTAAGCTTTTACCAACCATTGGAAGAAGTAATGAAGTACAGTCAATTGTTTAGTGGCATTTGCTTTTTAAATATATATAAAAATAGAAAAAGTAGAAAGCTATTCCACTCCTTGCACAAAGTTCAAATAAACATAATACATATATATGTTTGGAGGAATTTAGTGACAATGACGTCAAACTTAATTTCAGAAACTATTTGTAGTTGGTTTATTAATACTCGTCGCTTGGAAAGAGATTGAAAATGGAGGTGAATGTCTTTGAAACTAGTCTCTCATAAATATAAATAGGTAAGTGACGAGTATTAATAAACCAACTACAAATATTAAATTTTAGATGAGTCGCATTTTTTACACATCTGCTTCACTTTCGTACCTATTTTGAGGACGTGTTTCGCAAATCATCGTTTGCATCTTCGGCTCTTATGCGACTAAAGCTTGATCCAGCGGTGTGGGTAATTCTGGGGTTGTTGCTGCCATCTGTGGATTTAGTGATGAACTTAAATGTGGGATTCTCTTCTAGCGGGATTTCAAAGTTCATTAGTTGGTTTTTATGTTTTTCTATGTATATCCTCTCCCATATGACGAGTTCACTATGTTTTTGTACGTATTTTAGTAATTCTGTGCTATCTTCAATTTCATGATTTTCAGACCAGAAATGAGCTGCTATTGCGGACTTATCAATATTTTTGTATCTTAAGTGCCTGAAGTGTTCTTTCTTTCTAGTGCCTATGTTCCTTTTTGTCCTTCCTATGTAAATTTTTTCACAGTCTTTACACATAATTTTGTAAATGCCTGACTTTTCCTCTGGTTTTATCTTATCAGTATTATTACTGTGAAGTAGGTTTTTAATGTTGTAATTGTTTTTTGGTGCTAATGTTATATTGTATTTCTTGAATATTTTTTGGAACTTTTTTGTGGCCCAGGGGTGGTAAGTAAATTTAGCAAATCTAGTTTCTTGTTTTATTGGTGTGAGAGCTGTGATCTATTTTAATTTCTTTTGAAGTTTGAATAATTTTAGTTTTTTATCTATAAGGTTTTTTCCATATCCATTTTTAATTGCAGTTTTTAAGATTTGATGGTATTCGTTTTGATATTCTTGCTGGCTGAGAGGTAGATTTACTAATCTGTGTGTGAGACTGTTGATGGTTGCATGTTTGTGTGGAATTGGGTTGAAACTATTTGCTTTGATGTAATTATCTGTGTGTGTTGCTTTTCTATGAATGCCAAATTCTAGTTTTTCATTGCCTTTTTTGATTTTAAGGTCTAAAAAAGGTAGAGTACAGTCCTCTTCAGTTTCTACTGTGAATTGTATGCTGGGTTCTTGCAGGTTGAGTAGTTTCAAAGCATCATCTATTAGTTTGTAGGGCACTATTGCAAAGATGTCGTCTACGTATCTGTACCATGTTTTAAACATATGAGGGAAGGCTTTAGTAATATGTGTTTCGAAAAAGCTCATGTATAGATTGGCCAAAAATGGTGATAGCGGGTTTCCCATAGCTAGTCCTGAAATTTGTTTGTAATATTTTCCATCGAAGACAAAATAATTTTGATGTATACATAATTCAGTCATTGCCACATATTCTTCTATTGCATTGGCATCCAGGTTTATAGAATTTAGCCATTTTTTCAGTTGAATCAGAAGTTTGTCTAATGGAATGCTAGGGAAGAACCCAGCATACAATTCACAGTAGAAACTGAAGAGGATTGTACTCTACCTTTTTTAGACCTTAAAATAAAAAAAGGCAATGAAAAACTAGAATTTGGCATTCATAGAAAAGCAACACACACAGATAATTACATCAAAGCAAATAGTTTCAACCCAATTCCACACAAACATGCCATCATCAACAGTCTGACACACAGATTAGTAAATCTACCTCTCAGCCAGCAAGAATATCAAAACGAATACCATCAAATCTTAAAAACTGCAATTAAAAATGGATATGGAAAAAACCTTGTAGATAAAAAACTAATATTATTCAAACTTCAAAAGAAATTAAAACAGATCACAGCTCTCACACCAATGAAACAAGAAACTAGATTTGCTAAATTTACTTACCACCCCTGGGCCACAAAAAAGTTCCAAAAAATATTCAAGAAATACAATATAACATTGGCACCAAAAAACAATTACAACATTAAAAACCTACTTCACAGTAATAATACTGATAAGATAAAACCAGAGGAAAAGTCAGGCATTTACAAAATTAAGTGTAAGGACTGTGAAAAAATTTACATAGGAAGGACAAAAAGGAACATAGGCACTAGAAAGAAAGAACACTTCAGGCACTTAAGATACAAAAATATTGATAAGTCCGCAATAGCAGCTCATTTCTGGTCGGAAAATTATGAAATTGAAGATAGCACAGAATTACTAAAATACGTACAAAAACATAGTGAACTCGTCATATGGGAGAGGATATACATAGAAAAACATAAAAACCAACTAATGAACTTTGAAATCCCGCTAGAAGAGAATCCCACATTTAAGTTCATCACTAAATCAACAGATGGCAGCAACAACCCCAGAATTACCCACACCGCTGGATCTAGCGTCAGTTGCACAAGAGCCGTAGATGCAAACGAAGATTTGCGAAACATGTCCTCAAAATAGGTACGAAAGTGAAGCAGATGTGTAAAAAATGCGACTCATCTAAAATTTAATAATTTTTCGCTTCACTGTCGTGTTCCAATACAGTTGAATCTCAACTACAAATAGTTTCTGAAAATAATACATATGTTACAGGACACATCAGTTCAAGATACAAAGATAAATATAAAAAGTAACATAAGACTAAAAACTGTAACAGATACAGGATCCAACAAAAGTCTAAAGTAGAAAAAGCAAATAAATATTGTCAATAGATTGTTGGTTACAATTTCTGACATCGTCAATTTTTCATCATTAATACTAATTGTACATAGTCAATTCTACAACATTAGAATCTAATTTACAGAAACTAATTTACAGAGTCAATTACAGCATTAGAAACTAATTCTACACATGATCCCTTAATCACCTTAATGAATTTATCACTTTCAAGTATAATTAAAGCTGCAATGTCATAGTTCATTTAAGTTATATAAACATTTATTTATGAGGAAAGCCTTTAACTCCCAATTAAACTGCTGTTTTGAGATGCTAGCTATTGATTTAATATCAGATGGCAGTTTATTGTAAATCTTAATTCCTAGTATATGTACATCCTTTTGAGAGACACTATCTCTATAGTAATTCATATTGGTTCTGGTGTTATGTTCATGCACCTGACACTTGTCCACAATAAACATTATAGCTATATAAGCATACAGAGAGTAGATGGTGACTATTTTTTTATTTATAAAGGTATTCCTGCAAGATTCCCTTGCTTTTAGATTATATATGATCCTAATACACTTTTTTGGATAAATAAGCAGTTTATCCATGCGTTTTGGCTGCTGAACCCCATATTTCTATTCCATAGATTAGATATGGATAGATACATCCATAGTATATTAATTTTAAGATATTTGTATTGTTGTACTTGCTAAAATATTTTTAAGAGATATAATGATTTACTAATTCTTCCACATATGTTTTCAATATGATCAGCCCAAGTTAGTCGATCTAACACAATACCCAAAAATTTATGTGTTTTCACTTCTGACACAATGTCACTCTGTGCTTTTAGATTTATATTACCATCATATACTTTTAGAAAGTTGAAGTGCATCAAATTGGTCTTTTGCATATTTACATTGTAGTTTGAAAGATTGAAAATAGTTCAGCAATTCAAAGGTAGTGTTGTTTAGAGTGATGTTCCGCCCTTCTATTAATTTATTCCAGCATATGGCTGTTATATCATCTGCATAGGTTACAACAGTAGTCTTTGGTGGGATTTTTGTCATTAATATATAAACTAAATAATAATGGACCCAATACAGAGCCTTGTGGTACACCATATTTAACAGTATCCAATTCTGATTTTACCTTTTTTATGTATTTCCCCTTTTTATCTGCTATTTCTGTTAAATGTTTTCTGCCTACCAGGTAGGAGTGAATTAGATCAAGGGGAAGGCCCCTTATGCCATAGCTCTCAAGTTTGCTAATTAAAATATGGTGGTCAACACTGTCGAACACTTTAGACAAATAAAGAAATAAGGTGCTAACCTTCTCATTGCTTTCCAGTTTCCCAACTATTTCATGTATGCATTGATTAATGACTGAAATCATAGATCGGCCCTTCCTAAAACCATGTTGAAAGATTCTTAATACATTATATTTGCTTAAATATTTGTCTAATCTTATCAATAGAATTCTTTCAAACAGTTTAGCTACTTCAGATAACAAAGTTATTGGTCTATAATTATTCAGCTGTTGTTCATTCCCTTTTTTGAATATTGGCCTAATAATCCCTAATTTCAATACTTCTGGAAATTTGCCCTGTTATATAGAGTAATTAATTAAGAGTGGCTTTACTATAACATAAGTATTATATAAGTCTTCAAAGATATTTCACTTACCATAATTTACTAAACAATGTTTATCGTTTGTTATCAAGACTGAAGTTTTTTATGTAGCATGATGATATATCTTTCGAAGATTAGACACAAAAGTAATTTCTGAATGTACTATAATATTATAAATATTTGACCACAGACAATTGTTTGGTGAATCCTTGGATACTGTCCTTATAATTGTGTCTGTGAATTCCTGAACTGAATTGACACAAAACCTATTGAATTCCTTTGTGACTTTCTGTAGTTTGCGGAAACTATGTTACTGTGCCAAGGAGAAGATGACCAGACCAAAGTCATAGAAGTCAGTCAAATGTATGACAAGTTACATAACGTGATGACTGTACTGATGTGCAGTGAGATGCAGCAAATGCTAATAATCAAGCTGGTATGTCAGAATTGCTTTCCAGAGTGTCTGTTTCTTCTGGGGAAGTTGTTTTTGTACAAATCAGTTGACACAGTTATAAACCAGCATGACATATTCAAGTATCCCAGAAAGTTCTTAAATTCATTATAATTGCCTGGACTACCAAATCACAGTTTAAAATTAAAAGTAGGATCAGTTGTAAGCATGCTGCTTAACATTAATAAACTATGATTGTGAAATGGAAAGAGACTAAAAGACTTTGCACGTTGCATGTTATTCTTATAGTAAATACATCATTTTAACCAGAAAAGTTCCATAAGAGACCTAAATATCTACTTTACCTGCAGAATAAAGAGGAAATTTATGTTCAAAGTACAGCTCATGTCCTCTGTAGTGTACTGTATGTGAGGATCTCCTTCGACCAGTGTTTCTTAGTCTAGTTCTTGTCCAATGTACCTCAGCTTCACCTTTGATTTTTAATTCTAAACCTAAAGCAAATATAAGAAAAAGGTTGGGGCATATTATGAATAATTTGAGTGATGTACTGCTAATCAAGTTTAACTGAATAATTTTTAATAAGTCCGATGATGATGATCATGATACTTGGCACTACAGGCCATGTAGGCCCTTGGCCTCCCTAACCACCCTCTTCCATTCTACTCGCTCCAGCCTTTAACCCCCAACTTTCTCAAGTCATCTTCTACTCATCTACCCATTTTTCCTAGGTCTTCCTCTTCTCCTTCTGCCATCCTGCTTTCCTATGAATAACTTCTTAACTACACTGGTTTCCGACATTCTCTGCATATGGTCAATCCACCTTATTATTCCTTGATTCATTTTCACTACTGTATCTGATTGTCCAAATAGACACTGTAACTCAAGTTAGTCCGCATTCCCAATCCGTCCAAGTCCCTTATCACCCCAAATATATTTCTCAAAATCTTCCTTTCCCACCGTAATAACCACTGTTCTTCTCTGATTGTCAACACCCAACTTTCTCAACCATACATTATTATTGGTCTCAGTACTGTTGTATATATTTTAATTTTAGTATTCCTATTGATGTTCCTTGGTTTAAACATATTCTGCGAGGCATAGAAACATCTGTTACCACTTGCTATTCTTTCTTGAATTTCCACTGATATTTTACTATCTACTGTTACTATATATCCCAGGTATTTAAATTTTTCCACCCTTTGATATTCTTTCTCATGTAGTTTAACTGTAGGTTCTCTTCTTCTTGCATCTCCATCACCTCCCATCTTCATATATGATGAAGTCGTCATCATTACGAATGCTAGATGTTAATATGTTCTTGTTAGTACTACCAAAATCTATTAAAACAAATTTAAAAACATAATCTACTGCCGGTATTTCGCATAATGAATTTTGAAATACTGGCAGCCGATTCTGTTTTTAAATTTGTTTTATTTTCAGACTTTGGTAGTACTAAAAAGAACATATTAACATCTAGCTTTTGCAACAATGACAACATTTTTGTTGGTTCTGTCTGGAGATGTGGAAGAGTTTCAATGAAGTCGTGATTCTGAACAATTTATAAGGAAAGTGTCATCATTTCTTATAAGATAAGTGAAGTTTTAAGTTACAAATTGTTATATTTGTATATACTTATAATTGCTATTACTATCTACCTTACTTTTTTTTTTTCCTTAATTTACGTCCTCCAATATTAAGTCATATCGGATGATGAATGGAATGGGTGAAATGATGCTGAAATGAGGCCAGGATTCATAGAGCTTAGAGTTACCTGACATTTGTCTTTCAGGATAAGGGACAACCCTGGAGAAAACCTTATCCAGGTAACTCACCCTGACCGAGATTCAAACTCGGGACCTCTTGAATGTGAGGCAGAAATGCTACCACCACGCTACCGGGTCGGGCAACCGTACTCGTGATCATTGTTGGTATCACTCTCACTGTCACAACTTTAACTCTTTGTTTTTACACCGCACTTCACAGTCCTAATGTATGTGCATGACTGCATGTGTGTTTGTGCACATTTTTATTTAATTAAGATCCTCCAATATAAGTCATATCTGATAATGAATGAAATGGGAGAAATGATGTTTGAATGAGCACAGGGTCCTTAGAGCTTAAAGTTATCCAACATCCATCTTTGAGGATAAGGAAAACCCCAGAAAAACCATATCCAGATAATTTACCCTCACTGAGATTTGAGCTCAGGACATGTTGAATGAAGCACACATCTTACCCTCTACACTACAGAGGCAGGTAAATATCTTACGTACTTGTGTGTTTGCATCTGCATGAAGGTGTACATCAAGGCTAACAACACTTTAGGATATAAAAGCTCTAAAACGTTCATTACACAAATGATTATATGGAATACTATTGTTTCCTTATCAAGGGAAAAACTTTTGGTGTTAATTTTATCACAGGAAAAACGATGTTTGGTTTTAGTTTTCAATAATATTAATGATTTCCATTGAGGCAGTGGTACTTACTTGTTTGTATTCATTATGTTGAATGGGAAATCATATATCCAAGCAAATATTTAAAAGAGAACAAAAAACTAAAGTCAAACTTGAGTATGTCACTTATTTGAACATGAATTAAAATTAAAGACTTTATGGGAAATCTTCATTTTACTTCCAACTTGCGCTTTCTAGTCAAATAAACAAACACTGTGATAACACAAAATGTAAAGACACATATTACAGAGGGGCTGTCATATGACGCGATATAGATAGTCTTTGTCCTTTAGATTACCCAACAAATGAAAATCACACACCGTTTGATCGGAGGAGCCAGAGGACCATCCACCAGGACTAGTCACTGTATCTTCAAGCACTTGTCTAATTTTGTTCATGGACCCCTTCTGCTGTATGGGCAGTAGCAAAATCTTGTTGAAGCCACCCATATGATCTCTCTTCCTCTGTCAGCTCATGATGAAATAGGATCAAAATGTGATTTCAGTGCCTTTCTGCATTTACAGTCTGTTTGTATACAATATATAATATGGATATACAATGATCAATTAATGCATTTGTAAATACCACCAGTCAACAGTTTGATAAAAAAAAAATGGTTCATTTTTTTATTACCAGAGAGAAAACACTGAAGATGGCAATTACCAAAAGAAGGCAATGACAACTGACAGTCAGACTTAAAAAGTCTGAAAATGGGTTTAAAATGGAAGCAACAGCTCCCAAACCTAGTACCTCAAAAGTTATAAAATGATGTAGTGAGATAAAAATCTATTAAATTAGTTTTATTAACCCTGCAGTGGTCGCGCGGGATATTATTTCATTGTTGGTCGCGTCGAGTCTCACAGACGCCAACAGCATTCATGCGTTAACAATGTATATTTTGTTAAATTTGTTTAGATGTATAATTGTAAAAGTACTAATTCGGTAAATTGAAATAGATGTACACATTATGAACAATGTAATATATTTTATTTTTCTGTGTTTTAAGTATAAATATACTCCAGAATTCTGTTGACTACTACATTACATAAATTTTAATCTCATTCATCAGAAAGGTGAAAAACCATTATCACACTTTTTTAGAAAATAATATTATAGTCCTTATATGGAAGCATTCTTATTTAATGCAATGTACAGTTTATAACAGACATATCATATTTACTCAGCACTACAATTAACAGTCAGCGCATACTTGCTGTGCATGTTCTAAACAAAGAAATTTCTTGCAGCTGCGGCATCTGTACTTTGTATATCGGTTTTTTGAATGACCACATTCACCGCATCTCTGTCTTTTTGCGCCTCGGTTCTCTTGTGTGGGTTGCGCTGCACCTTCATCTGGAAAATGACTCTGAATATCTCGTTTGAGATTTCTTGGCAATGATGAACACTCAGAACGTCGACGCAAGTAATCGTCAGCTAGATTACATGCTAGAAGTTTCAGAAATTCACTACGCTTTGTGCTAGCATCAGTATTGTTTGCATGGTATATTATTTGTGCATTTATAGCTGCAATGTTCATCATGCTATAAAAAACAACCATGGGCCATCTGTTAGTTTTCCTAGACACGTTATACGTACTGCACAGCTGATCGACAGTATTGACTCCTTATCACCAGATGTGGCATCAATTGCATTATCGTGATGCAATGCGGAGAGTGTCAGAACCACCTTATTTTTCTTGGCAACATTTGACATTAGAGTTGAGTTTTTCTAAAACCCAAACAGTGTTGTTCCCACCTCCCAGTTCTTTGTTTGTGTAAACTCTGGCAGAATTTCAGGTTTATTCTTTTTCATAGTTCCAACCAGAGTAAGAATCTTCTGAAACAAGTGATCAGCTAATTCTAAGGAGGTGAACCAATTGTCTGTGGTTATATTATGCCCAGTTCCTGAGATCACAGAAGTGAGACGTTTCACAACATCTGTTGGTTTGTTGCTAATTGAAAATGGCCCTGCAGGCTGTTTACCAGCATATATTTCTAGATTGGCGGTGTAACACATCCTAGCATCCACCAAAGCAAATATTTTTAGACCATACTTACTTGGTTTGCTAGGGATGTACTGCCTGAAGAAACAGTTGCCCCTGAAAGCTTCTAGCTTTTCATCAATTGTGCAGTACTCTCCAACTGAATAGGCATTTTTACAATTTTCCACAAAGGAAGTAAATATCTCACGTATAGGAGCTAAATTATCAACCTTCTTTCTTTCCTCTTGGGCATCCCTGTTGTCGAACCTCAAACAGTATAAGAGGAACTTAAATCGTCTTTCAGTCATTATCAGACGGCATAACTCAATTCCCATTTTATTGGAGGCCCATATATCTTGGGTGTATGTATGGTTGTCTTTTCTTGCTGCACATAAATACAGTATTCCTAACAGAGCTTTTATTTCAGTTGCGTCTGTCAGATGAGCACCCCTTTCTCTGGAATAATGTCCCTGTACTTCAGATATTTTTTTATTAGTGTATTCAACAATGCTAGAGAGCAAGTCATTGTCAAAAAAGCATTCCCAACATTCTGCTGGTGTTTTGGCGTTCTTTGCAGCACCTTTCACACCCGGTAAATGACTGACAATGTTTTGTCTTCCAGTGCGAACATTTTTTGGTGGACACACTTTTGACCATTATGTGTAAGTGTTCCTACCTAGAAAACATTCGTCAACCTGATTATCACTATCACTATCACTGGAGTCTGCTTCTTGCTCAGTGTCCGTATTTTCTTCTCGTGTTTCCATACAGTCTTCCTCAACATCACTATAAATGCCGAAGTCATCACCTGATTCATCATCTTCCTCCAACAGCCGGAGTACAATTTCCCTGTCATGTGGATTTTCCAGATTGTAGGTATTCTGTGAGGTCATATTGGATCTGAAGATAAATAAATACGTATTAGCAAGAGTCATTGCTAATAAATAACAAACACTACTACATTAAACCAACCAAAAACAAAGAAATAAAATATTTACCTTCAGTAACACCGAAGGTCGCGTGGCATCTGCTAGACTCCAGCGATGCAGCTTTGGTAACAACCTCTTTCATCCAGCACTGTAGTGCAACTAATACGGTGCTGATGAGGAAAATATGTTAGTATTTAGATAACTGGAAGGTAGACGGCGCCACAAGCCCACCAGTGTATGTGTTCAGCAATAGTGAGTAAATAAAGTGCACCTGGCGTCTGTGAGACGCCGCGCGACCACTCCAAGGTTAAGGAAGATCATAAATTCAGTACTGTTTAATTCAGAGATTGTATTAGGGGGTTTTCCAGCATCATGAATAAGAGGAGAGAGTTTAATGTGTATTCATATCTCATCACTGAGGTACAGTGTACATTAGCTCAGAATATTGAAGATTCTGGTTCAGCAAGTTTTTCAAATGTGATCCAGATTTCTACTAACTGATGCTTACAGAAAATATTCATATTTAGCAATGAAATCACCTTTAAATGGAAGATTCATAAATGAATATTCTGCAAATGGTTAGTTTTCAATTCTTAAACATTTTGAACTCTTTTCTAGTATAAGCAAGTAGCATAGTGACCCAAATGACCTATCTGTCGATGGGCTCTTAAACCCTAGAACAGAGTGAATTCTAAAACAAGAGTTGATAAAGGAGGAAAGGCATTTTAAAACATTCAAAACTGATATTTGTTAATTATATTTATTCCCACTCTAAAGCTACAGAACTAATAATATGATATATCAGAGAAAAATTATAACTATTTTAATAGCTAATGGCAGGGCGGCAATGACAGGGGTAAGAATATGTAAACATAAACTGGAGATGTCAGTTAGATGGTTAGAAAGAACGTCTGAAATGGTCGTTGAATCAATAAAAATGTATACAGTGAAGATATGGGGTACTAAGAGATAGGAACACAATTAGTCCAGATGTATGTATTGTTTTGTAAAGAACTATTAGGGCTACCAAAATTGGCACCAAGAGAAGTGACATTACTAGAGTTGGGTAATACAAAAAGGAGGAGAATAATAATTGAGAGAATACTGTGATTTTGTGGGTTCGTAGAATTAAAAAACCAAGTTGCAGAAATTCAAAATGTTCTTTATTTCCGTAGAAATACACTTTGGATTATCCTCACAGTCAACAATGAGCTTATTCAACTTCCACTGTTTACAACAACTCTTGTTACAATTCCTGTTTACGACTGTCTTTACAACTCTGCGCTGGCATGTCGCTTTTTATATATACCACTACTGATATCACGAGATATTTCTGGAATATTCTATAACAAACAAGAAATTGACTGTTCTCTGTCAATCAAGATATCACTAGAATGTTCCATTTACCTTACGTTATCCCGCACTATGTTTATCTGCTTAGGTAAGTTGTTTATCTCCAAGATACACCATTCGTCCATTATCTATCTGTGCCGAACCTTTTTGTACGCGTTGCCCCGACAATACTGAAGTTCTGGTATTATTGAATCTGTGCATGAAGCAACAGAAAAGCATTACAAACACAAATAGTTGATGGTCGGAATTGGAAAGAATGGTATCTAAGATCGACATGGGAGATTTATGGAGAGTAGAGTCAAATCATAGTGGTTTTTGGAAGTGAGAACTAGAGTACAAGACATAGATAGGCAGAAGATATGGGAAAGTATAGAAGGAAAGAAATCTTTGAAATTTTATAAGTAATTAAAGACAGAATGGGGTAGGGAAAAATATATAGATCATTGTGACAAAACTGGAAGAGAAGGCATAGCATGGATGAGAGTAGGAATAATATATCTAAAAGGGTTGAGAAGTAATGAGGTAGGGAGATGAAAAGAGCTCTGTTCATTACCTGATAGAATGTAAGGAGTTAACAAAGTGCAGGAGAAAAATATGGGATAAGAAATGGGGCAGTTGAGCAAAGAGGTAGTGGCGTTATGTATCAGTAACAGAGATGGGTGAAAAGAAAAGTAGATGTATAGGAGAGTTCTTATATAGGTTAAGAAATGACACCAAGCTGCTCAGGAAAACCAAAGGCTTATGGACAGGAGACCTGAGTCAGCTAGTAAATCTTGGGTCAGCAATTTCCTGTATTTGCACAGAATGTATAATAGTGCATGTTCGAGGTTAAAGTCATTGTAATGCAATTGTAATAGAAACTGTACAAATATCAAACTATTTTCAAAATTATACAAAAAGATGTATTGTATTTATTGTATTTATTTCATCCTTTGGAACATAATACATATGCTATAGGACACATCAGCTCAAGATACAAAGATATATATAAAAAGTTACATAAGACTTAAAACTGTAACAAACATAGGATCCAACAAAAGTCTAAAGTAGAAAGGGAAATAAAAACAAAATGTGTCAAGACCACAGAGAAATGCTATATAAAAGTAATTGTTCACAAATGTGGAGTTTACTCTACTTCATGATTTAGGAAATCCTCTACACTATAAAAGTTTCCCTCCATTAAGAAATTAAATAGAGCCTTTTTGAATTTTGGTTTGGGCTGAATATTCTTTATACTCTGTGGTAGTTTATTGAATAAATGTAGACCAGCATATGTGAAGCTACCTTCATACAATTTGGTTCTATGCGAATTGATAAATAGATTGTTTTTTGCTCTAGTATCATGCATTTGTTTTGAATGAATTTAGGGCTTCTTTCATGCAGTTAAGTGTTTCATATATATACATACATGGCAAAGACAAAATTTTACATTTTCTAAAGTATGGTTTGCAACTAGTTTTGTTTGTGACATTAGCCATAATCCATATTACTTTCTTTTGCATCCTAAAAACCTTAATGCTATTTTTTGAATTTCCCAGAAGATTATTCCATATGTTAATAGACTACGAATGTATGCAAAATATACCACTCTAAGAATATGTTCACTTGACAAAGTGTTATGCTCACATTCGCCATACTATTTACATTGTCAGCTAAGTCGTTTATGTACAGTATAAATAACAGAGGCCTGAGAATAGATCCCTGGGGTACACCATATTTTATATTTTTGAAACCTGACAGTTCTTTTTTAA
Source organism: Mantis religiosa (assembly GCA_030765055.1). Lineage (NCBI taxonomy): Eukaryota > Metazoa > Arthropoda > Insecta > Mantodea > Mantidae > Mantis > Mantis religiosa. Next base: position 229,531,686 of record CM060949.1, read on the forward strand.
TTTCATTGGTTTTAGTATCAAAATATTCAATTTCTGCACACTGTTTTTTTATTTTCAAGATATGACTTAAACCAACTTAATGCTAGGCCTCTCACACCATATACAGATAACTTTTCAAGTAGCAATGTATGATCTATTATGTCGAATGCTTTTGTTAAATTTAAAAGTTGTCTGAACATTTATATGCACAATTGAGAGATTTCCGAGATTGTCTTCGTTAGACTAGAGTCACTGTTTCGCCTCCACCAGTGACCTGTAGATTACATTTTGACTGTAGTACTGATGTAACGTACAGTGAGATGTTTCTCAGATAGGTCATTTCAGATCAATGAATTGTGTTCACTTTCCTGTATGAATAATTTTGCCTTGTTCTCCTTATTTTCTAAGAACTTTAAAGATCTTTTAAAGATATTTAGATTTCTGTTTCAATTCATGCATTTCCAAACAGATGTAATGAAGGTATTGTAAACTTGGATAAGACACATGTAATTCATTTTCTCAGAATAAGTCCCCTGTACAATCACAATTAAAATGTAACAATAAAGTAATTATGTATCTAAATACAACTAAATTTCTTGGTCTTTAGATACAGAGTAAACCTAAAGTGGGAGACACATGTTGAGCATCTAATTAAAAAACTGGGTACAATTTCTTATAATTTCAGACAACTGGTACACAGAGTTAACATAAAAACTCTCAGAAGTGTCTATTTTGCATGTACTCACTCCATTTTAAAATATGGCATAACATTATGGGGTAACTCACCACATTGTAAATCATTATTCATAATGCAAAAATGATTTCTAAGAATACTTTGGTGGAGTTAAATCAACATCTACGTGCAGACCATTATTTAAAAAATTTAAAATTTTACCTTTCCCATGTATTTTCAGTTTTGAAATTTTAAAATTTAGAAAGACAAATTTAATGAAAGGAAATGGCCACTGTACCTTTAATGACACAGTTCATAATCATAATACTAGACAGAGAATGGATATTCATGTGAATAGAAGTAACACAAGAGCTCATCAAAACAGTGTAATAAACCTAGGAATCACTTTTTTTAATAAACTGCCTATAGCCAATAAAACCACTTGCAACTTTACAGCATTTAAAAAGTCAGTTTTAGCATACTTGCTAGACCACTGTTGTTATTCTGTTAGTGAATTTATGGAAAGTTTATAATATTGTTACACTTCTGAATTAATTGTGTATATTATAAAATTCTTGAGATATCTTTATAAAACATTATTTTGTACAAACACTGACTTGTCCTTATTGGATGTCACTTGTTAATTTACAAGTATAGTTAATTGCACTGTAAATTCACAATTTGACGTGTCTTATATCATAGTGCTCATCTACAATGTATGATTTACAAGATCAATAAATTATCTATCTATCTATTATACAGAGGCCGACAGAAGTATTTGAATAATATAATATGTAACACTGCACGTACTATAAATACTGTAATATTTATTTTGCAGTGTTGAATTGTTAAACATGTAAACATTAACCTTTTGTGTCTCAAAAACCATATTTAAAATATCACTTTGCATGTATTTATGACACAATCCATACTGTATTTATTCTATTGTTCTTATTGGAGGAGATAAGTATTTGAACAGAGAGAAAGGTGGTTGGACGTGCCTTAAATGCCCCTACCACATAGCATTTGTCTTTGTGCTGTCTTGAGACAGTGTAATCAAAGTTACTCAGCTGATTGTGAACTCACAGGTAATATGGGACGTAAAGGTAAGGAGACAACGGTGGCAGAGAGGAATATCATGATAAATATGTACAAATAAACAAATCTCTCTCTGAAATTGCCAAAATCATTAACAGAAGCAAAACTACAGTGTTCTGCATAATTCAACACTTCAAACAGACAAATAATGTTGTAAATAAACCTAGAAATGGCGCTCTTTCTAAATACACCACCAGAGACAGGAGGCAAATAATAAAAATAGCGAAGCAGAATCCGAGAGTCACTGTATCTGAGAGTAGAGAAAGCCTTGAACAATGTTCTGGCACTGTGATCCACACCAGAACAGTTGAACAGGTTTTAAATAGTACTGGGTACAATGTTCGCGTTCCAAGGAACAAACCATATGTTAATAAGCTGAATAAGAAAAAGTGTAGAGAATTTGCTAAACAGTATTTGGTGAAACCAACAGAATTCTGGGATAAGGTTCTCTGGTCGGACGAGAGCAAATTCTTCTTATAAAAGAGTGATGGACATCTTAAAGTGTGGAGACTGCCAATTACAGAATGGGGACCTAAGAGCAGGTAGCTACAGTGAAACATGGTGGCAGTAGTGTGATGGTATGGGGCTGTATAGCTTCATCTGGCTTTGGGGAACTGGTGTTCATAGATGGGATCATGGACAAATTTGAATGCAGGAGGATTATTGAAAACAATCTTAAAAAGAGTGCAGAGAACCTGAGACTAGTGCATGATTATTACTTCCAGCAGGACAATGATCCGAAGCATACTGCTGAAATTGTAAGGCTTTGGATCATGTACAACACTCCTCACACTTTGAAGACACTGCTCCGATCTCCCGATTTAAATCCTACAGAGAACTCGAGGAGCATGAGAGGAAGCATCACATCAGAAGCAAGGACCATCTGAAGGAACTTCTTCAAATAGTGTGGAATGAATGTGGGACACCATATATAGCTCAAACCAGAAGGACCATCGCTACCAGAATAATCAAACATGAACAGAGCATTCGTTTAATGCTACCTGAGAATTCTGGGCTGGCAGAGCATTGTTTTGATAATGACCATAGAGCCAATTTTCGGGAGACGACCATCTAGGCAATATGCAACAATTACTGGGAGCGGAGAATTAAGGAGACTTTGGCGATTTCCTCTGAAAGGAGCATGCTTAATCGTGATGCTGCATTTCAGTTCAGCTCCTCTTGGAAACCGGCCTTAAAAATGGAAATCCGTCAAATTAAGAAGCATAGATCAATACAGCTTGATAATCAAGTAGTTACGTTTCTTTGACACAATTTTCTATACTCACGCCATCTCCTGACCTGGCATTTAATTTACTGAAAATAGTCTTATTCAGTAATGCAAATTTTGATAGTGTTTTGTCATTGTTTATATTTGTGTTATATCCAGTGCTTCATTTGTGGTTATAACATTTTATAAAAATCCTGATGATGAGAGGGATGCACGCTCCCAAATCGTCGATTTCTAATCGTCTTTTCACCTGGCTTGCTGCCCGAGAAGAAAGTGAGCATATTTGTAGCCAGAAAGCTTCAGTTAAGTTTTTCATTGCTTGAATTTCTTTTTGTAGCCTTGCCCATTCTTTTTTACCTATCTTCTCCCTAAGCAACCTAGTTTCTTCACATTCTAAAAGCAAATGCCATTCTTTATCCCTTTGGTGACACAATGATCCCTCCCTCTTCCCACCTCCCCTGTTCTGGCCCATGCAAAGCCTTCTCTCGCTGCTTTATCACAAATATCAATGTATTTTTCCTTGTTCTACATCACTTTCTTGACTCTATAAATTGCCAGTGAGCTTTTCAAGTTGGAGCTTCCACCATTATCCCTTTAGTTCCCAGTCTTCCCAATTCTGCTTGCACCACACCACTCACAACTAGTTGTAAGCCATACTTCAGTAAATTAGGTATCTTACCACTGCCAAGTATATACATATATGAAACTCTTGTACATATGAAAGCAAGTCTAAGTTTATTCAAAACAAATTCTGAAATTCATATACACAACATTAGAACAAAGAATAATTTATTTGTGAAGTCACACAAAACAAAGATGTATGAAAATAGTTTTACATATGCTGGCTTACATCTTTACAATAAGCTACCTGAATCTATAAAAAAGATTGAATCACAACATCAATTTAAGAAATTGTAATTAAACTTCCTTAGAGCTAATAGCTTCTACAGCGTGGATGAATTTTTAAATTTGTAAATATTTAGTTAGCTACCTTAATTACAAATATTGTACTTAGTTTTTAATCTGACGTGTCCTATAACATGTACATGATTTAATGGATGAATCAATAAATCAAATCCAATCCATTTCGTGAAGCCCATTTGGTAAGCCCAAAACCTGTTTGCAAGTTTCTATGTATCACATTTATATTTGCACCCCCTCCTCCAAACCCCATATCTCTACCCCATAGAGCATTTTTGCTTCTACTATGGCTGTGCAAATTCTCTCCAGCTGTTTTATTTACATTCCTGCTAATTTATCTAGGCATGCTTTAATAACTTTTAATGCAATTTCACCTTTTGCCATTTCCATTCTCTTCTGCTCTTCCCAACCCCCCCCCCTCCCGCGTTACTGCTTAATTGTACTCCTAGGTAATTAAATGTATTGACCATTTCAATTTCCCTTACTTGCCAGTACCATTTCTCCTCTTTACTTAACTTGTTGCCTTTCTTAAATACCATAATTTTGGTTTTGTTTACGTTAATTCTAAAGCTCCATTCCTTACACAATTTATCTATTGCTCCAATTGCTCTATCTATTCCCACTTTGGAAATAGCTCCTGCTACTAAATCACCTACAAATAACAAACCAGGTATTTCCCTGTTATTAATTATTGAATATTTATAGATCTCTCAAATGACAGAGGCCATGCAAAGAAAAGCAACTTCAAAGGCCACACACAATGGACAGACCTTCAAAGATTTGACTATCACTTAAAACCTATTGTACACCATATTTCTCTTACAACTACAAGAAAATAAGACATACGATATGTTCTACAAATATTTATCTCAATTAATAAAGAGGAATAAGTGTCTGCAAGAGTAGTTTATACAAGAGCAGAGAAAGTCATATTGTCGCAACCCTCTTTAAATACAGGAATACTTTAATTACTTCAAACCTACAACTTTGTGGGTTAGACTGGGAGGGACGCGTACTTGCTTGGCATGCATAGTTTCACACAAGGGGTACTCCGGGACTTTAGAAGTTATGAAAGGAGGGCTGGCTATATCAGACAGATTTTGACTATGGCTCCTATTTATTAATAAACACTACACTAGAATACCTTTACATGATTTCCTAGTGCTAAATTCTCTGGTCCCTCAAGGAGATGCAGCAAACGGACATCCTTCTTCATCAGAGTCGACTCATCTACTGGAGTCTGAACTCTCTGCATCTATCTGGACAAGACAGAAGCCAGTTCTTCCCCCTCTCCTGTTCTGCTGACTAAGGCTTCTCAAGAAACATTTGTATGGACTGGTTGACTCACTGTTTTGGAATTTGCAACCACGCTATTCCCATGCTACATGAAACCGTGATGTTACTTCGGCGCCAGCAATATGCATTACGTTAGCTCCCACCATGTAGCAATAACACTTCCCTTGTGTGTAACATCAAATAATAAGTCTAATAAAACCTATTTGCTACAATATGTTTGCAGCACATCAGATTTTCTCGTATTAGTGTCTGATTCACTCTACATAAAAATGTATTTCACATGAATTTGGATAGGTAGAGTCAGATTGAGAAATTCAATGCCATAGCTGGGACTTGAACCACGAATATTCCGGTCTCTCTCCTGCTGCTCTTACTGTGGCCAACATATTCTCCAACTGACTCATATTTTCCTAGTAAACCAGTAGGAGCTCTCATATACAATTTGTGGCAACTTACTACGCCATAAGTACTAAAGTCCCAGGCGTCATTGTTACCACTATTAGGTAAATTAATCGTTCTTCCACACTTCCAATAATTTGAATAGGTAGAGTCAGATTAAGATCCAAATTATTGCATGCACAGGGCTAGTCTGGAAGAACAATTAATTTCCATCAATTTACCTTATAGTGGTAACTATTTAGCCTAGTACATATAGCATAGTAAGTCGCCACAAAAGGTGTGTATCTCATTGTATCTGTGAGCCGCTATGGTTTACCGGGAAAATATGAGTCAGTTGGAGAATTAACTGTCATGTTGGCATGTTGGCCACAGTAACTCAGTGGTTAAGAGCAGCCAGACAAGACCGGAAGATCCATGGTTCAAATACCGGCTATGCCATTGAGGTTTTCAATGCAACTGTACCTATCCAAATTATCTCCTACACATGGCTACAGTGTTTCCAGGTTTAATGTTGGAACACACATAAACATTGTGGTTTGTATCACTCTGCAACAAACACACTGTTGAAGCTGTTTACTTTGACTCTTAATGCAACCGATTTATCTTTCGCTGCAGCAATGCAGAACTAGAAAAGTTCTTGGCTTATATTCACTATATAAACTAATTAGAGAAGGAACTAAAGAGTGGTTATGAAGTTTTGTGAGTAAAAACTTATGTAAATTTGAATTAACATCACCACCAAAATCCTGTTATCACTGCCAAAATGGCAAATGATGAGGCCCTTAACTTTGTCAGTTGGATTATTTAAACCTTTGTAAAGTACAGAAAAATGCATCTTTCTTTGACTGTTCAAGCCTTTGAAGTGACATGTCCCTCATTTACCCAGGTTTAGTCCAGATAATAAATTGTGCACTCTTCTACATGAAATTGTCTGTCTCACAGTGTCATGCAAACTCTTCTCCACACCACAATTCTCATCACATTAATTTTGTTTATTTTTGGAAACCAAAACTTGATGTCTTTCAGCAAATTGTGGTGCATGGTTTTCTTAAAATTTGGAAGATCTGAGTCATTATTCACTACCTTGTCTATATAGGAGGCTCGTTGTTTAAAAAGAAAACTGTGCACTTTAAAGCAAATACCACTCTTAAAATCATCCACTTGCCCTATAACACTACATGGCCTTTCCCTTGTTTTAGAGCCTTTTACAGTTCCTGTTTAATTTTGGTTCTCACATTTTAAATAGTATTCACCAATACACCAGTTGCCTCAGCCGTTAGTTTAATTATGTCTTTCTCAGCCAGGCTGTCATAATGTTGAAAGAAAAAGTTAAGCACTTTAAATATAATAGCCTTTTCACACTTTTTAGAGGCTTTACACATTTATGCTTCTGTACACTACTTCAAGGAAGTGAGCACTCTGACATAGTCACTCAATGAGCGCACATGCAATACTAACAGAACGAGTGACAAAGTGGTATACACTATGCAATTGGGGAATTACTGGATACCATGTGACAACAAATGGAAGTAAAATGCTTAAGCTAATGTTTAACTGTTTTAGAACACCGGGATTTTAAAGAACAAGTCAACGTAATAAACCTTTCACAACAGAAGTTTACAACCGAAGAAATTAGATTACTCTAGAAAGGTTTCAATATGTGTGTTAACGTCTCAAATAATAAAGACAATTTTATCACCGACATAGAAATAGCCACACATAACCTAAAAAATGAAAACTTAACCACAGCCAAAATGGAATGTCTGGATATAATAAAGCAGTTATCCCCAATATACAATAAAACTTATAACAAAACAATAAGAAATTTAAATAGCAAGCCAGTGGTATACCTAAAAGCCGACAATAGTAATTCTCTGGTAATTATGGAGACAGAAGACAATATTCAGAGAGTAAACCTTATGTTAGACAGTCCAGAATATGAAATAAATCCAAAAAATCCATTAACCCCAAGTATCACTCTGTCAATAAAGCTTTATCAATTACAAAAACATTAAGTACATCTGAAAAATACAACTTAAAATTTTCCAACCCCACACTACCAAGGTTGTATTGTCTGCCAAAAATCCACAAACAAGACAATAGCATGAGACCCATCATCAGTGGCATCAATTCACCTACATACCACATTGCAAGGTGGTTAGTAAGAAAATTAAAATCATATGACAAATTTCAAAGTTTGGGAATAAGGAACTCCTTAGAATTGATAAATCACCTACAGAGGTACAACATCCCAGAAAATCACATACTAGTTTCTTTTGACGTTACGGCACTTTTTACAAGCATTCCAGTAGAAAAAACACCTACACTCCTCAAAAAATGGCTAAACCAGCCTACAACGGACACCACAGAAATAGATGACATTATCAATCTAACAGATTTATGCATAAGGAATAATTACTCCATGTTTAACCAAAAATTCTATAGACAATCAAAAGGATTAGCTATGGAGAGCCCACTTTCGCCTATTTTAGCAGACCTATACACAAGCTATTTTGAAACACACATAGTAAAGGCCTTCCCACAGATTTACAAATTTTGGCGGAGATATGTTGATGATGTTTTTGCTATCATTCCGGAAAAACTTAGAGAAGATTCTCTAAAATTACTAAACCTGCAAGATAATCACATCCAGTTTACAATGGAAGTAGAGAGAGACAACACCCTACCCTTTTCGGACCTCAAGATAACTAGAAATCGTCATGGTGTAGATTTTGGAATATACAGGAAGCCCACACACACAGATAATTACATAAAGAAAAATGAATACAACCCAGTTTCACAACAACTAGCTGCCTTTAGAAGTCTAATTCACCGGCTATATAACATCCCACTGAGTAAGGAGAAATTTCTGAAAGAACAACACATAAAAGAGCAGTATTAAATGGATTCAACCCAGCCATCATAAGGAACATGATGAATAGAAAGGAAAAACTGAAGATAATATCAAAAAATACCACTCTCACACCACTTAAAAACACATATTGGCAATATAGAAAATACACCTACCATCCATGGGCTTTTAGAAAATTTGAACGAATCTTCAAAAGACTAAACTTAAAACTAGCACGCCAAAACAAATTCAGTCTGAGGAACCTGCTAAATAAACCACTAAAAAATTCAATACCCAACAACTTGAAATCAGGAATTTGTCAGATAAATTGTGAAACATGTGAAAAAAGCTACATAGGAAAGACTAAGAGAAACTTGTTAACCAGGCAAAAAGAACACCAGAGGAACATTAAATTGAAACAAACACAAAAATCTGCAGTTTCACACCATTTTTGGAAAGAAAACCACATTATTGGCCACAACATTAAACTGTTAAAATTTTTAAGTACACCCATAGAATTGGATATTTGGGAAAAAATATTCATAACCAAAAACCGTGATAAAGTTATAAATTTTGAAATCCCGGCATTTATAGAAGCATTAAAACTTAGTGCCCCTAACACCAGATGGCAGAGTGATCGGAGCTCTGTAGTAGTGGAAGAAGAGGAATGTTCATTTAGTCACCAAACAGCTGAGGATGAGATCGAATGAACTTGAAAAGTTTCAATTATACAACAAGAAATAAGTAAAGTTTGAGTGAAAACATAGTGACTCATAAATCAAACTCAAAAACTGAATTATGTAATTATTCACCCCGTTTTTACTGGAATGATTAAAATAAGTGATAATACATGCAATGTAGTAACAAACTATTTCCAATCACGCTTCACTGGAAATACTAAAACTCTGCTTCACTTAGTACAGGATACATAGAGCTTAGAGTTACCAGGCATTCATCTTCCAGGCCCTAAAAGTTGTGCTATGGTGCAATGTTGACATCCGTACACACTTTAAGGCTGAATAGAGTATAGTGTGGAAGAACGACTAATTTTTACATGAACTGTGTGTTTTAATAAGCTCTGCATTTATCATTACGCAGTCAATTGTGTTACTAAATTTGTTACATTTTCACGTTTTGGTAGTATGAACAAAAACATAGTGACATCTAGCAACTGTAGCGTTGACAATGATGTTGTTTACGAGTCTGGCTGAGGATGTGAATGAGTGTTTTCACAAAACCGC
>CM060949.1:230181371-230336371 GCA_030765055.1 Mantis religiosa
GAGAATAAAAACAAGGTTGATAAAAATGAGAAGAAGAATGCAAAGAATGAAGACTATAGGAGAAGATACAGCCTAATAATTTCTTGGGTGGAAGAATAAAAAGGAATTGGAGCATTTCAGAGATAAAGGAATTATTGATGAAGAGATTACAGATGAATATGAGAGGCTTCAAACTGCAAGACCCACTTAGAATTGAGAAATTGGAAGGCAAACGAAACCTATTGGTGAAATACAGCAATATGGAATTGACAACAGAAGTATTAAAATAAGCAAAAAGTTAAAAGGAACATCTATTTGTAACAACAGAATCTGTCATACAAGCAAAAAGAACAAAGGGGGAGACTAATTGGAGAAAGGCGTGAGGCAGGGAAAGAAGAATTTAATGCATTCATGGGAAATGGCAAACTCTAGATTGATGGGCATAAGCAATATCAAGAAAGCACAGCATATGAGAGTTGACACTGCAAAGACATACAAGCCAACTTCAATATCCGGTGTGAATGTTCAGAATACATGTGCAATAAATGCAGTGTGTCTTGACGGAGAGGAAGTGATGAACAGTGCAACTAGAAGAGAAGAGGGGGGGGGGGGGGGGAACTAGAAATGGTGGTCAGAAGAGCGAAGAAGAAAATAAGGAAAGACAATTATTAAATTATAGATGGTTGGTATTTATTACACATCAGCTTCACTTACGTACCTATATTGAGGACATGTTTTGTGAACTATTGTTCGCATGATTGGCTCTAATGAGACTAAAGCTTGATCCAGTGGTGTGGGTAGTTCTGGAGTTGCTGCTGCCATCTGTTGATTTTGTGATGAATTTAAATGTGGGGTTGTCTTCTGGCGGGATTTCAAAGTTTATTAGTTGGTTTTTATGTTTTTCTATATATATTCTCTCCCATATGACGAGTTCACTATGTTTTTGTATGTATTTTAGTAATTTGGTGCTATCTTCAATTTCATGATTTTCAGACCAGAAATGAGCTGCTATTGCGGACTTATCAATATTTTTGTATCTTAAGTGCCTAAAATGTTCTTTCTTTCTAGTGCCTATGTTTCTTTTTGTCCTCCTTATGTAAATTTTTTCACAGTCTTTACACTTAATCTTGTAAATGCCTGACTTTTCCTCTGGTTTTATCTTATCAGTATTATTACTGTGAAGTAGGTTTTTAATGTTGTAATTGTTTTTTGGTGCCAATGTTATATTGTATTTCTTGAATATTTTTTGGAACTTTTTTGTGGCCCAGGTGTGGTAAGTAAATTTAGCAAATCTAATTTCTTGTTTCATTGGTGAAAGAGCTGTGATCTGTTTTAATCTTTTTTGAAGTTTGAATGATTTTATTTTTTTATCTACAAGGCTTTTTCCATATCCATTTTTAATTGCTGTTTTTAAGATTTGATGGTATTCTTGCTGGCTGAGGGGTAGATTTACTAATCTGTGTGTGAGACTGTTGATGGTGGCATGTTTGTATGGAATTGGGTTGAAACTATTTGCTTTGATGCAATTATCTGTGTGTGTTGCTTTTCTATGAATACCAAATTCCAGTTTTTCATTGTTTTTTGTGATTTTAAGGTCCAAAAAAGGTAGAGTACAGTCCTCTTCAGTTTCTACTGTGAATTGTATGCTGGGTTCTTGAAGGTTGAGTAGTTTCAAAGCATCATCTATCTCGAGATTCAACTGTATTGGAACACCACAGTGAAGCGAAAAATTATTAAATTTTAGATGAGTCGCATTTTTTATACATCTGCTTCACTTTCGTACCTATTTTGAGGACATGTTTCGCAAATCTTCGTTTGCATCTACGGCTCTTGTGCGACTCGCACAAGAGCCGTAGATGCAAACGAAGATTTGCGAAACATGTCCTCAAAATAGGTACGAAAGTGAAGCAGATGTATAAAAAATGCGACTCATCTAAAATTTAACATCATCTATCTGTTTGTAGGGCACTATTGCAAAGATGTTGTCTATGTATGTGTACCATGTTTTAAAAATATGAGGGAAGGCTTTAGTTATATGTGTTTTGAAAAAGCTCATGTATAAATTGGCCAAAAATGGTGATAGCAGGCTTCCCATAGCCAGTCTTGAAATTTGTTTATAATACTTTCCATCGAAAACAAAATAATTTTGTTGTATACATATTTCAGTCATTGCCAAATATTCTTCTGTAGAAGACCAAGTTGTTAACAGAGCAAGATAAAAGAGTTTTCCTGTGTGAAATAATGAAGGGTACAAAAATCAGTGCTGTGAAGAAGGCTGCGGATCTGGGACGAAGTGGTATAAACGTTTCGGCCAGCACCATTCGCAATGTTCATCAAGAAGATGGATATCATGGTCGATAACCCCAGAAAAAGTTCTGGGTGAGTAAAAAAAAAAAAAAATCAAATAAAGAGATTATTTCGGTGATCTTTAGAGAAATCCAAAGGAACAGACTTCTGTATTTGCCGATGAGAGTAAGTAAGTTCAATATTTTTGGGTCCGATGGAAGACATAGGGTATGGCGCAAGAAAAATACAAAGCTGCATCCCAAACATCTAGTGCCTACAGTAAAACACGGAGGTGGTTCCATGATGGTCTGGGGGTGTATGAGTCGACTGCACTTTATTGATGAAACTATGGACCATAAAATCTATATGAACATTTTAAAGGAAAATCTTCATGCTAGTGTCCAGAAACTAGGTCTTGAGAACTATCTTGAGAAACTAGGTCTTGAGATGTTTCATCAGGACAGCGACCCCAAACATAGAGCTGGAAATACTCGCTTGTGGCTGCTTTATAACACGCCAAAACAACTTCATACACCTCCCCAGTCACCAGATATCAACTCTATAGAACACCTGTGGTCTATTTTGGAAAGGAAAATCAGAAATATCTCAATTTCCAATAAAGAAGGTTTAGAACATGCACTTCAAATAGAATGGGACCTAATTGAACCAAAGAAAACAAGAGAGCTAATGGAACCAATGCCGTGGAGACTGGAGGCAGTTATAAAAGTAAAAGGAAACCCCACCAAATATTAAATGATGGTATACATCATAAAAATGTTATTGAAATTGTAGGTGTATGAGCACATTTTGTGTGAAATAATAGCATATTTTTTATTTTAAGAAGAAATTATTTATATGTTTTGTTATTTTAAATATTACCAAATACAACATAAATGCTTAACTGGACATGATTAATTTATTTAAAAATTTGCAAAACATCCCATTCCTATTTCTCCAAGAATTTTAGTGTAATTTCTTATGTGTACAAACACTTTTTACACTATGTGTATATCAGAGTCCAATAACATAAGCAATGACCAATGAACAAGGCACGTAGCCAAGGTGCGTTGTGCTAGGTGAGGGGTAAGGAGAAATTTAACCTTAGTGGGACGATTGTCAACATCACCTCCTGGCTATGTCTGTCGCTCATTGGTTTGATGTCATAACTCGAGAACCGGGGAGGACAAGGGGTAGGTTACATGAAACAGCTTTGTTGAATATATTATCTCTATGCTACGCATGCCATTTGAAGTGAGCAAACGATATGGATAACAAGCTGAGAGTAATTGCACTTATTAAACAAAGATATAGTACTGCAAAGGCTGAGGGAACTATATAGAGTATCTTCACGAACTGCTACAAGCTGGTGGAAGAAATACCAAGAACTAGGATACTGGAAACACAAGCCAAGTAGGGCAGTTTACTATAAACATAATAAATTGGCACTAAATGTCTATAACAATAAAGTCAAAACATAATATAATAGTGTCCCAATTTACAGGTAGCGCAGGGCATTGGGTATCCACATGATGAAAACATGCTTTTGTATGCTTGGTATATTTTGTGTAGATAGAGCTTCTGTTACAGCTTTAAATTATTTTGTAATGAAATGAGATGATTCGAAATAAATATGTGCTATGTGGAGTTGAAGTTGATACACATAATAAAAGAGATAAATCCGTCTCATCCCTCAATCCCTTCCCAAGAAAACTGCACAAATCTGAGAAGGTTCATTATTTGAAAAGGATGGGCTATCTGTTCCTGACCTCAATAACCGCAGATAAAGTAATCAAAATCCGACGAGACGCATTCTGAATTATATGTTTCAATGTAGCTGAAACTGTCTGCACCACTGCGAAACAAAGGGCAGGCGCACGCCCTCCTATTGCCGACAGGGGTTTGAACCAGGGGTGTTGTGCCATTCAGCTACCACCCTATTATGTGTTTCAAATGGGAAGGGTTCTGGAGTCCAGCTAATCAGATGCCGTATCACACTCAGTGTTGCCAACTTGTTACCTCACTCCTTTTATATTTCCCTCTCTCTCGCACACTCATACAACATGCAGCGCTGCTTGGCGCAGACGTAAGGGTAAGCAAATTATATTTTACAAATTTTTACAATGATGCAGTTGCCAAAATGAAAATTGGAAAATGCATTTTCACAAATTATGTATATTTTAAAATACTATAACTATAATTATAGTTTATGAATTACCTGTTTTTCTATTCTAATGGAACTGCCAGTGGCTCATCCATATCGCTGTCAATGTCACTTCCGTTAAGAGACAATTCGTCATTGCCACTGTCTTCATCGTCTGATTCTTGCAAATTTATGATTATAGGTTCCAAAATCTCATCACGTGCTATTTCTTTCTTAAAATCCTCTTCTTGAAGGTTCTCTGCATGCCTTACACAATTTTCCCAGTCCTGTTGTCTTACCTTGTCAATTTCTTCGTGAACAAGTCGTTTAACATCCGTCAGTTTAAAAGTATTATTTCTGTTGCAATCCCCCTTTTTATTTGAGCCCACACCAACTCATTTGGATTATATTGGCAGTGGTAAGGTGGAAGGCATATTACCTCGTGTCCCGTTTCAATAACAAGTTGATCCAGCTGATACACTTTTTCCGTATTTTTAAACGGAAGTACACTTTGCAATAACTCATTTTTAGTTTCTGTTTCCGAAAAGCTTTTGAAGAACCTGTACACCTTAAAAAGAATACTTCGAGCCTGACTTCACAATACCTGCCTTTTTGACTCACCACTAAATTCACCACAAGAAGCCATTCCAGTATTTAACTCTTACTCTAGTGTTGTGTAAAGAACAACTGAATGATATTGATCTGAACTCTCCAGAGTAAATAAACACTTCTTATCCAGCATTCATTTATAAACATAAGCATACAGCATTCCACAGGCTAACAGGAAATGAAGTGTTTGCTCTTTCTCAAATTTAACACCTTGACTTATTCACAGTAATTCTTCTATCACGTCATGTCAGTAGTTTAAATTTCAGTTCTGAGTAATTAAAAGTATATGTACATACATACACAACAACCACTTTGAACTCTCTAGAGTAAATAGAGATTACGAACTATTCATAAACAAAGATATAATGTGACCAGACACGTTCTGCCAGGACACGTTCAAAAACTATTTGTAGTTGGTTTATTGATACTGTCATCCGGGCTTTGGAACACCCTATGGAAGCAGCTGAGAGCGGAAGACAGGGGAGGTCCGTGTTAGCCACGCCTCCCCCTCGTCCGTCTTATAGTGGTGACAGGGATGGCTGGGGGAAAAAAACATGATTGTGCGGTCTGTTTCTCTTCCACCTGTTCTGGAAATTACGGCTTCTGGAATCTTCGCCTGGGAACAAGAAAAGCCGAGAAAACGGCGAGATGCCTATAAAAAGGGCTGCAGCTAGTCAGAAGTTTAGAGTGTGAGTGAGGACAGTTCTTGGTGTAAGAAGGCAGTGTTAGTCAGTGACGTGTTAATGAACGAAAAGATTGTGCAACGGAAGACTGTATGTAACTGTGTATGAGTATCGGAGTTGATGTAATCGCGAGTACAAGTGAAATTGTAACGGACGAACTGGTGAATTGTAATTGTGTGCAGTACGCAATTCTGCGTAATTGGCAAGTGTTTAACTGTAAGTCGGTGGAAATAAAGAACAGTTTTGAGCAGTGAAATTGGACTTTTCATTTCACGAACCCACAAAGTCACAATACTGATCACTTACTTTTTATATTAATGAGAGAACAGTTTCAAAGGCATTTGCCTCCACTTTCAATCTCTTTCCAACTTGAAAATGGAGGCAAATGCCTTTGAAACTGTTCTCTCATTAATATAAAAAGTGATGAGTATCAATAAACCAACTACAAATAGTTTTTGAGGTTAATTTTGACGTCACTGTTACTAAATTCCTCCAAACACATATAATTATTGTTTCCTCTCACTCGAATTGGCTTATTCAAAGTAATTCTTTTATCACATCATGTCAAACATTTACGTTTCAGTTCTGAGTAATTTCAAATATACGTACACGCATACATGCCAATCAATAATGATATTCACACAGTGCTTACGTCACGATTTATTATTGTAATACAGTTAATATTGTTTTATTTATTTGTATTAGAAAAAAATATTTGAGCTAAAAATATGGGGTTTTCATGGTTATGTTAGATACATTACTCTCTACCTTAAACATGGATCAGTTTTGGAAAAATATGAATTTTGTCTTAGCGCGAATAGTATTTATTAGAGATTGATTAGGTTAGCGCTCGTCATACATCACTTACCAGGAATGCAATACGACAACACCGCAGTACTCTGATTGGTTGCTCACCTAGTAGCGCTCAAGGACAAACACCTTTCCAATTGAAACAGATAACAAACAGCAGTTCCACATATTAGAAAGTTTCCATGCACCAGACTGTACATGTGGGATGTCTATCTAGCATATGTGTATTTGTTACTCTAAGAAAACAGAATAAATAGCTAGTACATTTTGTTCTCAGTTTTATTGTTTAGCTGTACATTAATCACTCAGTTTTCAAACCATTCACATAAAAATTGACTGTAAAGAAACAATAATGCTTACATGTAGAAATCTTTGGGATTTGCCTCATAAAACTTTAAACTTATGTTCTGCAACCAGAAATATGAAGCAATTTTGGTCACTGCTGCACAAAGATGCATATGTAGATCAGAAGGAATCATGAAGAAATAAGAACTGTTCAAGAAACATTTTTTTAAATGTTATACACATCATTCCTTACCAGTTCATACTATATAGCATTATTTGCAGCCAAGTTCATTTAGAAAGTTTGTAGGTTTGCCACACAGTCTTGCATTCATTGCTCTTTACATATGTTGTTTCTCACAAAGAGGAGATTCACAGAGAAATGGAAAAGAAATTTATATCACCAATGTTTACAGTGGTGAAAACAGTAAAAATACTATTACCCTGTTAAGTGAAGAAAACATTTAGTTTCCTGTAAATCCTAGCACTTTCATTTTTAACACCCACATTTTGACAGTTATAATTATTATTTCCATGTAATAATTCAACACTTGTGCAACATGGGTGTTGGAATTTAGCTCCGCAGGCCTGTCTGTGAAGACCTGTCACCAATGGATTGCTCTTGGCTTGGTGTACCAGCACTGGAAGGAGTAGTTGCAGTTGTTGAATATCCGTTGAGGAAGTAAGTTACCATCTCGCCTTTTCCTTTTACCTTGATTGTCCCTCGGCATGTTAGAGGATACCCTTTGGCTTGGAGGATTTGATACACCTCTTGTGTTACCTGAAATAAAGTAAAGAAAAGGATAACATTAGCTAACAGTTATTAACAAACAAATGAAGTAAAGAGCAAATGAGATATTTGTCTGTTATAGACCTGGAGAAGTTAAATGAATATTACATTACAGCACTACACAATGTTCATTTTTATCTGTAATTTTACTGCGCAAAATTTGACATCATCAATAGCATTGCTGTTGGAGCGAGTTTATATACGATTCCCCTAGTGGTTTGCGATTGTATTTGATATGCTGACAGCAGCTTTGAGGCTTCCCTCTACTGGCAGATAAATATACTATTTGAGAGTTGGGTCTGCCCGCATAATATAAAAGTGCGTAATTTCGCTTTGTGCGTAGATACTATAATTGATTTTAAAAAAAACTATACACTGTAATGCACTGTATTGCAAATCTAATTTCTCCGAAATTTGTAAGAAAAATAGTAAAATTTAACAACAACAATATAGAACAATTAGCTGCTGAAAAAGCCGTTTTAAAATCCGAAAAAGCAAATCACTACAGAAAACTAACTAATATAGACCTCTCTTTGTACAACCTACATTTGAAACTTGTTTAATTACTAGGAAACACAGTATGGGACCACTTAGAAACCAAATCATTTGAACATATAAATTATAAAGTCAAAGAGAAAGTTTATCGTCAAAAGAAGAAACTAAAACATAATCATAATCATTGGCAACCAAAACATAACAAAATTTCAGCAAAGAACACATCCCTAGACAATGTAACTAATCTCTCAAAGCAAAATTTGAACACTGAAGAAATAGATGTGCTTAACCAAGGCCTAAAAACATGTATAACATACTCCAGCAACCCGGATGAATTCATTGCAGATATAGAATTAGCAGTAGAAGGCTTGGAAACCATGGACAAAAATATAATTAGGAAAAAGTCAGCTCCTATATTGGAAAACTTAAATAAAAAGCAAAAAAAAAAAAAAAAAAAACGTTTGAAACAAATTCAGATGATTAAATCTTTAAGGAAAAAGGATGTAATCTTCTCAAGGGCTGATAAAGGGAACAAAATAGTAATCTTAGATACAGCTACATACAAAGAAAAAATGTTAGAGTTACTACAATAAAAAGAATTCCAAGAAATAGATTCTTATCCACTCAACCGATGCATAAAAGAGGTACAAAAAACCATCATTAATAGTAAAATTTTAACAACTACAGAACAAAAAACTATCAAACCGGACAACCCTACTCTTGCAAGACTATATGGTTTACCTAAAATACACAAACCCAACATACCCATGAGACCCATTGTAAATAATATAAACACTCCTACTTACCTTCTGGCAAAATGGCTATCCAAAAAATTTCAGTCCTTTCCACAATTCCATACTCTGAGTATAAAAAACTCTTTAGACGTGGTAGAAAAAATTCAAAATCTTAAACTAAAACCTCATGACACTTTAGTATCCTTTGATGTCCGCTCCCTCTTCCCTAGCATTCCATTAGACAAACTTTTGATTCAACTAAAAAAATGGCTAAATTCTATAAACCTAGATGCCAATGCAATAGAAGAATATCTGGCAATGACTGAATTATGTATACATCAAAATTATTTTGTCTTCGATGGAAAATATTATAAACAAATTTCAGGACTAGCTATGGGTAACCCGCTATCACCATTTTTGGCCAATCTATACATGAGCTTTTTCGAAACACATATAACTAAAGCCTTCCCTCATATGTTTAAAACATGGTACATATATGTAGATGACATCTTTGCAATAGTGCCCTACAAACAAATAGATGATGCTTTGAAACTACTCAACCTGCAAGAACCCAGCATACAATTCACAGTGGAAACTGAAGAGGACTGTACTCTACCTTTTTAAGACCTTAAAATCAAAAAAAGCAATGAAAAACTAGAATTTGGTATCCATAGAAGAGCAACACACACAGATAATTACATCAAAGCAAATAGTTTCAACCCAATTCCACACAAACATGCCACCATCAACAGTCTCACACACAGATTAGTAAATCTACCCCTCAGCCAGCAAGAATATCAAAACGAATACCATCAAATCTTAAAAACTGCAATTAAAAATGGATATGGAAAAAACCTTGTAGATAAAAAACTAAAATCATTCAAACTTCAAAAGAGATTAAAACAGATCACAGCTCTCACACCAATAAAACAAGAAATTAGATTTGCTAAATTTACTTACCACCCCTGGGCCACAAAAAAGTTCCAAAAAATATTCAAGAAATACAATATAACATTGGCACCAAAAAACAATTACAACATTAAAAACCTACTTCACAGTAATAATACTGATAAGATAAAACCAGAGGAAAAGTCAGGCATTTACAAGATTAAGTGTAAAGACTGTGAAAAAATTTACATAGGGAGGACAAAAAGAAACATAGGCACTAGAAAGAAAGAACACTTCAGGCACTTAAAATACAGAAATATTGATAAGTCCGCAATAGCAGCTCATTTCTGGTCTGAAAATCATGAAATTGAAGATAGCACAGAATTACTAAAATACTTACAAAAACATAGTGAACTCGTCATATGGGAGAGAATATACATAGAAAAACATAAGAACCATCTAATGAACTTTGAAATCCCACATTTAAGTTCATCGCTAAATCAACAGATGGCAGCAGCAACCCCAGAATTACCCACACCACTGGATCAAGCTTTAGTCGCATAAGAGCCGTAGATGCAAACGATGATTTGCGAAACATGTCCTCAAAATAGGTACGAAAGTGAAGCAGATGTGTAAAAAATACGACTCATCTAAAATTTAATAATTTTTCGCTTCACTATGGTGTTCCAATACAGTTAAATCTCGATATATTTACAGGATATTTAGAAGTACATTAATGCATATAAAATTCTAGGTGAAATCAGATTATTTGCATGGCTTAAGCTGGTAATTATCGTAAGTTAACTTTACTATAGTAATAATAAAATTAAACAATTAGGTACCTACAACTATAATTTACAATAGTTTTACATAAATTCACTAGCATGTATGTTATATTCTAAGTATTCTTGTACAGTATAAAATGCTTTTTGTTTAAACCAGTTTTTTAATACTATAAAAAATCTGTATTGTGGCAGTTCTTTTATTTCCAGAGGAAGCTTATTGAATAAGTGTAACTGCTGATAACAGTGGCCATTTATGGTCTTGCTCAATCGGTTGTGAGGTGTATCTAAATTATGTTTGCATCACGTGTCATAACTGTGTACTGAGGAACGATTTATAAATAAGTTTTGATTTTCTTTAACGTGTATGATATTGGTGTATATATACATTGACGGTAAAGTCATTATCTTATGGTCTATAAAGCTAGGCTTACATGTATCCTGTTGTCCTAATCCTAGAATTAGTCTGAGAGATTTCTTTTGCCATATTAATGCATTTTTTGAGGTAGCACAATTACCCCAAAGCCTAACCCCTTACAGTATATGTGGATGAAAGAAGGCATAGTAAGATGTTATTAACATATCTCGACTAACACATTTCTTTAGTTTCCCTAGAAGATACCAGATTCTAGCAAGCTTTTTACAAAGGTAAAGTATGTGTGTTTCCCATGTTAGTCTGTTGTCTAAATGTAATCCTAAGAGATTTACTGAATTACTGTGGGTGTCATTATGTTGCAATGTAAATAATATATTTTCAGTTTTAGACATATTTAGACTTAGATTGTTTAAGGTGAACCAGACTTTTGCACTTTCGAGGGATAGTTGCATTTGTTGCTTTACTGTATTGATATTATTGCTTTTGCTCAGTAAGGTAGTGTGGTCTGCATATAACATAGTAGTACAAGGTAAGTTATAGCTTAAGTCATTTATATAAATTAAAAATAAGAAATGCCCCAGCACCGATCCTTGGGGTACTCCTGCTATCACTGGAACTAGCTCCGAGTTTCTGTTGTTCACAACTACCATCTGCTGTCATACAGATACAGAAAAATTATTCATTGCACAACATTCTACAACTCTTCAACTACTTTTCCACAGAACTGCCAAAATTTTGCAGGCATTTGTCATAGTGAGGCACATGTTTTTGTATACCTTCTTCATAGAAGTTTGCCGCCTGTGTCTTCAAACAGTTGGAAACATTTTCTTTCAGCTCTTCGTCATTGTTGAAATGTTGACTGCCAAGGAAAGATTTGAAATGCAAAAACAGATGAAAGTCTCTAGGAGCGAGGTCAGGGCTCTATGGGGGGGGGGGGGTGTTCAAACACATCCCAGTCAAATCCCTGTAGGAAGTTTTTCGTCGCATTTACAGTGTGTGGTCATGTGTTGTGAAGAAACACAACACCTTTTGACATTGCAAATTTGCCGATAAATTTCAATAGGTTTCACTTTCCTAGCATTTAGAAAATGAATCACAGATCTGATTTCACAAGCGGCGGGATTTTCAATTTGACATTGCAAATTTGCCAATAAATTTCAATTGGTTTCACTTTCCTAGCATTCAGAAAACGAATCACAGATCTGATTTCACAAGCGGCGGGATTTTCAGTCAACACCGACATTGTAAACAAGCACAACAAACCGTACGTGGCTGACAGTGATCTCACAGTGGCGCACATTTCTTCTCCTTGATACAGAGCGTCTACTGCGCATGTATGGAAGTGCGATTGCAGCGCTGCAGGGGAGATAAATTGAAACAGAACTTACTTTCTGGATGCCCCTTGTATGTTTCTAATCCTCCTTGAATCGCTAATCAGTTTGAAACTAAAGAATGTTTACAATTATCCAAATATAGGTCATTTCAGACTTTCAGAAATTTCCCCAAACAGAAGGTAAAAATGTAGGGCATATCCAGGATTTTCCAGATAACTGATAACTAATAATAATAATGAATCTTAAAGCTATGGTTGTTCTGTGGCAGATGATGTGTGACCAAACTACCAGGCTATGTCAATTTAGCCAGATTGACTCTTTATTGCTCTTTATAACAAGTACAATAGTATACACAATTGAAGACTTGTTTAAGATCATAGTCCAATTAAAAATAAATAAAGACAATCAATACAATTACAAATAATAACAGTTAAAGTGCTAAAATAATACATAAAGATGATTGTAATACAAATACATTGATAAAAAGTTACTGTAGGTCAATTACAATATCATTATCATTCAGAAATTCTTCCACGTCATAGTAAGCTTTTGATTTAAGAAAATTAGTTAATATATGTTTAAACTTAGGTATGGAGTAATATTTCTAAAATTTATTGGCAATTTATTGAATAATTTACTGCCAATATAATCAATCTTTCTTTCATATAATTTTAATCTATGTGATTGAGTTATCAAGTTGTGTTTTCCTCTAGTGTTGTAGTTATGAATAGCTGAATATTGAGGCAAAGACCTATTTCGTATATACAATATGGATTTTAATATAAAGATACTGAATAGATGTAATGCTATAGACTGTTATATGTGCAGAATATATAAATGACTTTAAACCATTACCTGAATTTTATCTACAACACCTGTAGAATCCATTCGGCTGGCAACATTCACAGCATTACCCCAGATATCATACTGTGGCTTACGTGCCCCAATGACACCTGCTACAACTGGTCCAATGTTAATACCTGAAACATATCATGCAATTGTTAGCTAAGAAGACTGATTATAACTTTAACTCTGGGATATGTCAAAGAGATGATAATTTTGGGCAAAAGCTTTGGGTATTGCTGTATCTTCTACAATGTTATTAGTGTAAATATGTGTCAGATTTCATTTCAAAATTGATAATGAAGTAACTATAAATAAAATTAAGATTTCATTGTTATATAAGAAAAAAACAGATTAATAATTTAGATTTAGATTTCTCACAACTGTCAGATTGAGTGTAGAGGAACTCTTCTTGTAACATTGGTGATCGCACAAGTCTGCTGAGAGAAAGTAATATGTGCACAAGGTCAGCCTTTGGCTGATGTGATGTAGCCAGAAGCAAGTTGCTGTGAGAAATAAACATGTGATCAAGATCAGTTGACATCAGGAAGAAAGTTTTACTTTTTTTATTTATTTTTTATTGTTGCATTGCCTTTGACTGCTATGGTCCTATCAGCGGCCATTCTCCTTTGGAACATATCGCGATAGTGTTATTTCATAGATGTTGGGTTGCTGGTACTTCAGATTCTTCTTTTTTAATCATTAGGTCACACACACATTCACACTCTCATTGATACTTCCAGACTCAGAGGAAGATGGGGAATCATCTTGGTTGGAGAAAAATCTCACCCCCAGCTGGGAATCGAATTTGGGACCCCTCGCAAAGCAGGCATGAGTCGTATTATTTCTATGTAAAAGACCTTTCATGACAGCAATTCAGAGCTCTAAATTCCAGTAAGAATTGGCAGATAAAAGCCAATGCAAGGCTGGCAGTGAGTTGTACAGTTAGAGCAGTTTAGTACTTCGAGCCGAGTATGGTACATTTCAAGCTCCGTGATAAGCGATCAGCAGTTGTGGAATGGGCAGGAAGCACTTCATCGGTCAGTAAGTGCACCTCCGGTGAGGGATGATTGAACTGTGGAACCAGCAGTGAAGCAGTTTACATGTGAATATTGTGCATAATTGTGTTCATAATTGGTGGACAGGTCTGTGTTACAGGTGGACCTATATGTAGGTCAGAAGGATTATTAGCAGCACAATGGGTGCATGCTACAGAGACTTAAAGGAACATTAGAGACGTTTCAAAGTGTTAGATTGGTGTAAAACAAAGGCTAGCTGTACATTAGCATTGTGCTAACGATTTTGATGAAAATAAGAAGTTTTGAGCTGTACTTCCGTGTTCTTTTGTCACATTATAAATTAAAAATGTGGTAAGATTCTCAATTATAATCAATATTGAGAAAAGCAGATCGTTTTAGTTAACTGATGGAAATTAGTCATTTCTTCATACTAGCCGTATATAGGCTAAGGTTTTTGATTGAGTCAAAGGGAGATTGTTATGTTTAAATACTTAAACCAGGAGGAACATTTTGAAGCTAGCATGTGTGAACTATTAAACAGCAAACTAATTCTTATTTGTGTGTACCGAAATCCCACAAGCAATACCAAAATTTTCCTTCAAAATTTAGAAATCATTTTAGACTTCTTTAAAAAGACAAAAAAATCTGTAATTATAGTAGGGGACGTGAATATAAACTATTTAACAGAAAACGCAAATAAAAAGGAGCTGCAAAATGTCTTTAATATGTATGGAATGGAAAACATAGTTAAATTACCAACCCGTGTTTCGAATTCGTCTTATTCTGCGATTGACCAAGTAGTGCTGAATATAAATAAGTGGAAATATGAAATTCAGATTTTTGACACAGCCCTGTCAGATCATGTTAATGTTAAAATTAGTTGTCCCAGTAGATCAGCATAACCCAAAACAGAATGCAAAAAAAATATTCAAAAAGGTTAGACTTGCTAATGATGACAATCTAAGCTATCTAAATTTTCTATTAAGTAAAGAATCTTGGGAAAGCGTGTACACTGAGCAAAATCTAAACGATGCCATGAATGCATTTTTGGACACATTTGATTTTCACTTTGTAACAGCCATACCAATGGTTAAAGTAGCAATGAACAAGCTAGGTAATAAGTGGATCACAACAGGAATCCGCAAATCTGGTGATAGATTAAAATTCTTGAGCAAATTCATGAAGGAAAACAAGACTACCCCGGATTTTAAAGCCTATTATGTAAAATATCGAAATATATATAATAAAGTTATAAGAGCAGCCAAAAAGTTACATAACGATGAAACAATAAAAAAAGCAGTTAATAAAACTAAATCCATATGGCAAGTAATTAAGCACGAAATAAAAAATGGACCCAAATTGAAAGAAAATTACCATCTAGAAATTAATGGCCAAAAAGTAAGTGATCCTAAACAAATTTCGGAATTATTCAACCAGTTTTATTCAACTGTAGCGGAGAAACTGTTAAATACTCATTCTCTAGGAAAGAAGGAAAGATTAAGTGTAAAGAAAAATGAACATAGCATGTTTTTAATTCCAGTAACATTTGAGGAAGTTAAAGATGTTATAAAAAAATTGAAGAATAAGAAATCAGTAGGAATAGACGGTTACTCTAACTGCGTCATAAAGCGTTGCTCCTTATTCCTAATTGAACCACTGACGTACTTGGTAAATCTTTCACTTTCAAGTGGGACGTTCCCCAACAGGTTAAAAAAAGGTAAAGTGAAACCCATCTTTAAAAAAGGTAACAAAGGGGAGGTAGGAAATTACAGGCCAATTTCCATAATTTCAACTTTTGCAAAGATCTTCGAACAAATAATGTATAAAAGAGTAACAAGCTTTTTGGAAAAATTTAAAGTAATTAATGACAATCAAAATGGTTTTCGAAAAAATAAATCAACAAGTTCTGCACTGATGAATTACATTGAACAAGTGTATGAAACACTAGATAGTAAACAACTAGGGATAGGCATTTTTTTAGATCTTACAAAGGCGTTTGACCTGGTTGATCATAAAACTTTTATTGGAAAAATTATCCTCATATGGCATAAGGGGGTTAGCTTTAGATTGGTTCAGATCTTATCTGGAAAATAGAGAGCAATCGGTGGAAATAGAGTATTTTAATAGCGAAACGAGTGAAGTTAAAACTCAGATTTCAAGTAGCGCTATAATGAAATATGGGGTCCCTCAAGGTTCGGTGCTTGGACCTCTTTTATTTATAGTGTACATTAATGATTTGGCAGATAATGTAGAAAACAGAACCAATATAAATGTTACACTTTTTGCAGATGATACAAATATTTTTATCAAAGGGGTGAATAAGGAAGGGGCAGATGTACATATTGAAAATAATCTAAAATATATTCAAAAATGGTTTAGTGCCAATATGTTAATATTGAGTAAGGAGAAAACAGCAGCCCTAAGCTTCTATAATAAAATGAGTGGAAGTCAATTGTATCCAAAATTAATGCTGGGACAAGACCAAATACATTACGTACAAACTATCAAATTTCTGGGACTAATACTAGATGAAAATTTAAATTGGGAAACTCACATAGAGGCATTGACGAAAAAGCTTAGTAAAATGTGTTTCTTAATGAGGGCGATTACAGGCATGTCAAGCTTGAAAGTTCGGAGAATAGTGTACTTTTCATATATACACAGTTTGTTGGCATATGGTATAATTTTTTGGAGAAATTCTAAAGACAGTATAAAAGTATTCAGATACCAAAAGAAAATAATCAGAATCATAGAAGATGTCTCAAGCACAACTAGTTGTAAGCCATACTTCAGTAAATTAGGTATCTTACCACTGCCAAGTATATACATATATGAAACTCTTGTACATATGAAAGCAAGCCTAAGTTTATTCAAAACAAATTCTGAAATTCATATACACAACACTAGAACAAAGAATAATTTATGTGTGTTTGGAGGAATTTAGTAACAGTGACGTCAAAATTAATATAAATTATTTGTGGTTGGTTTATTGACACTCGTCACTTACTTTTTCATATATTTATGAGAGACTAGTTTCAAAGGCCCTGGCCTCCATTTTCAATCTCTTCCCAACTGGCAAATGTTGTTATCTGCTCTCTCTGGTGGTGGAACTATGAACTTTTTTGTCAAATTATCTGCTGGCGGGATTTCAAAGTTCATTACGCGATCCTTATTTTTCCAGATGAATATGTTCTCCCATGTTGTCAATCTATTTTGGTTTATCACTGCTTTTAATAATTTTGGATTTGGATCAATGTCATGGTTTTCATTCCAAAAATGAAATGCTACTGCTGACTTGTCTTCTTGTTTCAATCTGATGTTTCTAAAGTGTTCCTTGACTCTGGTTTTTAAATTTCTTTTTGTTTGACCTATGTAGCATTTTTCACAATTCTTGCAATTTATTTGGTATATTCCAGATTTGTTACCTGAAGGAATTTCATCTTTTGTTTTTGAATTTAGTAATTTTAAAATTGAGTATCTATTAGTAGGTGCCAAGATGATATTTTGTTCCTTGAATATCTTTTTAAATTTATTAAATGTTTTTGGATGATATGTGAATGAACTGAATATGCTGTTGCTTTCTTTTTCTTTAATAAATGTGATTGTTTCCTTAATGGTTTTCTTTAGTTTAGATTTTCTAATTTTCTTCAACACCAAACTTTTGTTGTATCCGTTTTCTTCTGCTATGTGTATTATTGCTTTTTGTTCCTTGAAATATTCTTCTTTTTCCATGGGTATGTTGACTAGTCTGTGTGTAAGGCTGTTTATTATTGCATGTTTATGTGTAATTGGGTTGTGGCTATTATTTTTTATATAATTTTCTGAATGTGTTGGCTTCCTGTAAATTCCAAATTTTATTTTTGTATCATTCCTGATGATATTTAGATCCAAGAAAGGTAGTTGTCCATTGATTTCACAATAGAAAAGGAAATCAATGGACAACTACCTTTCTTGGATCTAAATATCATCAGGAATGATACAAAAATAAAATTTGGAATTTACAGGAAGCCAACACATTCAGAAAATTATATAAAAAATAATAGCCACAACCCAATTACACATAAACATGCAATAATAAACAGCCTTACACACAGACTAGTCAACATACCCATGGAAAAAGAAGAATATTTCAAGGAACAAAAAGCAATAATACACATAGCAGAAGAAAACGGATACAACAAAAGTTTGGTGTTGAAGAAAATTAGAAAATCTAAACTAAAGAAAACCATTAAGGAAACAACCACATTTATTAAAGAAAAAGAAAGCAACAGCATATTCAGTTCATTCACATATCATCCAAAAACATTTAATAAATTTAAAAAGATATTCAAGGAACAAAATATCATCTTGGCACCTACTAATAGATACTCAATTTTAAAATTACTAAATTCAAAAACAAAAGATGAAATTCCTTCAGGTAACAAATCTGGAATATACCAAATAAATTGCAAGAATTGTGAAAAATGCTACATAGGTCAAACAAAAAGAAATTTAAAAACCAGAGTCAAGGAACACTTTAGAAACATCAGATTGAAACAAGAAGACAAGTCAGCAGTAGCATTTCATTTTTGGAATGAAAACCATGACATTGATCCAAATCCAAAATTATTAAAAGCAGTGATAAACCAAAATAGATTGACAACATGGGAGAACATATTCATCTGGAAAAATAAGGATCGCGTAATGAACTTTGAAATCCCGCCAGCAGATAATTTGACAAAAAAGTTCATAGTTCCACCACCAGAGAGAGCAGATAACAACATTTGCCAGTTGGGAAGAGATTGAAAATGGAGGCCAGGGCCTTTGAAACTAGTCTCTCATAAATATATGAAAAAGTAAGTGACGAGTGTCAATAAACCAACCACAAATAATTTATATTAAAAGAATAATTTATTTGTGAAGTCACACAAAACAAAGATATATGAAAATAGTTTCACATATGCTGGCTTACATCTTTACAATAAGCTACCTGAATCTATAAAAAAGATTGCATTACAACATCAATTTAAGAAATTGTTATTAAACTTCCTTAGAGCCAATAGCTTCTACAGCGTGGATGAATTTTTATACATTCTCTCTAACCATTTGCTTGACATATCGAGTTTTGCTTTGCATATTATTATTCCTGACATTCCCATTCTGCATTATCATTCATCCTAACTTCGAAGTGCTCCAATTCTTTCAGAACTTCTAAATTTTGTCCCTCTAAAAACCATTGTTCTTCTTTTTTAAATTTTGTTCCTCTTTTAAAGACCATAACTTTTGACTTTTTTGTATTTACTTTAATTCCCCACCCATCATTGATAGTTATAACAAATTTCATGATTCATGTATTAATGTTTTATTGAGGAAAAAAAAAAAACAACAAAAACAAAAGGATAGGCAGTTTTGAGAAGTGAGTAAAGTTAAAAATTATAGAATATTCTTTGTGAAGATCATATTATAGTTGTTTTGAAGTTTTTAAATTGGTATTATCAAATTTTCAATTATTTTTTTTTCCATGCAGAAGACAATAATCTAGCATTCAAAACTATTTTATTTAAGGGTTTTGAAAATTTTAAAGGAAACTACTTTCACACTGTAAAATTGTAATTTTTCAGCTTACTTTTTTTATGAATAATTAAATTTAATTGAACTACACATAATGTTTAGCAGTTTAGTAGTAGTTAAGATATTAAAAAACTAAGAATAAATTACATAATTTGTTTTACCTTTGCACCAATTGAAAAACCTATTTTGTGAATAGATATGTTATTTTGGACCTTCAGAACTGTACTTAATATTTAAACATAGTGTCACCCATAACAGAATCGAATGATTTAATGCATCATACAAAAACCAAAAATAAATCAAGAATAAAAGAGTATTAAATTAATTGGGAGTCGATTAATGACACAAAACAACACTTACTTTTAATATATCGAGATTTAACTGTATTGGAACACCACAGTGAACACCACTAATGAATTTTGAAATCCCGCTAGAAGAGAATCCCACATTTCACTTCATCACTAAATCAACAGATGGCAGCAACAACCCCAGAATTACCCACACCGCTGGATCTAGCGTCAGTTGCACAAGAGCCGTAGATGCAAACGAAGATTTGCGAAACATGTCCTCAAAATAGGTACGAAAGTGAAGCAGATGTGTAAGAAATACGACTCATCTAAAATTTAATACTTACTTTTAAATTTTCCCGGAACCAGTTTCTGAGGCCTTCCCTCTATCTTCAGCCGGAGTCGATGTCCGGCTGAAGATAGAGGGAAGGCCTCAGAAACTGGTTCCGGGAAAATTTAAAAGTAAGTGTTGTTTTGTGTCATTAATCGACTCCCAATTAATTTAATTTATACAACAACACTGTTTTCAACACTTCCATGAAAGGATTTATAAAAGAGTATTTTAAATTGAACTACTGCATTTTCCTAAAATATTAGTTATCAGTTCTATATATATAAAAAAGAAAGAAACACTATGAGATATATATTTTTTTATGAAATAGATTTTATCCTTATTAGTTAAGTTAATTGATGAAAATTAATCATTTCTTCACACTAGGTGTGCATAGGCAAAAGCTTTGAATAGAGAGTCAACATGAAAAATTCAATGTCATGGCCGGGATTTGGATCACGGATCTACTGGTTTCTCTCCAGTCGCTCTTACCCACTGAGCTCCCATGTAATGGGTAAGAGCTACTTGATAGAGAAATGATTAATTTCCATCAATTAACTAAAATAATAAGAGTTAAATGATGAAGCCTGGGACTGAACTACTTACGATAGTAAGTCACCACAAACTGTGTATCTCAAATGCAAGAGCCCCTAGTGGTTTACCGGGAAAATATGTATGAGTCAATTGCAGAATTTAGTGTCATGATGGCAAATTGGCGATGGTAGCTCAATGGGTAAGAGTGACTGGATGGAAACCAGGAGATCCGTGGTTCAAATCCCGGCCATGGCATTGAATTTTTCAGTTTGACTCTATCTAGGCTTTATCCTTTTTTAATTTATATATTTCATAATAGATGATATGGTCCATGTTGTTTATGTCACAACCATACATTTTTGCAGTGTTCAAAATATGTATTTGTGAAAATGGATAAACAAAAGAAACAAATGAAATTATAAAAGGAAAGCCAAAGTTGTCATACAAAACTCTATGTTCAACCAAGCAAAATAACAAGGCATGTAAAATGTGATTAGCGCTGATGTGCTGGTTTTCATCCATCAATTTACTTTTGTTGTAAAATAGGTACATACAGAGTATAAAATTCCAATAATATTTCAGAAATTGAAAGTAAATATTATTTATCTTTCACTAAATTAAACTCATTCAGAACATTAAGGGATGTCATCTACTTGCTGTCATAAATAAGGTAGCCATAAGGTGGAGAAAGTTTACCTTATACAGTTTTAGCTATTAATTTACTAATTTATTAGAAATATGTATAAAGTACTCACCAATACGAATACGAAAGTTATTAAATGAATGTTCATTAACATATGAAAGTTGCTCACGCAGTCTTAGAGCATAGTCAGCCATGGCAGTTACATGTCGATAGCCTCGCATGTCACAAGTACTCTTGGTTAGACCTAAAATCAAATTTACAATGATCACTTAAAACTAACTTTATACTATAAAAATAAATTGAATAGTTTTGCTAACACAGTTATTTCACCACACAACTAATATTACATTTTAATAGGAAGATATAAATAAAAAAAATCTTTCAAAAGTAACATAAAAATGTACAAATTAAACTAAAATAGATCCATTAAAATGAGTCTGCACAGTAAATCAATTACACTAATATGCGAAATTTAATTTTTTGTGTGGGGTTTTTATTTTAGTATGTCATTATCCCTAATTACAGTAAGTTTAGTCAGAATATGAAATTTGCCTGCCTCGGTAGCATGTCTGCCTCACGTTCAAGAGGTCCCGAGTTTGAATTTCGGTCAGGGTGAGCTACCTGGATAAGGTTTCTCCTGCCGTTTTCCCTTATCCTAAAAGACGAATGTTGGGTAACTCAAAGTTCCATAGACCCTTGGTCCATTTGAGCATAATTTCACCCATTTCATTCATCATCCGATATGACTTAAAAAGTTAAAGGAAGTAAACTACAAAAAAAAAAAAAAAAAAAAAAAAAGGAATTAGTCTCTCTCTCTTGTTGATTTTTGCAATTTATGTCCTCCAACGTTAATTCATATTGGACGATAAGGAAAACCCCAGAAAAAACCGTATCCAGGTAACTTACTCTGACCGAGATTCGAACTCGGGACCTCTTGAATGTGAGGCAGACATGCTACTATCTATGCTACCAAGGCAGGCAGTTTTTCTCTATCACGTACTAATCCTTGACAATAGAAGAAAAAGTTAAATAAGAATTTTTATACTCTACTCTATGAAATTTATGTTATATTTTTAAATGAACGTTAGTAAATCCACAACTGTAAACAAAACACACTTCTAATAAAGTAATATTTCACATATATTGTAAATAACTGCACATATTTGAACATTATATCAGTTAGATAGAGTCAACATGAAAAATGCAATGCCATGGCTAGGATATGAACCATAGATCTCCTGGTTTCCGTCCAGTTGTTCTAACCCATTGAGCTACCATGGCCAACTTGCCATCATGACATTAAATTCTCCATTTGACTTGTATATTTTCCGGTAGACCACCAGGGGCTCTCGCATTCAAGATACACCGTTTGTGGTTTAGGCCTGGGACTCAAGTACTTAAGACAGTAAGTCGCCACAAACAGTGTATCTCGAACACGAGAGCCCCTAGTGGTTTACCGGGGAAATATACGAGTCAAATAGAGAATTTAATGTCATGACGGCAAGTTGGCCATGGTAGCTCAATGGGTTAGAACAACTGGACGGAAACCAGGAGATCCGTGGTTCAAATTCTGGCTGTGGCATTGAACTTTTCATGTTGACTCTATCTATCCAATACCTTAGCCTATATACAGCTAGTATGAAGAAATGATTCATTTCCATCAATTAACCAAAATTACATTAGTTATTTTATATTTTGCCTTGAAATGCACATCTTTCTATTTCCTTTATGTCCTGGTAAAATCGTTCACCTTGATTCTTACTGATGCAACCAAGATTTTCAGGAAAAAAGTCCAAATGAGATTTCAGAAAAGACACTCATATTACAACAGAGTATTCCTTCTCCAAAATAGAGCAATAAGACTAATTATGGGAATGAAACAAACAGACTCTTTTAGGCAAACCTTCAAAGACCTAAATATTCACTTTACATATATGAAGTAATAGTAGAATTATTTAACAGGCAAGATAAAGGTAAAACAAATAAACAAATACATGAGCACTACACCAGAGGAAATACAAATGTTCATTTACAGTCACACAGATTAGAACTATATAAAACCAGACCTACTGTTGCAGCTCATGAACTGTATAATAAACTCCCTACCTATCTGTAAAATATCCATAAACTTAAAATATTCAAGAAAAAATTAAAGAAACATTGTGTGGAAGATTGCTATTATTCAATTGACGAATATCTTAGATAATATTGACTAAATAAATAGTATTTGTATAATATAAGTGCAATAGTGTACAGTTTATGATATATTATTGTAATTAGGTTATTTTAGAACTTAGTAATTTTTAGATGAGTCGTATTTATTACACATCTGCTTCACTTTCTGAGCATAAAAAACTCATTAGACCTGGTAGAAAAAATTCAAAATCTTAAACTAAAACCTCATGACACTTTAGTATCCTTTGATGTCTGCTCCCTCTTCCCTAGCATTCCATTAGACAAACTTTTGATTCAACTGAAAAAATGGCTAAATTCTACAAACCTAGATGCCAATGCAATAGAAGAATATTTGGCAATGACTGAAATATGTATACATCAAAATTATTTTGGCTTCGATGGAAAATATTATAAACAAATTTCAGGACTAGCTATGGGAAGCCCGCTATCACCATTTTTGGCCAATCTATACATGAGCTTTTTTGAAACACATATAACTAAAGCCTTCCCTTATATTTTTAAAACATGGTACAGATACGTAGACGACATCTTTCCAATAGTGCCCTACAAACAAATAGATGATGCTTTGAAACTACTCAACCTGCAAGAACCCAGCATACAATTCACAGTGGAAACTGAAGAGGACTGTACTCCACCTTTTTTGGACCTTAAAATCACAAAAAGCAATGAAAAACTAGAATTTGGTATCCATAGAAAAGCAACACACAAGATAATTACATCAAAGCAAATAGTTTCAACCCAATTCCACACAAACATGCCACCATCAACAGTCTCACACACAGATTAGTAAATCTACCTCTCAGCCAGCAAGAATATCAAAACGAATACCATCAAATCTTAAAAACTGCAATTAAAAATGGATATGGAAAAAACCTTGTAGATAAAAAACTAAAATCATTCAAACTTCAAAAGAGATTAAAACAGATCACAGCTCTCACACCAATAAAACAAGAAATTAGATTTGCTAAATTTACTTACCACCCCTATGCCACAAAAAAGTTCCAAAAAATATTCAAGAAATACAATATAACATTGGCACCAAAAAACAATTACAACAATAAAAACCTACTTCACAGTAATAATACTGATAAGATAAAACCAGAGGAAAAGTCAGGCATTTACAAGATTAAGTGTAAAGACTGTGAAAAAATTTACATAGGGAGAACAAAAAGAAACATAGGCACTAGAAAGAAAGAACACTCCAGGCACTTAAGATACAAAAATATTGATAAGTCTGCAATAGCAGCATTTCTGGTCTGAAAATCATGAAATTGAAGATAGCACAGAATTACTAAAATATGTACAAAAACATAGTGAACTTGTCATATGGGAGAGAATATACATAGAAAAGCATAAAAACCAACTAATGAACTTTGAAATCCCGC
The DNA here is from genome assembly GCA_030765055.1 of Mantis religiosa. Lineage (NCBI taxonomy): Eukaryota > Metazoa > Arthropoda > Insecta > Mantodea > Mantidae > Mantis > Mantis religiosa. Next base: position 230,206,348 of record CM060949.1, read on the forward strand.
CAGAAGATAATCCCACATTTAAGTTCCTCACTAAATCAACAGATGACAGCAGCAACTCCAGAATTACCCACACCCACCACACCACTGGATCAAGCTTTAGTCGCATAAGAGCAGAAGATGCAAATGATGATTTGCGAAACATGTCCTCAAAATAGGTATGAAAGTGAAGCAGATGTGTAATAAATACGACTCATCTATAAATTACTAATTATTTCGCTTCACTGTGGTGTTCCAATACAGTTAAATCTCGATATATTTTAGAAATTGTTTATGTAGATATTAAACTATGTGATTTTCTGGTTGCACATATTTATCTTGACGATGCTTTGAATATGTTTTGTATTCTTTTAAGCAGATAATAAATGAATGAATGAACAACCCAGCTTTTGAAATTTCTCATGTAAAACTTCTACATGTTTTTGTAATTTGGATTCTTGTTATTTCTCAGAAAGTTCTCAATTCATGACTTTTTCAGTATCTGTCACTGTTTCTTCAAATAAGGTATCAAAAGTCAACTTCCTAATTTGTGGCCCAACAAATACTCTCACTTTAACTTTAGCGTCAGATTATTTTAGGAAACTTCTTGTATATTTATTTGTGGCAGTTATTCTTATTTAAAGCCTTATACAACAGTACATCATTCAGACTAATTAAATCTATAAAACGTCTCCATTCACCTGGAAGGTATTCAGCAGCTTGAAGGCAATCAGGAATATCATAACAATATGTAAGATTTCCTTTTTGGAAGAAATATGGAACAAACTCCTCTTCATAGAGCGTGTACCAAGAAAATAACATTCAACAGAGGAGGGGGTCTTTAAAATAGTCTGGACCCCAAAATAGCAGCAGAATCCTTAGGAAGATTTAAGTATCTAACCTCTGACTGTGTGAAATTGTGTGATTGAGGTTGATGAAAATCCTGTTCTTGGACTATATCAGAATTACTGCTGTTGTCTTGAGAACTTTCATCAATTTCCTTTCCAAAAGCTTCTAATGGAGAAGCTACAGCAAGACCAGGAGCATGTGATATGGGTCTTTTTGCTGACAATAAATTTGGATGCCCCTCAAAATCTGACCTCTGGGTCCACGCCCCGAGGGGTGGGCAATGGGAAGTAGGGGAATGCCTGTATGAGTGAAGTACAGTAGGGACTTTGTGTGCCCCAGGACTGTTACGGTAGCCGTGAAGGTTAAACAGGAACTCTGGAAACCAGTAGAAAAGGCAATGGTCTGGTCCTCCAGGTTGGAGGTTTGGCAGGGGGTTAGCAGTTCATTCCTGTAAAACAAAACTTGCTACATTTCCCAAGAGTGTGATAGCTGGATGGATTAATGGGCATTGACTCAATGGGAATACAGGGCAACTGCTGAAGAGTGGAGAAACCCTTAAAAATAAAGGCAAACACAAAAATAACAATCATCCACTTGGTTTGAGGTTCATGACAGATCATAGGAACAGCAAAGGGAATATCAGCTGTTTTCCATGACTCCATTTCCTTAATTGTTCTACACAAGTATGATACACTTTTGTCAAAATCTCCAAGCTTATATGAAAAAAGGCATCATAGGCCTTTCTAACAAAACATGTAATATTTTGTATTCTCTTCCAAACAACAAAATTGCTACAGATACGGCAAAATATATCAGGGTTATTTTTATACTTTCTAGAAGACATTTATTTGCTTTAAATCACACAAATATATGACATACAACTGCCACCCTCAGAAATAGATCCTCACTTTAAGTTGATTGATGGAAATTAATAATTTCTTCACACTAGCCGTATGTAGGCTAAAGTACATCTCGGATGTATACATCTAGTGTATCTCAAATATGAGAGCCCCTAGAGGTTTACTGGGGAAATATATGAGTCAATTGGAGAATTTAATGTCATGATGGCAATTGGCCATGGTAGCTCAGTGGGTTAGAGCGACTGGATGGAAACCCGGAGATCTGTAGTTCAAATCCCAGTCATGGCTTTGAATTTTTTATGTTGACTCTATCAATCCAAAATCTTAGCTGGTATACGGCTAGTGTGAAGAAATGATTAATTTCGATCAATTAACTAAAATAATAAGAGTTAAATGATGAAGCCTGGGATTCAAGTACTTACGATAGTAAGTCGCCACAAATGGTGTATCTCTAATGCGAAAGCCCCTAGTTGTTTGCCGGGGAAATATATGAGTCAACTGGAGAATTTACGTCATTATGGCACGTTGGCCATGGTAACTCAATGGGTAAGAGCGACTGGAGATCTGTGGTTCAAATCCTGGCCATGGCATTGAATTTTCCATGCTGACTCTATCAATAGATCCTCAGTATTTGAAAATCAATTACAGACTCTGCTAAATTTGATAGGATTGAACTTAGAATGTTGTACAACTATGTACTTTGTTTGGTCATTTAACCATGAAATAAATCCAGAAGTTAAATTATTAAAACAATGAAATGATCTGATAGATTTAATGGTTTGGGAAAAGATATTTATTTAAAAAAATAATAATCACGTAATGAATTTTGAAATACCGGCAGTTGATTCTCTTTTTAAATCTGTTTTATTTTCAGATTTTGATAGTACTGACAAAAACATAGTGACATCTAGCGACTGTAACGTTGACAACGAGATTAAGGCTCTGACTGAGGATGTTCATGTTCATAAAATTGCAATCCTAATCAATTTATAAGAAAACTTTCATCATTTCTTATAAGATAAGTGAAGTTTTTATGTTACAAATTATTATATTTGTATATATTTGTTTGCTTCACTGTTAATAGCTTCATATTTGACACATTTAAAAGCTAGTAATATTTCCATAACTTATTAGTCAGAAACTCAAAGCAACTTCTACTGTGAGCCAATGCACATTTTCCCTCATCTGCAAAGTAGAACCTATGTTCCCAAATGTCTTCTCTTTCCAGAGCTTGTATCCTTCCTTTTTCCTTTTGAGATAAAGTCAAAGTGCTCACCAACTTCTTTTTCATTCTACTTATTTGGTTTAAAGGTTGACATCCACTTATACCTGTATTATCTGATATGTGGAGGGATATGGGGTATGCAATGAAGGGAGACACCTTGCACATTGTGACAAATATCTAGTGCAGATATGACCCTTAAGTGGAAGGGATAAAGCGAAGGAACAGGGTGCAAACAAACAGATCACAGAGATGTATGGAAATCTGGTTTGAAGATGCATTCCACCATTAGAGCTGCTAAGAGAAGACAACGAATGACCCATCAAGCCGGCTAGTGCTCTAGTGCCCTTTGTGCAAGCATCCATGCCATCTACCTGGCACTCTCATGCACTATAAAACCTAGAAGTACATCTGAATTGTGAGAAGGAAACAGAATGAAAGGGAAATTGTAAAAAAGAAGCTTTTCTAAATGAAAAATCACCCAGCATTTGCTTACCTATAAAGGAAACCCATAAGAAAACCAAGGTTAGAATAGGCAATTGATAGGAATCAAATGTGGGGCCTCCCAGTGGTGGTGGTGGTGGTGGTGGTGGTGGCGGTGGCGGTGGCGGTGGCGGCGGCGGCGGCGGTGGCGGTGGCGGTGGCGGTGGCGGTGGCGGTGGCGGTGGCGGTGGCGGTGGCGGTGGCGGTGGTGGTGACAGTAATAATAAACACTTTAATAGTTTTAATAGTTTGGGAAAAGATATATATTTAAAAAAATAAAGATCGTGTAATGAATTTTGAAACACCAGCAGTTGATTTTGTTTTTAGGTTTGTTTCCTTTTCCGATGTTGGTAATACTAAAAAAAACATCAGAAAAACATGGTAACCAGAATCCTTGACAACAGAGTTTGTTTTCTTTGGACTGAGGACGCAGGCAATTTGTTTGTGAAATCGATACCCATTAGAAAGAAGTATTAACACCAAATTAGGATAAAAAATACTGATTCTTGTGTAGATATTTTCAAACAAAACAAAATGCTCACACTATACTCATTATATGTATATAAAGCAATTCTTTTTGTTGTAAGTAAGGTAAATTTGAAGACTGCTGATGTACACAATTATAATACCAGATGCAACAATGACTATTTTAGAGACTGTACTTCTAAATGATATACTGATAGAGATGTTTTTATAATGGGACAGATTTTATTTAATAGACTGCCAACATCAATTAAAGCATTAAATGGTACGAAGCAATTTCAAAACAAATTAAAATACTTTTTAATTGATAAATGTTTGTACAAAGTTGATGATCTGTAAATATGTTTTTATACTATTACTTTCTTGGAAGTGTTGAAAACAGTGTTGTTATGATAAATTAACTTTAAAGAGAGTCGATTAAAGACACTAAACAACACTTACTTTTAAATTTTTCCGGAACTAGTTTCAGAGGCTTTGCCTCTATCATCGGCCGGCTCTCGACTGATTCTCGTTGGTGTAGCTGACGATACCTTGTCACAGGTCTCCTCTGGTGGCGGCTCAAGGAACTTGCTGAATAAATCCTTCTGGGGGATGTCGAAATTGAATACTTTGTTCCTATTTTTTGAAATGAAGATTTGTTCCCATGTGGATAGTTCTTGTTTTCCTGATGTATGTTTCAGTAGTTTTGGTTCTGGATTTATGTTGTGGTTTTTTTCCCAAAAATGTGTGGCAACTGCTGATTTTTCTAATTGTTTATATTTTATGTTTCTAAAGTGTTCCTTTGCTCTTGTTTCTAAATTTCTTTTTGTTTTTCCAATATAAATTTGACTACAGTCATTGCATTCAATTTGATATATACCAGATTTTTTGTTTGATGGAATGGCATCTTTGATGTTTGAGCAAATTAGGTTTTTTAAGGAGAAATGGTTGACTGGTGCTAGTTGAATATTTTGTTTTTTGAAGACTTTTTTGAATTTATCATAGGCCCATGGATGGTAAGTGAATTTTTTGAAAATCATATTAGTTTCTGTAGATGAGAGAGTTGTGGTTTCCTTTAGTAGCTTCTTCTTTTTTGCCAAGCTCACTTTTTTGTCCACTAATGATTTGGGAAAGTTATTTTTTTGTGCTATTTCAATTATTTTGTTGTATTCTGTTTTGTATTCTTCTGCTGTGAGAGGGATGTTTACCAGTCTGTGTGCTAAACTATTGAAGATTGCCTGTTTGTGGGATCTTGGGTTGTAGCCATTAGCTTTTATGTAGTTGTCTGTCTGTGTTGGTTTTCTGTAAATGCCAAAGTTTAGTCTGTTTTTATTCCTCATTATTTTTAGATCCAAAAATGGTAAATGCTCGTCTTTTTCTATTTCTACAGTGAATTTGACTGGTATGCTGGGAAACAGTGATTTAACACACTAGTCTCATTTGATGTTAAATCACTGTTTCCCAGCATACCAGTTAATCAACTCCCACCGTTGATAGAAAAATGGCTTAAATCACTTGGAATGGCATCATCTGAAATTTCAGACTACATTGAACTAACCAAATTATGCATAGAACAAAATTTCTTCCAGTTTCAAACAAAATATTATCACCAAACTTCAGGGTTAGCAATGGGCAACCCACTATCACCCTTCCTGGCCGATCTGTACATGAGTGCATTAGAAATAAGGATCAACAAAGGTTTCCCTTGGATGTTCAAACTCTGGCAACGATATGTAGATGACATCTTTGCAATAGTACCAAAAAAACACATCAGTGATGCACTAAAACTTTTAAATATCCAAGAAAAAAGCATCAAATTCACTGTAGAAATAGAAAAAGACGAGCATTTACCATTTTTGGATCTAAAAATAATGAGGAATAAAAACAGACTAAACTTTGGCATTTACAGAAAACCAACACAGACAGACAACTACATAAAAGCTAATGGCTACAACCCAAGATCCCACAAACAGGCAATCTTCAATAGTTTAGCACACAGACTGGTAAACATCCCTCTCACAGCAGAAGAATACAAAACAGAATACAACAAAATAATTGAAATAGCACAAAAAAATAACTTTCCCAAATCATTAGTGGACAAAAAAGTGAGCTTGGCAAAAAAGAAGAAGCTACTAAAGGAAACCACAACTCTCTCATCTACAGAAACTAATATGATTTTCAAAAAATTCACTTACCATCCATGGGCCTATGATAAATTCAAAAAAGTCTTCAAAAAACAAAATATTCAACTAGCACCAGTCAACCATTTCTCCTTAAAAAACCTAATTTGCTCAAACATCAAAGATGCCATTCCATCAAACAAAAAATCTGGTATATATCAAATTGAATGCAATGACTGTAGTCAAATTTATATTGGAAAAACAAAAAGAAATTTAGAAACAAGAGCAAAGGAACACTTTAGAAACATAAAATATAAACAATTAGAAAAATCAGCAGTTGCCACACATTTTTGGGAAAAAAACCACAACATAAATCCAGAACCAAAACTACTGAAACATACATCAGGAAAACAAGAACTATCCACATGGGAACAAATCTTCATTTCAAAAAATAGGAACAAAGTATTCAATTTCGACATCCCCCAGAAGGATTTATTCAGCAAGTTCCTTGAGCCGCCACCAGAGGAGACCTGTGACAAGGTATCGTCAGCTACACCAACGAGAATCAGTCGAGAGCCGGCCGATGATAGAGGCAAAGCCTCTGAAACTAGTTCCGGAAAAATTTAAAAGTAAGTGTTGTTTAGTGTCTTTAATCGACTCTCTTTAAAGTTAATGTTTTTATACTGTTTATATTTTGCTCTATATCCTATAACTGTAAACTTTTAGATTGTAATTGACAATGTCAGAAACTGCTTTGCAGTCTATTGATAAATATTGACAAATAATGTTACGAAAATTTCATAAGATAAGTGAAGCCTTTGTTACAAATATTTATATTTGTGTAATAAATACTTTTGTTTATACTTTACCTGAAGCAGCCATATATGTAGCACCAGTAGATTTTATTTTCTCGATGTAACGGAATTTTCGTTCACTAAGAAGCTCATCGAAATCAGCTATAATCTCATTCAACAAACGAAGACATTCCACGCCTTCATTATTGCCCTCTAGTTCAACATAAAACTCGGAAAAGTTGGGGATAGATGCAAACATTATGCACACACATTCACATTGTTCATGGTATAATTCCTGTAAAGAATACGGTTATATTAAAACTGCAGTAAGTTCTTTAAAATGAATGTGCTGAAAACTAATGTAATAATGTTATAAAACAAAATATTTGACTTTGTTAAAGATATTTAGTAAGTGTTTGATTCACTTAGAATTATGAATGTTATAATTTTCACTGAAAATTATTAACATAAATCTATATTTTATGGATAATGCCTAGAACATTACACAATAAAGATATTTTCCCTATACTCCCTAGAGTCTGGAAGTACGTATATGCAAAAGTATGTATGAATTTAATATAATAACCAAAAGTATAAAGGGCGTTCAAAAAGAAACAAGCCGGAATCTGGTATGCAGAAACTGGTGACAGGATGGTAATATCGTGGCGTGTGTAACAAAGTTTTGTTCTGACCAGAGCGTGGAAGTTCACAGCCCATCACTAGAGGGCATGCATGCATGCCACGTGACTATACAAAGCTAGCAGCAGTGTGCATCAATCATCCAGTGCTGTCTGTCGCATTGCAAACAGCAAAATGGAGGCGTCAAAAGAAGAGCAAAGAGGTGTTATTCGTTTTCTGACAGCAGAAGAAGTAGGGGAATGGACATTCATTGACGAATATCACAAGTGTGTGGTGAACACTACATGTCCCTTGCAAGGATCAAGGTGTGGCACAAGTGCATCAGGGGAGGACGGGTGTCGCTAGCCGATGATGCACGTTCGGCAGCACTACACTGTATTACTAATGACATCATCAAGTTAGTTGATGCACTCATTACCCAGGACTGCTGAGTGACAGTGAAAGCCATAGCGGCCGAGGTCGGATTGAGCGTTGGAAGTGTTCACACCATTATGAAGGAACTACTGCTCTTGTGCAAAGTGTGTGTCCAATGGGTGCCCCACAGTCTTCAACCACACCAGGAAGCATGTTGAATGGTCCATGTCTTGTTCCTGGCATGAGTGGTGGCTGGAGATGAGTAATGGTGTCATCACTTCAAACCAGAATCAAAACAATAAAGTCTCCAGTAGAAGTGTCCAGGGTCACCACCACCAAAAAAAAAAAAAAAAAAGCCAAGGCCATCCACAGAAGTGCAGGAAAGGTTATGCTGACGTTCTTCTTTGACCAAGATGGCTTCCTACTGATACACTTTCTGCAGCACGGGACAACAATAAATGCCTGCAATCTTTGACAAACCTTCGCCAAGCGATCAAATCAAACCAACCAGGCAATCTCACCTGTGGGGTCATTCTGTTCCACGACAATGCAAAGCCTCATATGGCCAACACAGTTGCGGCACTCCTGCAGAAATTCAAATGAGAGGTTCTTGGCCACTCTTCATACAGTCCAGACCTCTCTCCCTGTGATTATGCCAGTTTTGGTCCCCTTAAAATGGCTCTGAGGGGTAAACAATTCACCTCAGACAATGTCCAGCTATACATGTGGAACTGGCTCACATTGCAACCTCGGGACTTTTATGTCACAGTGGGACAAGTGTCTCAACAGTCAGGGCCAATACTTCTAACATACAACTACTGGTTTCTGTAATTATGTCTCTGGCTTGTTTCTCTTTGGATGCACCTTATTATATTAACCCTATATTAACATCCTGTAAGCGAGTAAGCTTTATTGCCGATAAGCAATTGTTCCAAAGTTTAAAAGCTGCGGTTATAAACTTAGATGATAAAGACAGCATATAAATGCAACAAAAATATAATAATAATATTCTAACCATGGTCTGCATTATCATTTTATATTATTTTTGATTTACTTAATATCATTTAAGATAATGCACTATATTTAATACATGTACCAGCGAATCAATTGTTTCTAAGTTTCAGCATCTGTGCAAACCACAGACTGTATTCTTACATGGAAACATTGTCCTAATTTCCAAATAAATAATTGATGTGTGGCTAAGTTTCTTGTAACATATTTATTTATTCAAGTGCATAACTGATTACACTGTCCTGCACTACTTTCTCAGTTTTAATGAAAATAGGCTACTTATATGGAAGTAAACACACTGCTGCTTCAATCTGGTTTCTTAATTCAGGGAGGTCAACTGGTAGCAGAGACACGTACACACGGTCATTGATGAAGCCCAAAAGGTAAAAATTGCATGGCGTTAGGTCAGGAGAACATGGAGGCCATGTCATTGGGGCCCTTCTGGCCTATCCAGTGCTCGGGTACAGTGACGCTCAACCAATCGCATACTTCGTTATTCCAGTGAGGTGAGCACCATCATGCTGAAAAATGAAGTTCTCTGGCTCATTTTCTTCCAACTGAGGGAAGAACCATTGCTCTAGTGTATCAAGGTAAGAAGTGCCAGTTACAGTAGGTTCACCAAAAAAGAAAGGGCCATAAACTTTTCGCCGGGATAAGGCACAAAAAACATTCACTTTGGGGGAATCTCGTTGCATTTGTACCATCTTGTGAGGATCTTCTGAGCCCCAGATGCGCACATTATGAGTGTTAACAAGTCCACTAAGGTGAAAGGTCGATTCATCACTGAAGACAACATGATCCATAAAATCGTCGTCATGAAACAACATGTCATTTGTGAAGTTGGCACGTAATCCGTGGTCTGTTGACTTTAGAGCCTGTAATAACTGTAAACAATAATGACGTAGCCATAAGCGTTTTCTTACAACTTTCCGAAAAGTTGACACAGGAACTTGTAATGCACGACTAGCCTTTCGGACTGATTTCTTTGGGCTACAAGTGATCGACTCTTTCACTCGCTCAACAGTCTCTTCACTTACTCTTGGTCGTCCCATGCTCTTCCCTTTACAAAGGCAGCCGGTATCTTCAAACTGATGATATCATCTACGAATGTCATTATCACTAGGAGGATCACAACCGAACTTAATGTGAAACGCACGTTGTACAGTAACTACAGATTCGGTCTTTGCAAACTGCAAAACACAAAACACTTTCTCTTTACTAGTGCCATCTTTGCTACTACCGCTGTCTAGCGGATTGCAGCAGAAATATTGCATGCACATGCGCAGTGCTGCCAACAAACAAAACTGTTTGAGTTGCTTTTTCATTTGACATATCATTTATAACTGTAAGTTTAAAGCAATATATATTATAAAGAGTTAAAACCCCGATATTCATTTATATACACTCTGTATAGCTACAAATAAACCACCCCTTCTATGTTTTCATACCCTCTATCCCCTATCTTTCTAAGTGATGGGCTGATGACCTATGCTAGATAGTACAACTGTCAACTGTTACACAGTAAACAGACATGTACAGTACAGTGCACGGAAATGTTGCAATACTGTTGGTATCTTTTGGTGTGTTACTTTATATAATGTTGGCATAACTGCTTCACAATTCGTGTTCTATACCAGTCCTGGCTGTGCCAATCTCTTATTGGTTTATATCAAAGTCCAATAACACAAGCAATGACCAATGAACAAGGCGCGTGGCCGTGGTGCGTAGTGCTAGGGGAGGGGTAAGGAGGAATTTAACCTTAGTGGAACAATTGTCAACATCACCTCCTTGCTGTGTCCGTCGCTCATTGGTTTGATGTCATAACTCAGGAACTGGGGACAAGGAAAAGGGGTGGGTTATATGGAATGTGGTTTCCTAGATTAATTACTAACTTTCTGTTTTTCCCTTATGTTTTTCTACGTGACGAAAATATGCTTTAGTATGCTCGGTATATTTTGTGTAGATAGAGCTTAAGTTACAGCTTTAAATTATTTTGTAATGAAATGAGATGATACCAGCACCTTGGTAATGATGATTTATTGTCATTAAGCTTATTACAGCAATAGACAAAGTCAAAAATAGAGTACAAATTAATACAGTTATAATACAGTGAAGATAAAAAATCAATAAAATACTTACATTAGATATACAAATATAGAGACTTAAAATAAAATGAGGAAATAAGAATACTTCATGACATAAGCCAAAGTTTAACTACACCTGTTAAAGTATTCCTGTATTGAATAATAAGTTTTGGAAACTAACCATTCATATAATTTGCATTTAAATGTATTACCTGATAATTCAGTTAATTCTAAAGGTAATTGATTATATAGTTTAATGCCCAATACTTCAAAGCTGTTAGAGGTTTTAGTTAATCTATGATATGGTATATTGAGTTTATAATTAAACCTAGTATTATAATTGTGAATATCCTGCCTGAATAGCTGGTCGGTTAAGTTACTTTTTACATAGATAAGAGTATTATAAATATATACATTTATCACAGTCATAATTCTTAATTTTATAAATAGAGGTTTACAATGTGCAAATTTATCTGAATTTGAGATGGTACGAATTATTTTTTTTGTAATATTAGGATAGTAGAAATATGACTGCTGCTTCCCCAGAGTAAAATGCCATATAAGATTATACTGTGGAAGAATGCAAAATAGGCTGTTCTTAAATATGAATCAGGTACATGACTTTTCAAATTTCTGATTAAATATATAACTGGACAGCTTCGCTGTAATATAGTTGATATGGGGTTGCCATGTCAGCCTATTGTCCACAACCACACCTAAAAATTTTACATTCCTTGAACAATTTTCATAAGAAGTCTCACGCAAACTAAATGTAAGTTGTTCAGTTTTGTTCTCATTTAGCAGGAAACCATTGGCTCTAAACCAAGTATTTGCATGCCTTAGAGTATCTTCTGTTAGCAAGTTAAGGCTTTGATAATCGGTACTGGTATTCAAAAACGTGGTATCATCAGCATACAGTACAGTATGGGACTTTAAGAAAGAAGGTAAATCGTTAACCATTACTAAAAATAATAGTGGCCCAAGTATTGAGCCCTGTGGAACACCCCATTTTAGCTCCACCATATTAGATTTCTCACCTCCTATACATACAACTTGCTTACGATTTGATAAGTATGATTCAAACAGTTTTATTGCAATGCCATTAACACCATAAAAATTTAATTTGGATAATAAATCAGCATGTTTTACACAATCAAAAGCTTTGCCTGGTACCTTGGTACCAGCAAAAAAGTATTGGGAATTAACAGTTTGGGAAAATATACACATTTTTAAGGATAGAAAGAGAGCCATGAATTTCGAAATACCAGTAGTGGATGACATCATTCAACTCATTGAACAGCGTCAGGGGAGGGAGGCAGTCACCTGAAGAACTAGTCAAACATCAGCTGATGGGGACGTGTGGTCCTTGAAACATGTCCTAATTTTAATTATAAGTGGAGCTAAAGTGTTTTTATAGTTTGACAAGTGGTTTAAAAAGATTTTATTGATAAAGCTCCACTGTTTATAAATACTTCTATTTTATAATTTTAATTAACTTATTGTTATTAAATTATAGATGAGTCATATTTATTACACATCAGCTTCACTTATGTACCTAGTTTATTCTATGTCAACTGTACACATGGTTTCAGACGAATGAACTAATTATAAATAAGGATAAGACTATTGCCATTTGATTTCATACTTGCCAAAATAGAAATGTGGTCAAACCTCCAATAGTATTTGATAAAACAACCATTAGATACAATAATGAAACAAAATTTTTGGGATTACATATGAATGAGAGCATGAAATGGACCACACATATTCAACATTTAATAAATAAACTAAGTTCCATTTGTTATTTGCTTAAACATTTGAAAAGCTTAATAAATTTAACAGCATCGAGAAATATATATTATGATTACTTTCACAGTCAGTTAAAATATAGGATAGTGTTCTGGGGGGAAAAGGCAGATAGAGTCTTTAAACTTCAAAAAAGAGCGATAAGGATACTAAGTGGGGTGGATAACAGAACATCTTGCAGGCCATTATTCAAAAAACATCAAATATTACCTCTAGCATGTATGTATATTTTGGAATTAGTGATCCATGTAAAACAAAATAAACTACAAATACAAAATTACAAAAATGCCAATATTCACAAATACAATACACATCAGAAAGATGACTTTCACATTCAAAGTTGTAGAACGGAAATCTTCAGGTCTAGTGCTATCAATAAAGGTATAAGATTATACAACAGACTACCAGAAAATGTTAAACAAATGAAGAGCCTTATACATTTTAAAAAGGGAGTAAAACTATTTTTACTGCAACATTCATTTTATTCTGTAAATGAGTTTTTAGATATAAAATATAAAAATTTTATATTAATTTTATTTAATTAATTTTATATAAATTTTATATTAATTAATTTTATATAAAAAATTTTATATTAATTTTGACGTCACTGTTACTAAATTCCTCCAAACACACATCCAAACACACATCGAGTTTTTAGATATTAATTAGTTTCAAGTGATTGTAAATAATGACAGTGGCCATTAACGTAATTTTTATACTATGACGTGTCTGATATCAATCAAAAGGACAAAATAAATTAAATTGAATTAAATTATGAAGTAGAGTAAACTCCACATTTGTGAACAATTACTTTTATATAGCATTTCTCTATGGTCTTTATATAGTTTATATTTATTTTCTTTCTCTATTTTAGACCTTTGTTGGATCCTGTATCTGTTACAGTTTTTAGTCTTATGTAACTTTTTATATTTATCTTTGTATCTTGAACTGACGCGTCCTATAACATATGTATTATGTTCCAAAGGATGAAATAAATACAATATATTGAGAACATGTTTCGTGAACTATCGTTTGCATCATCGGCTCTAATGCGACTAAAGCTTGATCCAGTGGTGTGGGTAGTTCTGGAGTTACTGCTGCCATCTGTTGATTTAGTGATGAATTTAAATGTGGGATTGTCTTCTGGGGGGATTTCAAAGTTCATTAGTTGGTTTTTATGTTTTTCTATGTATATTCTCTCCCATATGACGAGTTCACTATGTTTTTGTACATGTTTTAGTAATTTGGTGCTATCTTCAATTTCATGATTTTCAGACGAGAAATGAGCTGCTATTGCGGACTTATCAATATTTTTGTATCTTAAGTGCCTGAAGTGTTTTTTCTTTCTAGTGCCTATGTTTCCTTTTATCCTCCCTATGTAAATTTTTTCAGTCTTTACACTTAATCTTGTAAATGCCTGACTTTTCTTCTGGTTTTATCTTATCAGTATTATTACTGTTAAGTAGGTTTTTAATATAATTTTGAGTCGATCTAATACTCAATGCTCCACTTATTGCTAGTATTTACCTAGAACGCATTTTGTTAGGTTCTTCCTAACATCATCAGCTGTTGTCGACTAATGCATGTTGGTTTGGTGAACTGCTTGGAGGTGATAGGTGTGTCTCTGTCGGTATCTTGATGAACTTGAAGTTTGGGTTTTCTTCAAAGGTAGTATCGAAATTAAACAATTTTCTTTCATATTTCTTTATGAAGGTTTTTCCCACGTGGTTAATGCAGCTGCAACGTGGACACTTTTTAATAAGTGGATTTCTTGTTCTATAACATGATTCTCCTTCCAAAAATGGTACTCTACCACCGATTTATCTATTCCTTTATTCCTGATGTTCCTAAAATGCTTTTAAGCATAATGTTCAAGTTCCTTTTAGTTTTTCCAATGTAAAAGTTGTCACAGCCTTTGCAGTTTATCCAGTACACACCTGAATTTTTGTCTGTGGGTATCTCCTTTGTATTATGTGACTTCAAAAGGTGTTGTACACTAAATTTGCTCTTTGGGGCCAAAGTAATATTGTGCTCTTTGAAGTCTTTTTGGAAAAGATGTGCAGCTCTGGGATGATATATAAATTTTCTGTATGAAGTTTCATTGCTGATTGGGGAAAGAGTAGTTACTTGTTTGCATCTTTATTGTCTTTTGAATTTATCAATTTTCTTTTGACCAATTCAGCACTGAATCCATTGTATTCTGCAATGTGAATGATATTATTGTACTCTTTTATAATGTTGTAATTGTTTTTTGATGCCAATGATGTATTGTATTTCTTGAATATTTTTTGGAACTTTTTTGTGGCCCAAGGGTGGTAAGTAAATTTAGCAAATCTAATTTCTTGTTTCATTGGGGAAAGAGTTGTGATCTGTTTTAATCTTTTTTGAAGTTCGAATGATTTAATTTTTTTATCTACAAGGCTTTTTCCATATCCATTTTTAATTGCAATTTTTAAGATTTTATGGTATTCTTTTTGATATTCTTGCTGGCTGAGGGTTAGGTTTACTAATCTGCATGTGACTGTTGATGGTGGCATGTTTGTGTGGAATTGGGTTGAAACTATTTGCTTTGATGTAATTATCTGTGTGTGTTGCTTTTCAATTAATACCAAATTGCAGTTTTTCATTGTTTTTTGTGATTTTAAGGTCCACAAAAGTTAGAGTACAGCCCTCTTCAGTTTCTACTGTGAATTGTATGCTGGGTTCTTGAAGGTTGAGAAGTTTCAAAGCATCATCTATCTGTTTGTAGTGGACTATTGCAAAGATGCCATCTACGTATCTGTACCATGTTTTAAAAATATGAGGAAAGGCTTTAGTTATATGTGTTTTGAAAAAGCTCATCTATAAATTGGCCAAAAATGGTGATATCAGGCTTAACATAGCCAGTCCTGAAATTTGTTTGTAAGTGAAGCTGATGTGTAATAAATACGACTCATCTATAATTTAATAATTATTTTGCTTCACTGTGGTGTTTCTATACAGTTAAATTTCGATATAACTTGTTTGGTTCATTTTTTATTTATTATACTCTAGATGCACTTCAAACAAATACTTACATCTGTATTTTTGTCTGTAGAAAGAAAATGTTCTGCTACATGTACAGGTAAGATATTTGCTAGGAGTTTGTGATTATATGCTTGTAGGTGTTCCATGTCTTCTTTCTCCTCTGTAAAAATACAAACATCTTATTAATACCTTACTGGTGAGCTGTAAATTAGCAATGGATTTGTGCATATTATATATATCTATAATGGTTAAGTGCATGGTCATGTGGGCAGTGATGGTAATGAATGACACGTGTTGCCCACTAATCTGGAAAATGTAGTGAACAAGAACATATCCTTTTTCATATTTAAAAAACTAAATGAAAAGAAACAGAAATGGAGACAGCACAGTGACCAAGAAACAAGAATGTCAGAACAGCAACAGCCATATGCCTTGATTTGTGATATGGAGGAAGAAAGAATGAATTCATTGGCTTGGTTCCAATCAACATGGAACTCATAAGCTGTCACCAATTATGATTTTATAAAAGTAAACCAGAGATAGTGTACAAATAATGCACTGCAACACTCAAGAATGTCAAAATAATCACTTTTAATTTCAGTAAGAAGCTGAAACGCAATAACATTTATCCTTCAATAAGATAAACAACTTGCGGGCTTCCCATAGCCAGTCCTGAAATTTGTTTGTAAGTGAAGCTGATGTGTAATAAATAAAGAGCATAGCTCTTTATTAAAAATAAGGTTCTCTTTAGAGTTCTAGAAAATACATAATTAATTAAATTTAAAGGGAGTCGATTAATGACACTAAACAACACTTACTTTTAAATGTTTCCAGAACATGTTTCAGAGACTTTGCCTCCATCCTCAACCGGCCATTGAAAATTTAACTTATTTTAATATTTTATTTAATTTTAATTTATTATTTATTTAATTTATTATAGCAACACTGTTTTCAACACTTCCAAGAAAGGAATTGTACATAATTATTTGCATAAATATATCTGTTTATACTGTGACCTTATAATAATCATCATTTACTGTATAATTTTCATCATTAGTTTTATTTTTAAGAAGAATTAGTTTGATATCATAAGTATAAAACATTCAAACTCATATAGATAGAGTCAACATGAAAAATACAAAATGGCTGGGACCTGAACCACGGATCGCCTGGTTTCCATCCAATTGCTCTAACCCATTGAGCTAAAATGGCCAACTTGCCGTCATGATACTAAACTCTGCATTTGACTCATATATTTCCCCGGTAGACCACCAGGGACTGTCGAGTCTGAGATACACCATTTGTGGCGACTTACTATTGTAAGTACTTAGGCTTCGTCATTTAACTCTTATTATTTAAGTTAATTAGTGGAAATTAATCATTTCTTCACACTAGCATATATAGGCTAAGGCTTTGGATAGATAGAGTCAACATGAAAAATTAACGCCATGGCGGGGACTCAAACCACGGATCTCCCAATTTCCATCCAGTTGCTCTAACTCGTTGAGCTACTATGGCCAACTTTCCATCATGACATTAAACTCTCCAATTGACTCATATATTTCCCCGGTAAATCACTACTGGCTCCCATATCTGAGATACACCGTTTTTGGCAACTTATTATCATAAGTACTTGAGTCCTAGGCTTCATCATTTCACTATTATTATTTTAGTTAATTGATGAAAATTAATTATTTCTTAACACTAGCCATATATAGGCTAAGGCTTTTGATAGAGTCAACATGAAAAATTCAACGCCATGGCAGGGAACCGAACCACGGATCTCCCGGTTTCCGTCCACTCGCTCTAACCCATTGAGCCACCATGGCCAACTTGCAATATGACACTAAACTCTCCAATTGACTCTTATATTTCCCCAGTAGACCACCAGGGGCTCTTGTATCCAAGATACACTGTTTGTGATGTTGAGTCTATCTATCAAAAACCTTAGCCTATATAGGGCTAGTGTGAAGAAATGATTTATTTCCATCTATTAACTAAAATTCAAACTCATGCTGAGCACTTATCAGTTTCTAATTTCAGATAATTTTCAAACAATATGAAATGGCAGTGGCATTAACTTTCAGCTGCAATTACTGACTCCTCTACCTTAAGGTTATTTTTTTTCTGTTCTGAACATTTTTGTGCAGTAGGAATGCAGAATAGTTTGCAATAGCTGTGGGAGCCATTTTAGCAGTAAATGGCTTGAGTAATGTTAACCAATGTAGCGCATACTGGTACTGAAAGTGGCGTCCCGGTTTTTGCTGATTTTAACAGGTTAATACGTTTGCAATGATAGATCATGTATAAATTCAATATCCAAAGCTGGTTACAGCATCGGAAATGAAGATTCCTATTTTGCGGGCAATTTAGACATGAAGAATAAAAATAATGACTGCTGCAGAAAAACATGTGAAAATGTGGCATCGTTTCACCATATAATTGAAATAATTAACAGATTAGATGGAAGCACGCTGTAAAATAAAACACAATGGAAGTAAATAAACTACTGAAGCAGAGAGAGATATAACAGTAAGGACAGAAGAAAGAGTGATGAAAACATGCTTGTGAATAATAACAAAATTGCAAGGAATGTAAAGGTTAGTTCCAATGTTAATAAAGTGGTGAAAAGGAATGATTTATACTCTAGTAATGGAAGAATACAGAATACTAATAAAGAACTAGAGTTAGGTAACAGTTGTGATCTCCAGAAAGAAGCTGTAAAATAAAATGAGACAAGCGTTTTCGAGACAAAGGGAATTTGAAGATGGAAGTACACCAGTATACGGGACAAAGGGACCCTTTTCAGTGAGGGAATTTGAAGATGGAAGTACACCAGTATCTGGGACAAAGGGATCCTATGCAGCGAGGAAATTTGAAGATGGAAGTACACCACTATCCAGGACAAACGGATCCTATGCAGCAAGGGAATTTGAAGATGGAAGTACACCAGTATCCAGGACAAAGGGATCCTATGCAGCGAGGGAATTTGAAGATGGAAGTACACCAGTATCCAGGACAAAGGGATCCTATGCAGCGAGGGAATTTGAAGATGGAAGTACACCACTATACGGGACAAAGGGACCCTTTGCAGTGAGGGAATTTGAAGATGGAGGTACACCGGTATCTGGGACAAAGGGATCCTATCCAGCGAGGGAATATGAAGATGGAAGTACACCAGTATCCAGGACAAAGGGATCCTATGCAGCAAGGGAATATGAAGATGGAAGTACACTGGTATCCGGGACAAAGGTATCCTATGCAGCGAGGGAATTTGAAGATGGAAGTACACCAGTATCCAGGACAAAGGGAACCCTTGCAGTGAGGGAATTTGAAGATGGAAGTACACCGGTATCCGGGACAACGGGATCCTATGCAGTGAGGGAATTTGAAGATGGAAGTACACTGGTATCTGGGACAAAGGGATGCTATGCAGCGAGGAAATTTGAAGATGGAAGTACACCGGTATCCGGGACAAAGGGATCCTATCCAGCGAGGGAATTTGAAGATGGAAGTACACTGGTATTTAGCTCAGATGAAACAATGTATGACAAAAAGATGGCAGTTGTGATTGGTGATTCACTGGTGCGGCATACTGACAAATTAATAGATGAAGAAGTTTCAGTGTACTGCTATCCTGGTGCAAAAATTCAATACCTGAAGTGGGAACTTCTGGAGAATAAATATGATCCTGATGTTTTAATAATTCATGCAGGAAAAAATAATATCGTTATGTATATGTGAAAGGACTATGATACAATGAAGCACAAAATGAATATAATTTTAAGTCGAACTAGTACTCAAAGCTCCATTTATTGCTAGCGTTTACCTAGAAGGAGTTTTGTTAGGACCTTCATATTTCCAAGGATACCCAAGGAACCCAATTTTGAAACTACTTTTGAAGAGAACCCAAACTTCTAGTTCATCGAGATACCAACAGAGACGCTACATCACCTCGAAGGAGTTCACCAAACCAACATCCATTAGTCAACAACAGCTGATGATGTTAGGAAGGTCCTAACAAAACACGTTCTAGGTAAACACTAGCAATAAGTGGAGTATTGAGTACACAGTTATGACATTCGATGCAAACATAATTTAGATACACCTCACAACCGAATGAGCAAGACCATAAATAGCCACTGTTATCAACAGTTAAAATTATTCAATAAGCTTCCTCTGGAAATAAAAGAACTGCCACAAAACAGATTTGTTATAGTATTAAAAAACTGGTTTAAACAAAAAGCATTTTATACTGCACAAGAATACTTAGAATATAACATACATGCTAGTGAATTTATGTAAAACTATTGTAAATTATAGTAGTAGGTATGTAAATTATAGTGGTAGGTACCTAATTGTTTAATTTTATTATTACTATAGTAAAGTTATTAACTTATGATAATTACCAGCTTAAGCCATGCAAATAATCTGATTTCACCTAGAATTTTATATGCATTAATTTGTAAACCCTCTGTACTCGTAAATAGATTGTAAATACTTTTTATAACTGACGAAACCAATTGCTTCTTGTAAGCTTAATGGTGAATAAAGGATTATGATTATTATTATCATCATCATCATCATCATCATCATCATCATCATCATCATTAGTTTGACTCAAAATATTTAATTAAATTGTTCTTTCACATCAGCTGTGTGTGGATGAAATTTTGGACAGGTGGAGTCAGACCAAAAAATTCAATGCCATAGCCAGGATTTGAACATGGACCTAATAGTGGTTGGATTATAAAGCCCAGGATTTATGGAACCTATGTGATGTAAGTCGCCATTAAGGAATTGTCTCATGTACATATGGGAATTTCTAGTGTTTTACCAGGGAAAATGTGAGTCATTTGGGGAACTAATACTGACATATTGGCCATAGAGCTCAATGGTTAGAGCAACTGGATAGAAACCAGGAGATCTGTGTTCAAATTCAGGCTGTGGCATTGAATTTTTCAGTCTGACTCCATCTGTTCAAAATACTAGAAGGCAATTATTATGCAATGAAATCATAAGTGTAGGATTCATTCTACTTTGTTACTCAGTATCTTCCTGATAAGCTTTATTTGAAGATACGTAAATAATATTGTAAATGCTAAAAACAGATTACAGTTATGGTTTATTGATGTATTTAACAGTATCTGAAAGAATAATCTTTATTGTCTGTATATTTGTGAGTTACAAGCATTAGACATTGTCACATTCTAAAGTATGTACATGAGTATTTAGCTTTGTTTGAGGTTCCATTTACATTAACCTTAACAATTACTGTGTTACATAATTAGTACAACTATTGCATACAGAGTTATTTTAATTAATATTTACACATATTTTACAATATTTACATATTCCTAGTACTAGTAAGTATATAATAACTACATCAGTATAGAGTAATAATAATATAGTACAATTCTAATTACCTTAAACTTTACAGAGATTTATATATAAGAAATAGGTATAATAATTACAGCAAGAATATAAGACAATTGTAATTCACTTAGGCTGTATAAACATTTATCTATGAGGTATTTTTTCAAGAGATTTTTAATAATATTGCCTTGTGCTGATTTAATATACGAAGGAAGTTTATTATACAAAATGATACCTGCAATGTATGGGTCTTTGTTGTTAGAGGTTTTTGCTTTATATTCTCTATGGTAGTTGTTTACTCCTCTAGTGTTATAACAATAATGTTCCCTATTTAGAAATGTGAATTTACTGTTAGTCCTAACCAGTACGATAACCTTATACACGAACAATGATACCACGGTTAGTATACATTGTCGTCTAAAAATGTCCTTTACTGAATGGTGACTTGACAGGCTGTAGATGCACCTTAGACTTTTTTTCTGCAAAATTAGGATCTTATTTAAGTTTAACTGGCTGGTAGCTCCCCATATTTCAATACCATATGCGATGTGTGAATGAATTAAACCATAGTATACCATTTTTAGTGTGTCACTTTCTAGATATGGTGATAATTTCCTTAGTAAATATAAGTTAGTACATAATTTTTTACTTAGCATTTCTATATGGCTGTTGTATGATAGATTTTTATCAATAATAATACCCAAGAATTTTGTGGATGATATTTCTTCAACAACTGTGTTATTCGTGCTGATGACTAAATCTTGATCGTTGCTGTCCCGCAGTTCAAATAATATATATTTTGTTTTGTCACAATTCATGTGCAGTTTTGAGTATTTCAGATAGTTTGCTACATGGGTTAATGATGCGGAGGCTTTTTCTTCTATGTTTGAAAGTTTTGTCTGCACAAGTTAGAGATGTGTTATCTGCATATGATGTTAAGCTACATTCTTTTGGGGTTTGTATGTGATTTACATAGAGTAAGAATAATAGGGGACCCAATACTGAACCCTGAGGAACTCCCGTTCTTACCACACCATAGTTTGATTTAACTGCCTGACTAATTTTCCCTTGATTCCAATATATTTCAGTACATTGTTGATGATTTTTCAAGTATGATGCTATGAGTTCGTGTACTTTACCTCTTATTCCATATTTCTGCAGTTTACTTAATAGAAGTTCATGAGAAACTGAGTCAAACGCTTTTGATAAATCTAGAAATATTCCTACAGTTTTGTTTCCTTCTTCCAAATTTTCATAATATTATGTATAAATTCTGCCACAGCTGTAACAGTTGAGAATCCTTTGCGAAAACCGTGTTGTGAGTTAGACATAATACTGTTTGACTCAATGAAACATGTTAACCTTTTATACAAAATTTTCTCATACAGTTTTGCTATTATTGATGTTAAGGTTATGGGTCGGTAGTTGCTGACCATCTCCTTGTCCTCCTTTTTATGCACCGGCCTAACTATGCTAATTTTTAACAGTTCCGGGAACACTGCATTTTCCATAGAGTAGTTGATCAGATGTACCAGAATTTCCACAAGTAAATGTTTACAATATTTTAAAATTCTTGGTGCTATACCACCCCACCCAGGTGCACTGTTACTTTTTAATTCGCTGATGACTAAATCCACTTCCTCAGCACTTGTTCCGTACAAATTTACACTCCCACATACATTTGCAATTCTAGAGTGGTGTTCTTTATCATCACTATTGTCACTTCTGCCCATGTCCAGGAAATAGTTATTTAACAGGTTACTGACCTCATGTGGGTCCACTATGTGTCTGCCATTATAATTTAATTGAATGCTATTTTTTATGTGTGTATCAGTTTTAATTTGATTTTTTACAATTTGCCATGCTGTTTTGGCTACATTGTCTGACATAATTATTTCTTTACTATTGTTGAACTTTTTGTAATTTATCAGCGCTTGCTTATACTGTTTTTTATATTTTTTTAATAGTTCTTTATAGACGTTCAATTTAGTAACTTTATAGAATTCATAATTATCTTTAATTTTTTCTTGGAGAACCATAATGTAGAAAACAGAACCAATATAAATGTTACACTTTTTGCAGATGATACAAATATTTTTATCAAAGGGGTGAATAAGGAAGGGGCAGATGTACATATTGAAAATAATCTAAAATATATTCAAAAATGGTTTAGTGCCAATATGTTAATATTGAGTGAGGAGAAAACAGCAGCCCTAAGCTTCTATAATAAAATGAGTGGAAGTCAATTGTATCCAAAATTAATGCTGGGACAAGACCAAATACATTACGTACAAACTATCAAATTTCTGGGACTAATATTAGATGAAAATTTAAATTGGGAAACTCACATAGAGGCATTGACGAAAAAGCTTAGTAAAATGTGTTTCTTAATGAGGGCGATTACAGGCATGTCAAGCTTGAAAGTTCGGAGAATAGTGTACTTTTCATATATACACAGTTTGTTGGCATATGGTATAATTTTTTGGGGAAATTCTAAAGACAGTATAAAAGTATTCAGATACCAAAAGAAAATAATTAGAATCATAGCAGATGTCTCAAGCACAACTAGTTGTAAGCCATACTTCAGTAAATTAGGTATCTTACCACTGCCAAGTATATACATATATGAAACTCTTGTACATATGAAAGCAAGCCTAAGTTTATTCAAAACAAGTTCTGAAATTCATATACACAACACTAGAACAAAGAATAATTTATTTGTGAAGTCACACAAAACAAAGATATATGAAAATAGTTTCACATATGCTGGCTTACATCTTTACAACAAGCTACCTGAATCTATAAAAAAGATTGAATCACAACATCAATTTAACAAATTGTTATTAAACTTCCTTAGAGCCAATAGCTTCTACAGCGTGGATGAATTTTTAAATTTGTAAATATTTAGTTAGCTACCTTAATTATAAATATTGTATTTAGTTTTTAGTTTTTAGTTCTTAGTTTTTAATTTGACGTGTCCTATAACATGTACATGTTTTAATGGATGAATCAATAAATCAAATCAAATCAAATTATCTCTGCAGGCAATTTTGTTTTTTTGGGTTTACTTTTCGTGGGCAACTTCTTTTTTACTGGACAAGCTGAATTATAATGGAGTCTAAATGTATTGAAAAAAGAGGACCACTTTTCGTTTGTAGTTTTTGAATTATAAACACCAGACCAATTTTCCTGAGATAGTCTATCAATTAAGTTCTGTACATTACTCTCTCTAAGATCCCTATTATATGTATATTTTGGTTCTATATTTTCAATGACGAGTCTGTATATGCCTACTACCTGGGCTGTGTGATCTGAAATATGAAAGTCGTTATTAAAGAATGATGATTGCTTTGGATCTATGTTGGTTATTACATGATCAATTGCCTTGCTTGAACAGTCTGTTATTCTGGTGGGGCCAACGTCTATGATATTTAGGTTTTAGCTTTTTATAATTCCACATAGGTCATCATTATTAGTTTCAATTAAATGAATGTTTTACCTACCAGTTGCTTGCAATTTCCAGAGAAAGTCAAGACGGTATGTAGCTTCAGTTTGTTGACTGTGAATTATCAGTGCTCCTACAAAACCAACTAGCATAAGAACAGATGGGCAATGAGGTGCCAGTATAAGATCCACCAGAGTAACTGTTGTACTTGACCTAAAAGTTTTTAAAATATGACAAAAATAGATTAATATTAATCTCAGAAACTATTTGTAGTTGGTTTATTAATACT
The DNA here is from genome assembly GCA_030765055.1 of Mantis religiosa. Taxonomy (NCBI): domain Eukaryota; kingdom Metazoa; phylum Arthropoda; class Insecta; order Mantodea; family Mantidae; genus Mantis; species Mantis religiosa. The sequence goes on from CM060949.1 coordinate 230,231,124, forward strand.
CTTCACTTACTTGTTTATAACAAATTCAAAACCAAATATCTAATGCTTCTTTAAACCCTAATATAGTTAATAGAATAATTTTCAACAAATCCTTAAAGGAAGATGCAAGTAATTCAATTACAGAGGCTGACATAAGTATTCAAACGTAAACATATTTATTATTTATATTATTTTAAAGCTACGCAGAGTAAGAATACGTAAATACAACTGGTACAAACTAAACTTGAGTCTTCCATTAAACATATAAACTCATAAATAGCAACGGAAACTAATTTGTACTACAAGGAGAAATAAAACGGTTACTTTACATCTGGACATAAGTATTCGAGCAGAGAACAGCTAGTATTTAGTTATCATCCCCTTTCTTTGAATTACTGCTGATAATCGTTTGGGCATTGTCTGTATAGTGACTGCAGAGTCCATATTTCTCCACTCTGTTTGAAGAAGTTCTTTCAGATGGTCCTTGCTCCTCATGTGATGCTTCCTCACAAACTCCTCGAGTTCCTTCCAGATGTTCTCTATAGGATTTAGATCTGGGGATTGGGGAAGGGTCTTCAAAGTGTGAGGAGTGTTGTACATGATCCAAAGCCTTACAATTTCAGCAGTATGCTTCAGATCATTGTCCTGCTGGAAGTAATAATCATGCCCTAATCCCAGCTTCTCTGCACTGTTTTAAGATTGTTTTCAAGAATTCTCTTGCATTCAAATTTGTTCATGATCCCATCTGTGAACACCAGTTCCCCAAAGCCAGAGAAAGCTATACAGCCCCATACGATCACACTACTGACACCATGTTTCACTTTAGCTATCATGTTCTTAGGTCCCCATTCTGTATTTGGCAATCTCCATACTTTAAGACGTCCATCACTCTTGTATAAGCAGAATTTGCTATCGTTCGACCAGAGGACCTTATCCCAGAATTCTGTAGGTTTCACGACATACTGTTTAACAAATTCTATACGCTTTTTCTTATTCATCTCATTAACATACAGTTTCTTCCTAGGAACGCGGGTATTGTACCCAGTACTATTTAAAACCCGTTCAATTATTCTTGTGTGAACCACAGTGTCAGAATATTGCTCAAGGCATCCTCTAATCTCAGATGCAGTGATTCTCAGATTCTGCTTCAGTATTTTTATTATTTGCCTTCTGTCTCTGGTGGTGAGTTTAGAAGGAGCACCATTTCTAGGTTTATTTACTATTGCATTTGTCTGTTTGAATCGTTGAATTATGCAGAACACTGTAGTTTTACTTCTGTTAATGGTTTTGACAATTTCAGAGCGAGATTTGTTTTGTTTGTACATATTTATCATGATATTCCTCTCTGTCACCATTGTCTCCTTACCTTTACGTCCCATATTACCTGTGAGTTCACAATCGGCTGAATAACTTTGAGCACACTGTGTCGAGGCATAACATAAACACAACTGCTATGTGGTAGGGGCATGTAGGGCACCTTTCTCTCTGTTCGATTGGGCACATTTGAATACTTATGTCCTCTAATGAGATAGTAGAATAAATACAGTACAGATTGTGTAATAAATACATGCAAAATGATATTTTAAATATTGTTTCCGGGACATAAAAGGTTAATGTTTACATGTTTAACAATTCAACGCTGCCAAATAAATATTACAGTTAAATTTAAAGGGAGTCGATTAATGACACTAAACAACACTTACTTTTAAATTTTTCCGGAGCATGTTTCAGAGGCTTTGTTCCGGAAAAATTTAAAAGTAAGTGTTGTTTAGTGTCATTAATCGACTCCCTTTAAATTTAATTTATTATAACAATACTGTTTTCAACATTTGCAAGAAAGGAATTGAAATATTACAGTATTTATAGTACATGCAATGTTACATGTTATATTATTTGAATACTTCTGTCGACCTCTGTATGTGAACAGTAATCATATGCGTGGCTTTCCAAATATGAAAATTGTAAATTGTGAATCCGTTAAACACTTGAATTACTGTAACTTTTGACAGAACCAACAGTAGTTAATTTAAAATGATCTAAAACAAATAACATTTTTGTGCATGCCAATGTAATTTAATAAGAATGGGATGTAAAATATTAAATAAAGTTAAAATTTCTAGTAACACACATATTGCTGCATTTCCAGTTAGAATCCTGGCTTTGATTTTGATAGTTTGTATTTGAAAAGAAGCCGGTAAGTTTTATATTGAAATTATTCCGAGTAGCCTCTCTCACAGGTATAACAAATCAACATAAGTGGGTAGCCAAAGTTGCTGAGGCAGAGACTTGTGAATGGGACATATACAGTTCAAATCCAATTGTGACTGTTTTCACAAACTGGAGCTTTTTTCTTTAGGTTTTTCTCAATCCTCGTAAATGGCAAATCCCTGGGATATACTGTAAACTTGGACCTAGAACATTTCCTTTTCCAGCCATCATTTTGTTTTATATATCATTAGTCTCTGTCTAGCATTTCTGATGCCATATGTAGGTTATGTATTAAAAGAAAAGGAACATCAACATACATATTGGTAGAAATGATTTGATTAAATTAAAGTATCAATCTCTCTTATTTATGATATGCATTCTTGAGATTTACACTTGACATTGGCTTTTAATTCAATTATTAATAAATTGTATATCACTTACTAAATTAACCTACACTTATAGCACAAAACATAATTCTCTGTATAGTTGTAATTTGCATGCAAACATGACTCACCTTGATAAGATGGCAATAAGGCTGAAGTAGCTAGAGCAGACAAAAAGAAGGAAAAGTACTTTTCCTAGGCTGACAAGAATCTGATAAACAGCACACATCACCATTACGAGCATCACACACAGTGTCAAATACTGTAATAGATTTTACATAGATAAGATATTTTATTTTAGAAGTAATAAAAAAGTTATAACAATTTTTATTTTAGAAGGTATGTTCAAAAATAAATGAGCCAGAGACATAATTACAGAAACCAGTACCTGTATGTTAGAAGTATTGGCCCTGGCTGTTGAGACACTTGACCCACTGTGACACAAGGTGGTGAATGGCTGTCTCATAAAAATCCCGGAGCTGCGATGTGAGCCAGTTCTGCACGTACAGCTGGATGTCGTCTGAGGTGATGCTCCTAATGGTGTAATCACAGAGAGAGAGGTCTGGACTGTATGAAGGGTGGCCGAGAACCTCCCATTTGAATTTCTGCGGGAGTGCTGCAACTGTGTTGGTTGTTTGAGGCTTTGCAGAATGATCCCATGGGTGAGATTGCCTGGTCATTTCGATTTGATCACTTGGCAAAGGTTTGTCAAGGATTGTGAGCAATGCGGACATTCACTGTTGTCCCATGCTGCAGGAAGTGTATCAGAAGGGGGCCATCTTGGTCAAAGAAGAACGTCATCATAACCTTTCCTGCACTTGTGTGGATGGCCTTGACTTTTTTTGGTGGTGGTGATCCTGGATGCTTCCACTGGAAACTTTGTCGTTTTGATTTTGGTTCGAAGTGATGACACCATGACTCATCTCCAGCCACCACTCGTGCCAGGAACTCATTGCCTTCCCAAGCATAGCACTGCAGATGACCAAGACAGTGGGTCATTTGACATGCTTCCTGGTGTGGTTGAAGACTGTGGGGCACCCATTGGGCACACACTTTGCGCAAGAGCAGTCGTTCCTTCATGATGGTGTGAACACTTTCAGTGCTCAATCTGACCTCGGCAGCTATGGCTTTCACTGTCACTCGGCGGTCCTGGGTAATGAGTGCATCAACCAGCTGATGATGTCATCGGTAATGCAGTATGGTGTTCCAGACCATGCATCATCGGCTAACGACATCCGTCCCCCCCTGAAGCGCTTGTGCCATGTCTTGACCCTTGCAAGGGACATGCAGTGTTCGCCATACACTTGTGATAAATGTCTGTTCCCCCTACTCCTTCTGCTGTCAGAAAACGAACAACACCTCTTTGCTCTTCTTTTGACACCTCCATTTTACTGTTTGCAATGCGACTGGCAGCGCTGGACAGTTGATGCATGCTGCTGCTAGCTTTGTATAGTCACGTGACGTGCATGCGTGCTCTCTAGCGACAAGCTGTGAACTTCCACGCTCTGGTCAAAACAACGATATTACCATCCTGTCACCGGTTTGTGCATACCAGACTCCAGCTCATTTCTTTTTGAACGCCTCTTATATATAACATGCATTTTTTTCAGTTAGACACATCATCATTATCAATATAATTATCACTGCAGTTTCTCACATTATAATTCAATATTACCATCTCAATCAAATATATATTAGCTGTTATTAAATTTTAGATGAGTCGTATTTCTTACACATCTGCTTCACTTTCGTACCTATTTTGAGGACATGTTTCGCAAATCTTCGTTTGCATCTACGGCTCTTGTGCGACTGACGCTAGATCCAGCGGTGTGGGTAATTCTGGGGTTGTTGCTGCCATCTGTTGATTTAGTGATGAACTGAAATGTGGGATTCTCTTCTAGCGGGATTTCAAAGTTCATTAGTTGGTTTTTATGTTTTTCTATGTATATCCTCTCCCATATGACGAGTTCACTATGTTTTTGTACGTATTTTAGTAATTCTGTGCTATCTTCAATTTCATGATTTTCAGACCAGAAATGAGCTGCTATTGCGGACTTACATAGGGAGGACAAAGAGAAACATAGGCACTAGAAAGAAAGAACACTTCAGGCACTTAAGATACAAAAATATTGATAAGTCCGCAATAGCAGCTCATTTCTGGTCTGAAAATCATGAAATTGAAGATAGCACAGAATTACTAAAATACGTACAAAAACATAAAAACCAACTGTTAAACAAATGTAAAATAACTGGATCTCTGGTGAGTGAAAAAGGCAAGCATCGTTCATCTAGGCTTCCCACGGTTGTTGTTGACGTAAGAGTACAACTGGAGCAGTCAGACAAAAAATCATTAAGATGTTTGTCGCAGGAGACAGGGTACACCTACTCAATGTGTCAGAGAGCTGTGAAAAGTGCAGGCCTAAAGCCATAATGGGTTATAGTTGTTCACCAGCTACAGGAAACAGATGAGGTTAAAAGACTGAATTATTGTTATTGGTTTCAGACACTCATTGTACAAAATCCAGCCATATTGTCCATCACATGGTTCACAGATGAAGCATAGTTCCATTTATCTGGTTATGTGAACTCGCAGATCTCATGCTACTGGGCCATTGAAAATCCACATGTCATCCATGAAGCACCTATGTACCCGGTTAAAATTGCAGTTTGGTACGCAATATCCACACAGAGAATAGTGGAGCCAATTGTGTTTAACCAGACTGTGAACACTGCAGAGTACGGACAGATTTTCATTGAGTTTATTGAGCAACTGGACGATGTAGAGCTCAGTCAAGGATATTTTCAGCAAGATGGCACCAAATGCTGTACATCAAATGAATCCATGGAACTAATTGCAAGTTTCTTTGATGACCGGATAATTTCCAGGGACCTGTGTCCACTGAGATTTTCGGATTTGACGACACTGGACTTCTTTCTATGTGGTTACTTAAAAGACAGAGTTTACGCCATACGTCCCCACACATTGGACAATCTGAAGCACATCACACAGGAGATTCAAGCTATTGACAACAGAGTCCTCCAACGAGTGGCCAGTAACATGGAACAACGTGTTGAGTTGTGCCTTATGTAGGATGGGGGACATTTTCCCATTTGCTATAGAGGTAAACAATTTACCAAAATAATTATGTAGAAAATGAAGCTAGTTACAGTGAAGCAATAAGTATTATACAAATATAACTATTTGTAACAAAACCCTCACTTATCTTAAGAAAAATGATTTCGATTTTTCTTATTAGTTGAAGTTGAAATTGATTTCACAAACCCTTGTTTGTGCCATTTTTCTCTGACTGACGACAAACAAGGATTCGTGAAATTGATTTTAACTTCAACTAATTCAACTAATAAGAAAAATTGACATCATTTTTCTTAAGATAAGTGAAGTTTTTTGTTACAAATAGTTATATTTCTATAATCTACCAAAATTCTTCTACATTTTAGGTCGCTCGCACAATTAGTTTTGAAACAATTGATGATCAAATCTATATAAATCACTTTGTACTATGCTATGTTAATCATGAGGAGGGAATTAGCTCTTTATTATCATATCTCCATTCCTTAATAACACATGAGTTAAGATTTCTTTTGTGAGTTAATTATAATACTAAAATTATCGCTGTATCACTACAGTACCATTTAAACATCCCATGACTTCTGACAGCAGAGAAGTGACAGCTACATTATCATGTTATATTAGAACATCTACCTTCAGCTGTTTAATAGCACATTGAATAGCAAACATCTCACAGAGATTTAACATTTAATAAGTCTGAAAATACTATCTTAATTAAAATGTTTCATGTACCAATCATGCTTTAACCTTTCAAATTTTCCCCTATAATTTCAGTAAAAGAAAGAAGAACCCAAGAATGTTATCTCAGAGGTTGCTTAAATATAAATAGGCTTTAAGGTTGCTATAAGCTGCCACAGCTGCTTTTTCCATTGCTAATGCTACGAGTGTGATCATCCTTCTAACTAAGTTTGTTTTAAAGCTTTTCTGTTTTGCTTACTTTGATTCCATCCATCCATCGTCACTGTTGGCAGGCTTTAGTAAGCCAGAATGATTTTGCTGCGTACCCACCGCAGGTAGGAACATTTTTGGGTACGGTTTTGTAGGGTAACTTTTTTGTTTTAGGTTGATAGTGTTGAGGAGGGTGCTTGTTGCCCCTCTTAAGCTATTGTTGTAGAACACAGTATCCATTACACCTTGGTGTACATAGGAGTAAAGCATTCTGGTTGGTTGGTTGGTTTTTAGAGGCCAATTACTCTTTGAGTGGGAATATTGTGGAGCTCAGCTTATGCTGCCGTTAAAGGGTTCTCCAGTGTTATCTCGGTTGCCCACATGCCATACGGGGTAGTTGGTAACGCCTTAAGTGGCATTCTGTGGGATTATATTCCCCTAGAGGCCTAATGAGGAAGCTTTGATGTTGTGGTAGCTTTTCGTATAATTTCTTGGCCCAGTGCCTAATTTCATCCTCCACATAAGGGAGAGAAGAGGCTTCATGAAGTAGTCTCATAGGAAAATAACGGCCAACAGAGTAATGCAGTCCCCTGTTCTGCACTGTGTGGAGGTAGCATAGCCAGCTGTCTGCAGCCATGCCCTAGATCTTGCAGCATACAGCATTAAAGGAATGATGAAGGCACAGAAGAGCTTTAGACGAACAGGCATCCCAGAGCTAAGCATGGGATACAATGAGGCAATTACTCCCTGTACCCTCACAGAAAGACCCCAAATGTGTTCGTGAAAAGTTACACCCCTATCCTCAATATGTGACTCACATAAGAGCCAATGATGCAAACAATAGTTAGCGGAACATGTCCTCAATATAGGTACATAAGTGAAGTGATGTGTCATAAATACAACTCATCTATATTTTAATAACGCTAAATAATATTGGTGAAAGCACAGAGCCTACTTTGATTGGCAACACTGTAGGAAGTACTTACACTTCTCAGCAAACCCATCACTCAAAAAATTATGTGCATGAGGTAATTGTTATTTAGTGCTGAAGAAATTTACTAAAATATAAAACATTCCAATGGACTGTACTTCACGGCAGTCAGTGGAGTTAAAAGTGCTGTTCTGCAGTTCTTAAACAATTTTTTGTAATAGCTTCATGTATTTTCAATTAAAAAATATAGTAATTTGAACTCTGTAGCTCCATTTGAGCTAGAATGTATGAGTGATTAATAGTTTAGGTTCATTTTAATCAAATAAAATAAGGCATTGATAGCTTTCAGTTTACTTTTAAAATATGTTTTTGTTATTTTGTACTTACATCAAGTAGATCATGAGGAGCAATAAGAGTGGTATGGCAAGATGGCTGAGAAACTGCTTGACTTTCAACCTCATTTGAGCTTTCATTGGTTATTCTTGAATGATGTGAGATCACCTTTCTCAAAGGACAGTGCTCCCATTGGATGGTGAACTGTCAACAGTAATATGTTACTTAATAAAATGAGACATACATGTGAATACAGATATGAGTAGAATAGGCGATGAGTAGTAGACTTATTCTTAGGAACTAAAACACTAAAGTTGCCCTGTGTTACCATAGTCTGAGGAATTATCTTAGTTTTTATATAAACAGCCCCTCTGCAGCTCGGATTTAACAAACAATGAATAAAAATCAGTGAATAATCAAACGATACTAGTCAGGTTATGATCCTTTAGTCCAAGATATAGCTGATTTTTGTATTACGAGAATAAAGGAGAAACTTAAAAGAAACCTTATTTACACTATAAAGGTTGGTATTATGGTGTTGCCAGCATAGCAAAATTAACATCTTATTTTAAACATGAGGGCTGATCAACAAAGAGTGAGACTGATTTTTTTCACATATGTTTATTACTGCAATTCAATGTTTATATGATCTTTTTCAAAGTAGTCCCCTCCTACTTCAATGTACTTTTATAGCATCTCTGCCAGTCCTTGAACACGTGCTGCAGACCTTTCTTTGTCAGGTCCTTGAGAATCGCCTCACTCTTCTTGAGCATTGCTTCAGAGTTCTCGAATCGAATACCCCTAAGCTTTGCCTTTAGTGATAGGAATAAAAAAAGTCACAGGATGCTATAAGGTGGATGTGGTATACAGGTAATGTTGAATTGAATCAGAAACTGCACGACTTGATTTGCAACATGAGGCCATGCATTGTCATGATGAAGTTGCCACCCAGTCTGAGAAAGCTCTGGTCATTTCTTTGTAATGTGCTTCCTCAGTGTAGCCAATACTGACGTGTAGTGTGCTGCTGTAACAGTAGTGTGAGGGGGAACTGCATGTGACGTGAGGCCGTACATTGTCATGATAAAGTCGTCACCCAGTCCAAGAAAGCTCTGGTTGTTTCTTTGCAATGCGCTTCCTCAGTGTAGCCAATACTGACGTGTAGTATGCTGCTGTAACAGTAGTGTGAGGGGGAACTGCATGTGACGTGAGGCCGTACATAGTCATGATGTAGTCGTCACCCAGTCCGAGAAAGCTCTGGTCGTTTCTTTGAAATGTGCTTCCTCAGTGTAGCCAGTACTGATGTGTAGTATGCTGCTGTAACAGTAGTGTGAGGGGGAACTGTATGTGACGTGAGGCCGTACATAGTCATGATAAAGTCGTCACCCTGTCCAAGAAAGCTCTGGTCGTTTCTTTGCAATGCGCTTCCTCAGTGTAGCCAGTACTGACGTGTAGTATGCTGCTGTAACAGTAGTGTGAGGGGGAACTGCATGTGACGTGAGGCCATACATTGTCATGATGTAGTCGCCACCCAGTCCGAGAAAGCTCTGGTCGTTTCTTTGCAATGTGCTTCCTCAGTGTAGCCAATACTGACGTGTAGTATGCTGCTCTAACAGTAGTGTGAGGGGGAACTGCATGTGACGTGAGGCCGTACATTGTCATGATGTAGTCGCCACACAGTCCGAGAAAGCTCTGGTCGTTTCTTTGAAATGTGCTTCCTCAGTGTAGCCAATACTGATGTGTAGTATGCTGCTGTAACAGTAGTGTGAGGGGGAACTGCATGCTGGTAAATAATTCTATTACAGTCAAAAAATGTGATCACCATCACTTTCCCTGCTGATGAAACAACTTTTGCTTTTTTTGGTGTTGGAGAATCTGCCAATTTCCACACTGTGCTGGCTTGTTTCACATCAGGATCATAATGATGCAGCCATGACTCATCACTGGTGATAATCAATTTAAAATATGCATCTCCTCCATCAGCAAAGAGACGCAGCACCTCATGGCTTGTCTGCATTTGCATAGCCTTTTGTTCGGGAGTCAACAGACGTGGCACCCAACGAGCACAAACTCAGGTCATATGGAGATGGTTGCGCATAATTGTAAACACACTGCCATATGAAATTCTCAACACTACACTGAGGTTACGTAATGTATCTCCGACAATCACAGCAGCTGTGTTGATGTTGACTTCAGTCACAGCAGAAGCCGAAACACCAGGCCTACCATGCTTAACACTGACAAGTCGGCCTTCTTTGAAGTCCTTGTGTGTGTAGTGTTTAATGCCCGCTTTTACTACATTCAGCACCGCAGGCGGTGACACTGATGATACATGAGATGAAGATGGAGCACTGGTGGAATGAGATGGCGGGGGAAACTGGTGGTCCCGGAGAAAACCTGCCCCAGCGCCGTGTTGTCCACCACAAATCTCACTTTGTGGTCGCCTGGGATTGAACCCGGGCTGTCTTGGTGAGAGCCAAGTGGTCTAACCACTGAGCCACGGTGCGGCATTTTGAAGTCCTTCAATCACCTAAACACTGTTGCACGAGGTAGTGCATCTTCACTGTACACTTGCTTCAGCTTTTCATAAGTTTCGGGGGCTGTATGGTTTAAACGACAACAGAATCTGATTGCGCTGTACTGCTCCTCTTGCGTCACCTCCATGGTCTGGTATGCGAAATGCACGTATGGTCTACAAAATAGAGCATTACTACCAACCTAACAATACCAGAGTGCTGCCGCCTAACGGCATTATACATAAAAACTCGCTCTTTTCAGATATTTATGTTACAGATACGAAACTATCACAGAAGCTACAGGAAAAAATCAATCTCAGTCTTTGTTGATCAGCCCTCGTATGTTGATGTAATGGTGATGACAGTGACAGTGACAATGGTGATGATGATGATGATGATGATGATGATGATGATGATGATGATGATGATGACGACGATGACGATGATGATGAAGTCTACAGTAGCAATGATTACAAATGGCTTTGTTTGTGAAGCAACATATCTTCAACAAATGCTTAACTAATTATATCAATACTCAATTAATTGAACATTCGTTGTTTTGTATATGCTAAAATTAATAAAAATAATTACTAAAGTTTGAATTAAATTTTTCTTAGTTCCTCAAACTCAAACTAGTTAAAATAAAATGATCTAATATGTTAATTCACATGAATTTATCTTCCAAAACCTAAACTAGGTATCTATAATGAAAATCGTTTAACAAACTTAATTTTTAATTTATCCATGGTAAATCTTATAGGTATAGTGTTTTGTAACTAGTGTTACACATAATACAGTATGCTCTATTTACATTTGCTACTTCATAAAGTAATTAACCAGTTATAATATCGGATTAAAGCTCAGTTCCATTAATAGTTGGGTTTCAAGTATTTATCTTTCAGGAAATTGGAATTGAAGAGCGCTGTACATTTATGTTCTTGTAAGTGTTTTAAAAATATTCGTAAATACTTGACTCAACCCTGGACACAAACTGTTTCTTTCTTTAAAGCAGTAGCCTTACATGTTTGTTCATATACTGGAATTAAGATATATACTTACCACAGGTGACATAGTGACAATAAATGTCACAACTAGCACAGTGGAAGCAAGTAGCTGGGCCATTGCACGATTCTGGTTGATCTGTGTTGATAGCTGACGGAGACACTCTGGTACCTTAGACTGGAACACATGAATAAGTGAATATACATATATTACGAAACATCTTGGTGATATAAATAGATAACCCTAATAAAAGTTATTTCAAGTTAATTTAATTTACATCCTCCATATTGGACAATGAATGAAATGGGTGAAATAATGCACAAATGAGCCCAAGATCCACAGAACTTAGAGTTACAATGTGATTATATCATTGTATTCTTTGCTACACCAGTAATATGATAATTTGTACATAGCACTTGACATTGTTTATTGGTGTAATAAAGATAATAACATAGAGGATGTATATAAATGAATATTGGGGTTTTAACTCTTTATAATATGTATTACATTAAATTTACAGTTATAAATCATATGTCAAATGAAAAACCAACTCAAACAGTTTTGTTTGTTGGCACCAGTGCGTATGTGCGTGCAATGCTTCTGCTGCAATCTGCTAGACAGCGGTAGCAGAGATGGCACTAGTAAACAGAAAGCGTTTTGTGTTTTGCAGTTTGCAAAGACCAAATCTGTAGTTACTGTACAACGTGCATTCTGCATTGAGTTTAGTTGTGATCCTCCTAGTGATGATAACATTCGTAGATGGTATCATCAGTTCGAAGATGCCGGCTGCCTTTGTAAAGGGAAGAGCACGAGACGACCAAGAGTAAGTCAAGAGACTGTTAAGCGAGTGAGAGAATCGTTCACTCGTAGCACAAAGAAATCAGTTCAGAAGGCTAGTCGTGCATTACAAGTTCCTGTGTCGACTGTTTGGAAAGTTGTAAGAAAACGCTTATGGCTACATCCTTACTGTTGACAGTTATTACAGGCTCTAAAGCCGACAGACCACACATTACGTGCCAACTTCGCAAACAACATGTTGTTTCATGACGATGACAATTTTATGGATTGTGTTGTCTTCAGTGATGAATCGACCTTTCAGCTTAGTGGACATGTTAACACTCATAATGTGCACATCTGGGGCTCAGAAAATCCTCACGAGATGGTCCAAATGCAATCAGATTCTCCTAAAGTGAATGTTTTTTGTGCTGTATCCCGGCAAAAAGTTTATGGGCCTTTCTTTTTTTGTGAACCTATTGTAACTGGCACTTTTTACCTTGATACACTAGAGCAATGGCTCTTCCCTCAGTTGGAAGAAAATGAGCCAGAGAACTTCATTTTTCAGCAAGATTGTACGCCACCTCACTGGAATAACGAAGTACACGATTGGTTGAACGTCACTGTACCCGAGCACTGAATAGGCCATAAGGGCCCCAATGACAGGGCTTGCTATGCATGGCCTCCACGTTCTCCTGATCTAATGCCATGCGATTTTTACCTTTGGGGCTTCATCAAGGATCGTGTGTACGTGCCTCCGCTACCAGCTGATCTCCCTGAATTTAGAAACCTGATTGAAGCAGCTGTTGCTACAATTATTGAATACACGCTTATCAATATTTGGGAAGAACTCAGCTATAGACTTGATGTGTACCGTGTGACAAAGGGTTAGTCACATTGAACATTTATAAGGTTCTAGGTAAAACTCAGAATTGCTTTTTCATTTGAATATCATTTGAATGTAATAAATATTATATAAAGTTAACTTGGTTGTTAAGAGATAATAATGTGGATTTGAGTGATTTTGATTTTTATGGGAAATGTGGCACTAAACAGAAAGATAAAGGTAGAAGTTCAGGAGGCATACGATTATTAGTGAAAAATACCCTATAAATAAAGGTGGAAATATTGAAAGAATTAGGTGAAAAATCAGTTTTGTGGTGTGTGTTAAGTGGAGTATGGGGGAGAGAAAGTGTATATGTGGCAGTAGTGTATAACCAGCCAAATACTTCAGAATTCTATGACCCACAGTTATTTGTTAAGATGAGACAAAATATGGAAGGATTTTTGATTAATTAGAGCCAACTGAAAAATTCAATGCCATGGCCGGGATTTGAACCACGGATCTACTGGTTTCCGTCCAGTCGCTCTGACCCTTGAGCTACCATGGTCAACGTGCCTTCCTGACATTAAATTCTCCAATTGACTCATTATATTTCCTGGTGGACCACTTAAGGTTCTCATATTTGAGACAACTACTTGTGGCGACTTACTATTGTAAGTACTTAATTACCAGGATTTTTATCGTAGATTATTTTTTAATGTAAATTTATATTGAGGAATTAATCCTTAAAGAATTAATCCTTTTAAATACATTACTCCGGTATATGGGTGATTTTTGATTAATTAGAGCCAACTGAAAAATTCAATGCCATGGCCGGGATTTGAAATACGGATCTACTGGTTTCCGTCCAGTCGCTCTGACCCTTGAGCTACCATGGTCAACGTGCCTTCCTGACATTAAATTCTCCAATTGACTCATTATATTTCCCGGTGGACCACTTAAGGTTCTCATATTTGAGACAACTACTTGTGGCGACCTACTATTGTAAGTACTTAATTACCAGGATTTTTATCGTAGATTATTTTTTAATGTAAATTTATATTGAGGAATGAATCCTTAAAGAATTAATCCTTTTAAATACATTACTCCGGTATATGGGCGATTTTTGATTAATTAGAGCCAACTGAAAAATTCAATGCCATGGCCGGGATTTGAACCACGGATCTACTGGTAAGGGTCAGAGCGACTGGACGGAAACCAGTAGATCCGTGGTTCAAATCCCGGCCATGGCATTGAATTTTTCAGTTGGCTCTAATTAATAAAAAATCGCCCATATACCGGAGTAATGTATTTAAAAGGATTAATTCTTTAAGGATTAATTCCTCAATATAAATTTACATGGAAGGATTTGTTATAATGGGTGATTTTAATGCAATAGTGGGGGGAAATAAATTGCAGCTAATAGAAGAGTTTTGTAAGGAGAATGATTTGATGATGTGCAATGAGGTGAAAGGACATGATAGTCTAGGGGAGTTTACTTTACTTTTATGAATATGAAAGGTCAAAGCGTAATAGATTATATTCTATAATGGGTGTAAAAAATAGGAAAAATTTAATTGAAATTGGGAACTTTTTGGGCAAAATAAGAGCCAAATGGTTGAGGAAGATAATTAAATATGACAAAAATGATGATGAAGTATTTTAGACAAGATGCTAATAGGGACCCATTAACTCGACAACCTCACAGTTTGAGTCTATTGGGTCTAAGGGTAGCCAACAACTCAGTGTAGTAATAAGTATGTAAATATATAATTATTTGTAATTGAAATGGAAATAAAGATTACTATCTATCTGTAAAAAGTTAAAACCCCGATATTACATTTATATACACCCTGTATTATTTTTGATGGATAGAGTCAGCTTGAAAAATTCAATGCCATGGCCGTGATTTGAACCAGTGATCTCCTGGTTTCCATCCAGTTGCTGTTAAGACCTATATTGAGGACATGTTTCGTGAACCATCGTTCGCATCGTCGGCTCTAGAGCTGTCTCATTAGAGCTGATGATGCGAATGATGGTTTGCAAAACATGTCCTCAATATAGGTACCTAATCTCTGTTTCATATAACCTTGCCCCGCTGAAATGTATCACTCCGCGTTCAACAAACCTCCCCCTCGCCCTAATTGGCTAATGCTTTCACGTCATAGGTCATAGGCGGTGCCTTCCCGTCACATTAAAACCTGCAGTAAATGTAATAATTGCCGGGAAGACAAAATCCTACAAAAATCCTACAAATAAGGATATGAAGGCATGCAAAAATACAAGTTTATAATGGACTGAGCAAATTGAGACAGAATGACTGAGCAATGAAACTGAAAGAGTTTATAATGAAAGGCCTTTCGCCTTTTCCACTGGGATTTTTTAAACCAGCACACACACCTTTCAAAAATGCTTGTCTTTCAGTCTTAAAAGTCGTGTCACACCATACTTTACTTTTCGTGTGTTCTTCGTGTATATTTATCGATTTGTATCTCGGTGCAGTGTGTTGTCCTTAAATATCGTCTTCGCCACACAGCAATATTGCCTCTGTCTTTTAGCACATTTTTCTTGCCTCTTTTTTCATTCACAAATCCCAGCTGTATAAGCAATCTGCTGAAATTTGGTAAATCTGCATCCTCATTTACAGCAGACGAAATGTTATTTATGTTAGGGAGTTCATTTCTAAAGGAAAACTACACACATGAAGACGCACAACACTTTTCACGTATTTTCTCCAAGCACGCACTTTTGTTTATTCCTGCTTTTGCCTGGAGTGGTAAGTTTTACTGTTTCCTCAATTTCATGTCGTGATGTTCCTACGGATCTAACACTCACACCTGTAACTTCAGAGCACAGCTGTTTGACTTCTCTCACTGACAAAGACGGATTCTTCTCTGTGAGTGCATTAAACACATGCAACACAATTCTTTTTTTGCCTGTTTGTAAATAATTATCCTTGCGATACTTCAGCGAAAAACTAGCGCTAGACTCTGCCATTATACATATAATAAGTACATGCGCAATAAACGATCAATAAAATAATTTATCTCTCGCACTCGGCACAACACACCTTCGAATGGCGATATATGACTAATCCAGTTCAAAACAAGGTCAGTGATAAAAGTCATTAAACAAATATGTCATCACTACCGCTAAATCACGTGCTATCGTGCTATGTGCTTGAGAGCAAAGGAACCTCCTCTTTACTTCGTTTAAGAATTAACATGCATTTCAGATAAATCAACTCTGTAGCGTAATATATTTAATTAAAACAGTTACGAAAATATAAATTTGACAATTCTCTTCCAACATATAAAGATATATCACCATGTTAAATAACAAACTAATTTTTACCGCACGACAGTCATTACCACAACAGCAACCAATGAGAGGTGATTAGGTTACGTGGCCGTTAAGAGATACTGGGCAAGCTTACGTGAAACAAGGTATAAGTGAAGCCGATGTGTAATAAATACGACTCATCTATAATTTAATAACCTTCCAATTTCTTTAGATTTGTAGCTGTTTTGTGAGAAATCGCATTGTTATGAAAAATCAACAGCTTGGAAGTTGCTGTCTTTAGATTATTCCACCTCAGCTCAGCATGGCTGCACAGTGGCTGACTGGTTAAACCACTTGGCTCTCACCAAGGTGGACTGAGTTAGATCCCAGGTGACAGCAAAGTGAAATTCTGGGGCAGGTTTTCTCCATGACCTCTGATTTTCCCTGCCATCTCTTTGCACTGGTTCTCCATCTTCATCTCATGCAGTGCTGTATACAGTAAAAGCGGGCGTTAAACACTACACATTTCATTTTTTCAAATAAAGGATTCAAAACATAAGTGCTATGATACTCTCCATTTATTGTCATCCTCTCTGGCATACAGTCCACTATAATGGACCTTCATAGTTGAAGAATATGGTGAATATTTGCTTCCAAGAATGAAAATATTATTGAATCACAACCGATCTTGGATTATTCTCATTTACCCAGACACAGTGAGTTTTATTTGATGTGGTATAGTAATAAAACCAACTTTTGTCATCAGTTCATACATCTATCAAATGTTTACCAGCATTAGGTGGAAACATGCTAAGTAGTTTTCCTGCATTCCTTTTTCCTCTTATTAGTTAGGGAATGGAACCATTTTGCACAGACGTTTCAGAACCTTAGATGCTCATGGTGCTACTTCCATACTTAGTATTACAATAGTGACATGACAAATTTCCTACACCAAGTTCGTCACTCTGTGAATAGTTCTCTCATTCAGTTTCCTAAGGCTGTAGAGCAGGGGTTGTCTTTCAAACTCTCTCACCCTTCTTCAAAATGATTGAATCCATCTTGCGATGGTATCCAGTGAACACTCTTGATCACCATAAACAGCTAACAAGTCCTCGTGGATGTCTTTTGCTCTTTCACCCAGCTTGTAGAGTGACAAAAATGTAGAATCTAATCCCTTCTTTGGAAATATCCATGACTTTTTAGAAGCTGTTGAAACCAGACTCAACTCAACAAGCTATAGGATTATGAACACTGAAACTTTAAGCTTGCACTTATGCGTATTTATATGGCTGTAGGTCTATTGTTGCCAGCTGTGTTAGTTACATTCTTGTTGTTTGTTGTTGTTGTTGTAATTTTACATCCTCCAACATTATGTTTTAGACCCATCTCACTACTATCGATCTTTTCCAAAATATTAGAAAGAGTGGTTTTTATTAGATTGTGCAACTTTATTACAAAATTTAATGTAATTTCTGATCGGCAGCATGGCTTTCAAAAAGGAAAGTCCATTAATACTACACTAATACAGTTTATAGACGAAGTGCACCAAAAGCTTGACAATTCAGAAAAATGTATTGGAATATTCCTCGACCTGTCTAAAGCTTTCAATTTAGTTGATCATGGAATACTATTAAAGAAATTATCTCATTACGGAATTAGGGGAACTGAAAATAACTGGCTTGTTTCCTACTTGAGAGAGCAAAGGCAAATAATAGAAATAGAGTTTGTTGATAAAACTACAAAGGAAATAAAAACTATAAAATCAAAAGCTGCTAGCATAAACTGTGGAGTTCCGCAGGGTTCAGTTTTAGGGCCATTACTTTTTATTTTGTATATTAATGATTTGGCACTTTATTCACAAATTTCTTTAAAATGCTCCTTATTCGCAGATGATATGAGCCTCTTGATATCAGGTCAAAGTGATGACGAACTCAAAGAAAATGTAATAAATAATTTGAAAGAAGTATCAATTTGGTTTCAAAATAACAAATTAGTTATAAATAAGGATAAGAGTCAGGCATTGGGTTTTCATAATAAAATCAATATGGCAGTTAATTTACCTGAAATTATAATGGATGAAAATGAAATTAAATATACAGGAAAGACAAAATTTTTAGGAGTTTGGATGGACGACAGTCTAAATTGGAATATACATATTGAAAGTCTAATGAAGAAATTAAGTAGCATTTGTTTCCAAATATCAATTTTGAAGCACAGTGTAAATTTGAATACATTAAGAATAGCCTATTTTGCAAATTTTCAATCATTAATTTCTTATGGTATAGCAGTATGGGGAAATAGTAGTAGCATTATCAAAGTATTTAGAATCCAAAAAAGGGTAATTAGAATTATGATGAATTTAAAGAGAACAGATAGTTGTAAGCAATGGTTAAAAAAATTAGGCATATTGTCATTACCAAGCATTTACCTTTTAGAAATAATAATACAGGTTAAAACGAACTTAGATAAATTTCAAAAAAGCAATGATATTCATTACCATAACACAAGAAATAGTTCAAACTTACATGTCACCTATCATAAAAAGAAAATGTATGAGCACAGTTTTAAATTCAACGGAATTCATATCTACAATAAACTGCCAACTGAAATAAAAAACATTGAGTCCTTCACAAAGTTTAAAACCACATCAAAGAAGTATTTGTTACAAAAGTGTTACTACTCAGTAGAAGAGTATTTAAATGACAAAAGGTAGGAATAAAAGGAATGTAAATTTTAATTATTAATTTAATTATTATGCTTAACAACTTATTGTAATTCTTGTTTTTTGTTACTATTTTTTGTGTAGTTAGTCATTTGACAATTCCACATCATGAATGTATGATTTACAGATGCAATAAATGATGCAATATATGAATATGAATAAGTCATATTGGATGGTGAATGAATTGAGTGAAATGATGCTCAAATGAGTCCAGGGTCCATGGAGCTTAGAGTTACCTGACGTTCATCTTGAAGGATAAGGGAAAACCCCGGAAAATACCTTATACAGGTAACAACCTGACCGAGATTTGAACTTGGGACCTCTTGAACTTGAGGCAGACATGCTACCATCTACACTATCAAGGCAGGCAGTTACATTCTTGTATACATTATTGACCAACAATGCATAGGTTGGTTGCAAAACTTTTTGAATGTCCCTCATATTACTTTGAATATCAAGTTTATATTTCATTGCCTCTTCTTTTCATTATATAGTAATTCGTTTATTTTTGCAATTTTACTATCAATATAAAAACATTGTTTCAAACTATGTGTTCAGTATAGGTAATGGAGGTACATACCTGTGTACCAGCTTCAGCAAACACAAGCACATCTACAAGAGTAACAAGGACGCCTCCCACTAGAATGCAGATGTAAGTTACATAAGTCCTGTGGCAGAATTAAGAACAATGGATTAGATAAACATCACAATAAACTGCCAACTGAAATAATAAACATTGAGTCCTTCACAAAGTTTAAAAACACATCAAAGAAGTATTTGTTACAAAAGTGTTACTACTCAGTAGAAGAGTATTTAAATGACAAAGGGTAGGAATAAAAGGAATGTAAATTTTAATTATTAATTTGGTTATTATGCTTAACAACTTATTGTAATTCTTGTTTTTTGTTACTATTTTTTGTGTAGTTAGTAATTTGGCAATTCCACATCATGAATGTATGATTTACGGATGCAATAAATGAATATGATATTTATGTATTGTCCTATACCTTACTCTGAAAATCATATTCTTTCTAATTTAGCAAGTTTCATGTTTAAGGCAATATTATTCTCTTTAATATTTGTTATTCTGTTTTCAATGGAAATCTTTTTGAACATAAACATAGAAAAATGTTTTAGTGCATATCGCAACACCTACAACTTTTTATTGCATATCTCATAATAAAATTTGAGTATCTTGAATACAATTAACATCTTACTGTTTGATATTACTATTCAATTATTGTGGGTCGTGTTCTTTCCCTCCTTTTATTGTCATCATCTCAGTAGCTTCCTGATAAGTTGTAATCTGACCATTGAGTCACTGCTGTACTGTTCTGTGTAAGTAAAAACATTACAAAATTCTAATGCAGTCATTCTCATTGCACTAATTTTTTATGTAATTATATTCTCTAACAATTTACTCCAATTTCCAAATCATTTCAGGGTTTTTGTTGGAAATACGGATGAACAAGCTAGTCCTTTTGACTCAAATAGATCACTAAAACAGGTAAAAGCCTCAGGCCCCAAATTTAACTAAATTGTAAATAGGTAGTCAGAAGAATTAGGTAGTGATATGATGAATATGAAGAAGACACTGTTGCTTTTATGAGTGAGCATGACACTTTTTGGAACAATGCGTATCAGAAATTGACATCAAACATTCATTTAATTCAAGTCCTGAAAGGGAATACAATTCGGATGATGATTTGCCAAGAAATAGCTACTTCTATGGCAAAAATAAATACAAATGGGCAGAAGTGCCTGCAACCAGTAGTGTTAGAACTCCTCTGCATATCATAATAATGAAATTCCCAATCACAAAGCTGAATTATGTGCAATCATAGGATCCATTTTCTTTATGGTGGCCATACTTTGAAGATGAAGTTCTACAAGAAGTTTCAAAGTAGAGCATGTAAGACTTATGTATTTTGACTAGATTAAAACTGATTCAAAACCTGGATAGGGATGGACTTTCAGTTTTCCTTGGACGCTAGGTTTTTTCTTCTGCTTTCAAATCAAATCATGAAAATGTACTGCATCTTTGCAACTGATGCTTCAGGCTGTGAAATATTCAGAGGTGTCAAGTACAAGAATTGTTTTCTCATGCTGCTGAATTGCTTATGTTTTGATAATTTTTAAAACAGACAAACTGAAAGACATCACATTGGCTTCAATTTCTTTTGGGTTAAAAAATTGTGTAAAAGCTTCAGAAATACTGCAATATAGGCAAATGTGCTACTGTGGGTAATCAGCTAGTTGTCTTTTGTGGAAGATGTTCATTTGTGGTCCATAATGCCAATAAATATGACTTGAAAATAATGTTCTTATGTGATGCAAAAATAAACTACTTCTGCATTGGCTATGTGTTTATTGGAAAGGGGTCTGATGTAGAAACATTACCTAATGAAGAAAGCAAATGTGCAATTCCTACTCAGTCTACCTTATGTGTCAGTCAGTCAATCTACAGTACTTATAATGTAACTGCAGACAACTGGTTCAATTTGATTCAGCTTGTAGATGAATTTGGAAAGAAAGAACCAATGTTTGTTGGAACTCTTTAGAAAAATAAGAGAGAGATTTTAAGTTTATTCCAGCCAGAGAAGCACATTCTTCCATGTATGACTTTACAAAACACATCACTCTCTTATCACATGTGTCAAAGGTAAACAAAAAGTTCTTGTTACATCAATCATACATCACAGCCTAGCTGAAGATTCCTTCAATCAAAAGCCAGAAATCATAGCTTACTATAATTCCATCAAAGGAGATGTGGAAGAGCTGGACAAAAAATATTCTATATACTCCTGCAGCATATGAACTTGAGGGTGGCCAATTTGCTTGTTTTTCTGTTTATTGGACATAAGCACAGTAAATACATATACACTTCAGAACAGTACATCAGATAAAACTCCTGGGGACAGAGGTGCAGTTTTTAAAGAACTTGTTCGCTCTTTGTGCTAAAACACATGCAAAGAAGAGTACAGAATCCTAGACCTTTTCATAGGAATTGCGACTGGGACCTGACCTGATGCCCCAGAAGATGGGTGCAGCTGTTGTATGTTCTAAACAAAGAAAAACTTGCAGACTCAGAAGATCAGAAGATGTTTCATTTTGCTCTCATATCTGCAAGTAGCCTATACGTATTTATCAATACAATGCAAAATATCTTATAAAAACATTATTTTTGTAGTAACTGTTTTTCTTTATGTTCTCTGGCAATATTATTCCAAGGGCATGTCATAATTATAACAATATTTGTATATAGTTGTGTTGATATTATTAGTAATTATATTATTTGTATTATTAGTATTTATATTATTAGTGTTATTGTTATTTTGTGTAATTATTATTATTATTTTAAATTTTCTACTGTTGACGAGTCACCTGTTTACTGAGTTTTTACTCACTATCTGTAAGCGTATGTGACAATAAAGCATCTTATCTTATCTTGCTCAAGTTGTTCTTGGGAAGCAAGCCAGGTGAAAAGACGATTAGAAATCCACATTTTGGGAGTGTGCATCTCTCCCATCATCAGGATATTTATTAAATGTTATAACCACAAATGAAATACTGGATATAACACAAATATATACAAAGACAAAATACTATCAAAATTTGCATTACTGAACAAGACTGTTTTAAGTAAATTAAATACCAGGTCAGGAGATGGCTTGAGTATAGAAAATTAAATGGGTCAAAGAAACGTAACTAGTTAACTTGATTATCAAGCTGTATAGATCTGTGCTATTTAAGTTGGCAGATTTCCATTTTTTAGACCAGTTTCCAAGAGAAGCTAAACTGAAATCCAGCATCACAATTAAGCATGCTCCTCTCAGAGGAAATGGTTAAAGCCTCCTTAATTCTCCGCTTCCTGTAAGTGTTGCATTTTGCCAAGATGGTCGTCTCCCAAAAAGTGGCTCTGTGGTCGTTATCAAAACAATGCTCTATCAGTCCAGACTTCTCAGGTTGTATTAAACGAATGCTGTGTTCAAGTCTGGACTGTCAGAGCATTGTTTTGATAACGACCATAGAGCCAACTTTCGGGAGATGACCATCTTGGCAAAATGCAACAGTTACTGGAGCGGAGAATTAAGGAGGCTTTGGCCATTTCCACTGAGAGGAGCACGCTTAATCATGATACCAGAATAAACGAACATGAACGGAGCATTTGTGAATGGTAATGATGAGAATGAAGCAGAATGGTAAATTGAAGAACAAAATGAGAAGAAGATGAGTCATGCTGAAGGTTTAAGTGATTTAGAGACGGCATTAAGATACGTGGAGCAACAGCTGAAGGCAAGTGTAACTGAGTTATTGATGTTTCGTCGCTGGCGAAATCTCGCAGCAAGAGAATGTAATTTAGCAGGCAATCAGACTTCATTGATAAGCTTCTTTTCTTAGACACTTGGAGCTTATTTTTGTTCAATATTACATGTAAAATTGATTTGATTATTCAGTAAATACTGCAAAAACCAACAATAGTTTTAACAATACAGAATACCTACCATGTTTTACTCCATTTTGCAACTTATTTTGTATTATCCAGTATTTTTGGTTATCTGACCTTGTCCAAGACCAGTTTAGGTTGGATAATCGAGACTCTACTGTATTATATAATTTTCATTATCTACTCATTAATGTTACTTCAATTAAAATTAGGAATAAAATAATGCTATAAGCAATACAGGCCTAATTTTCAGGAAACTATAAAAACAATTTCTCAGGTTTATATTCTTAATTTTGGTCTTCTAGTCTCATCTTTAGTGACCACAGGAATAACTGTAGAAAGAATGTTCCTTAAATGCTTCTATCCATGTTGGATTACATTAGAGACAAGACACATGTGCTTGTATATACTCTACTTTTGATAGTGGCAAATGAGCAAAATAGTTTATGACTGAACATCAAACAAGTGATAAATTTCAGTTGAAACTTAGGAAGCTGAATAGATCATCAAGGTTGTTTACCTTCTGTTGAAATGAAAATGACAAAAGAGGCTAGCTGCTACTACATAATTGATTATTTATTCAAATTTGCATAAATCGTTCCATATATTTTACTTATGTCTTAAGTTAATGTCAAACTTACAGTGGTAGAACAATTAGTTCAACAGCTGCAATACCCCAGAAAAGAAACCAGGAACAGAAGAAATACGCACTCAGCATCCTGTCACGTTCCTTAGAATACTGTAAAAAAAATTACAAAGGTATACTTAAGAAAGATGTATGCATAACATTTACAAATAAACATAGCTCAAGGTTTTAATTTAACGAAATAGGGGAAGGAGGAGGGAGAGGGAAGGGTAGGAAGGAAAGGGAGTTGATGAAAGGGGTAGGGAGAGAGGGAGAGAGGTGGTTTTCAGAATTCCTAGGGTGACAATATCAGCTGCTGCCTATCACCACATAGATGCACCTTGGGGTCTTTTCATGTCCATATATAGGAGAAAAAGGACATTATATGTATGTGATTAGAGCTTAAAGTATGAACATAAATACAGAGTGTCCCAAATTGATGTATACACTTTGTATACATCATGTACACACACAATGTTATTTCTCTGCAACGAAATGAGTCAGAAATACAGTTTTTCATATACTAGTATATGATCCACAAGGCAATGGAAAAGCATAGCAACAGGTTCATAGATCTCCAAGTCTTTGTAAACAGCAATGGCGGCAAGATTATCATTTGAGGAACATAAGTGGATACTGAAGTTTTATTGGAAATGGAGAAGTGCATTGACGTTGGATGGTTGAATTGGGAACATCACCAACAAGGGTAACAATAACAACAACCTGAGACAGGTTTGAAGACAGGAATGGTGCAAGATGTGTTGAAAGGTAGTTGCAGAAGAAAGAGAAGTTCCTCTGATAAGGAGAGTACTGTTACAGTCATACAGGCTTTTGCATGATCCCCAAAGAAGTCAGTGAGGCAATATTCTCAGGAGGTTGGTATCAAGAAAAGCAGTGTTCATTTAATTCTGCGGGTTCAAAAATGGCAACCTTACATTCCCAGACTTCTCCATGCACTATATGAGGACAATCCAGATAGGCGACTGTAATTTTTTGAGTGGTTCCTGCATAAGCATGACGAAAGAGAAGATTTTCCAGACATTGTAAACATGTACGGGCTTAAGCAATAAAACATAACAAAAACTGTATTTCTGTCTCATTTCGTTGCAAAGAAATAACAGTTCAAAGAGTGTATACATCAATTTGGGACACTCTGTAGAGGTTATTATGTGTGCTTATGTTTATGTTATATTACATGTCTTATCTCTGTTTAGTTTTGGATTGCAAGGTTGAAATATATGCAGTCCTTATCTTTTGCAGTTTAATAGTTTAGTTTTGAACTATTATTTTGTGTAAATAATAAATGCACTTATTTTTTAGCATTGTTATTCTAAATCATACTAAAATGCTATTATAACACAATTTATGAGAATAAATATAATAAAAACAAGCAAAAAGAAACACAATAACAATAGTTCATTAGTTATATAGTCCATATGGAATAATATTGTGGGGAAATTTACCAGAAGCCAAAGATATATTTATTAAACAAAAACAAGCCATTCGAATTATAGGCAACGAAAGAATGCTAGGTTCATGTAAGCCACTGTTCAAAAAGCTTTGCATACTTCCTTTGGCATGTGTTTATATACTGGAGACAGCTTTATTTATAAAAATAAATATATTTAACTTTCAAAACAACTTTCAAAACGAGGCATAATAACGATATACACTTAAACTCAATCAGAACGGAGTACGGCATTCCTGTACAATAGTTTATAATTCCCTTCCTAATGACATCAAAAGCATAGATAACTATAACGTGTTTAAAAGTAGAACAAAGGAGCACTGCTTTTACACAGTAAAGGTATATCTGCAATTTAACAAATCCAGATAATTATAAAACATGAATTCACTTAGCTTGTTCATTTCTCTCATTTATAATTATATCCAATTTGTGTTACATTATAATTGAATGTAAGTTAGGTATATTTGATGTTTAACTTTGTAATATAAAGTGTAAATTTACTGATGTATCCTATATCAAGGTACTGTGTACAGATTTGATTTTAAAGGATGAATAAATTTGATTTGATTTAATTTATATTCCCTTAGTACTTTTGCCTAAGGGATTCCGCTGATATTTCATGAACTTGAGTACTAGAATGGCCTCAAATTTGCACTTGGGTTGACATTATTATCCTTGGATATTTATAATAAAGTTGATTGGGTGTTTTACAATGTGGCAATATGATCTTTGCGGAAACCTCATTCCATCAAGCTATGTATGGATCATTAACTGGAAGCACCTAGAGATTAGAGTCCATTACCTCTGTTGACGGATAATAATAATAAATTGTGATGGAAAGAAAAGATCCACAGATTTCACCATGAAATCCAAACAACTTTGGGTGTTGAAGAGCTATTTAGAAGTCAAGGCTTGGATAAGGACAGCAAAATTGCACTTCAGATTTGGGAATCAAATCACAAACCCTCAGAATTAAGCTGCAAGTGAAACCACTGAGCTATCTCCTAATAATAACAGTATCACTAATACTTTAATCTAAACGGCCAGTTGCTTATATGAAAGGCAATCAAATGTTAACAGGTCTTTGTTTAATGCACACGCATAGAGTGCTGTATGGGTTCAAGGCTTTAACAGCACATGCAGTGAGGTCCCTGGAAGGGGATAGTGGCCTTGGGAACTTGTTTGGCTCTGTCCCTCAGTTACTGCCGAGATGTCTGAGAGAGAGGTGCATTCAGCTTTTGTACAACGAGTAATAATCAAATTTCTTGTCAATGAAAATGTCGGTACAGCTGAAATTTGCTGTCGGTTACTGCCACAGTTTGGGGAAAGAACCCTTTCATGGTCCAGAGTTAAACATTGGTGCCATGAGTTTAATGAAGGATGTGAACGTGTTGAAAACTTGGCCCACCCTCGCCGCCCATGCACCAGAATCCATCCAGAAAACATCTAAGCTGTTCAAGACATCATTGAAGGGGATCGCCAAATCACAGTCTTGAGATTTGTCGACAACTTCCCATAAGCTATGGGGGTGTCCAATCAATCATTCAGAGGGAGCTGAAATTGAGAAAAGTGTCAGCTTGTTGGGTTCCCTGGTATCTCACTGCAGAACAGAAAGCAGTGCGAGTTCAAATGTGTCACACGCTTCTCACGCACTACAAAGAGGAAGGTGATGCTTTTCTGGACACTTGTGATGAGACATGGGTACATCATTACACACCCATATAAAAGAGGGCCAGTCTGGACTGGAGGAGCAGTGGAGAGCAACCGCTGGTGAACACCAAGTCATGACTGTCAACAGGGAAAGTTTTGGCCACAGTATTCTGGGACTCGAAAGGTGTCATTCTCATTGATTTCCTCAAACAACAAGGGCAATGATGATGGACCATTAATGCTGCCTACTACTGTGACCTCAGTCAAGTTCGAGTTGCTTTCCGGTCAAAACGTCGCAGTAGCCCTATCAGAAATGTGTTGATTCTGCAGGATAATGCCAGACCACACACTGTAGCAGCAACACAGCAAAAATTGGCCAAAATGCACTGGACTGCCCTTCCAAATCTACCTACAGCTCAGGCCTCTCACAATGTGACTTCTTCATGTTTGGTCCACTCAAAGAAGCTCTTGGAGGACATTGTTTCACAACCAATGAGGAGGTGAAAGATTTCATGCGCAACTCGCTCCGCACCCATCCTTGTACTTACTTTGAAACTGGCATCAAAAAACTGTCTGTCCGTTGGAAAAAAATGCATAGAAAAGATGGGTGAATATGTAGAAAAGTAAGAAAAATGTTAATTTGAATTGTTCTTCATGAATAAATTTCTTGGAATGAAAGACCTGTTTATATTTGATTGGCCCTCATAAAATATAAAATAATTTAACTATGAACTAAAGTTTATTTTGAAGGAATCTACTACAAGACTCTATTGTAATATTTCTGTACTTAAGTAGGCAATTTCAATAGTAAAACTTCCCTTGTTCTTTCTAATGCCGCCTCTTGACTTATTATCAATGTGAATTATTATCTGTTTCAAATGGGATGATGTTTGTCCTTGAGCGCTACTAGGTGAGCAACCAATCGAAGTCCTGCGGTGTTGTCATATTACATTCCCGCTAGTGGTGTGTGACGAGCGACAAACTAATCAATTTCTAATAAATACTATTCGCGCTAAGACAAAAATTCAGATTTTGCAAAGACTGATCCATGAGGAAGGAGAGAGTAATGTATTTAACATAACCGTAAAGACCCTATATTTTTAGCTCAAATAGTTTTCCTAATACAAATAAATAAAGCACTAATATGTTATAACAATTCATCACAGCATAAGCATTGTAATGGATATCATTACTGGTTCGCATATATGCATGTACGTATATTTGTAATTACTCAGAACTGAAACGTAAACGTTTGACATGACATGATAAAAGAATTACTTTGAATATCAAAGGGGTGAATAAGGAAGGGGCAGATGTACATATTGAAAATAGTCTAAAATATATTCTAAAGTGGTTTAGTGCCAATATGTTGATATTGAGTAAGGAGAAAACAGCAGCCCTAAGCTTCTATAATAAAATGAGTGGAAGTCAATTGTATCCAAAATTAATGCTGGGACAAGACCAAATATATTATGTAAAAACTATCAAATTTCTGGGACTAATACTAGATGAAAATTTAATTTGGGAAACTCACATAGAGACATTGACGAAAAAGCTTAGTAAAATGTGTTTCTTAATGAGGGCGATTACAGGCATGTCGAGCTTGAAAGTTCGGAGAGTAGTGTACTTTTCATATATACACAGTTTGTTGGCGTATGGTATAATGTTTTGGAGAAATTCTAAAGACAGTATAAAAGTATTCAGATATCAAAAGAAAATAATTAGAATCATAGCAGATCTCTCAAGCACAACTAGTTGTAAGCCATACTTCAGTAAATTAGGTATCTTACCACTGCCAAGTATATACATATATGAAACTCTTGTACATATGAAAGCAAGCCTAAGTTTATTCAAAACAAGTTCTGAAATTCATATACACAACACTAGAACAAAGAATAATTTATTTGTGAAGGCACACAAAACAAAGATGTATGAAAATAATTTTACATATGCTGGCTTACATCTTTACAATAAGCTACCTGAATCTATAAAAAAGATTGAATCACAACATAAATTTAAGAAATTCTTATTAAACTTCCTTAGAGCCAATAGCTTCTACAGCGTGGATGAATTTTTAACTTTGTAAATATTTAGTTAGCTACCTTAATTATAAATATTGTACTTAGTTTTTAATTTGACGTGTCCTATAACATATACACGTTTTAATGGATGAATCAATAAATCAAATCAAATCAAATCAAGCCAAGGTGTTTGTTAAATTCAAGCGAGAACAAACAATACACTTCCTGCTGGCTTGTAGAATGGTGCATCAGCAGGACATGACTTATCACACTTGTTTGTTTATGAATCATACGTAATTTCTATTTATTCTATATAGTTCAAAGCAGTATTATTCAGTTGTTCTTCCATTTAAAAACCAGGGAAAGTGTATGAGCTGGATCAGCTTGCAATTGAAATGAGACACAAGGTACTATGAGCCACCTTCCCCCTTAGCACTGCCAAAACAATCCAATTGAGTCAATGTGGGCTCAAATTATGTTGCAAACAGAAATAATACTTTTAAACTGACTCACGCTGAGCAATTTTTTCCCTAAGAAATTGACAAGGTTACACAAGACTGGGAAAACTGCATGAGACATGCAGATGAGCTACAAGAACAGTGTTTTTGGAAAGAAATAGCACGCGATGAGATTTTGGAGCCTATCATCATAAAGTTGCAACATCAGATGATGAAGACAATGACAGTGATGAATTGTCTCTTAACGGAAGTGACATTCATAGCTATATGGATGCGCCACTGGCAGTTTCATTGGATTAGAACAATAGGTAATTCATAAGCTATAATTGTTTTTAAACTATATATTTAAAATACGAGGGCCGTTCAGAAAGTAACCTCCGGTTGATTGCAAAAGATTCACCAAGTTAAATAAAAATATTTTAATATATACATCTTACAACTACATCTTTGCGCTATTTTTCTACATAGTCTCCATAACGATTGAGGCACTTATCGTATCTGTTCACAAGCTTTGAAATTCCTTCTGCATAAAAATCACCCGCATGTGCCTGGAGCCAGCCTGTGACCGCATCTTTGAGCTCTTTGTCGTCATCAAACCGCTGGGACCCGAGCCATGTCTTCATATGCATGAAGAGGTGATAATCGCTTGGCGCCAGATCTGGGCTGTAAGGTGGATGGTTGACAACGTCCCACTTGAAGGACTCAAGAAGGGCTGTTGTTCTGCGAGGAGAGTGAGGACGGGCGTTATCGTGCAAAAAAAAAAAAAAAAAACGATACCGGAAGTCAGCATACCACGGCGTTTGTTCTGTATAGCCCGTCGTAATTTTTTTAGTGTTTCACAGTACACGTCTTGATTAATGGTCGTCCCACGTTCCATGAATTCAACCAACAACACCCCTTTTGCATCCCAAAACACCGTTGCCATCAATTTTCGGGCAGAAAAATCTTGCCGGGCTTTTATTGGTTTGGTAGGCGAATTTGAATGTGCCCACATCTTTGATTGTTCTTTTGTCTCAGGGTTCTTGTACTTAATCCAGGTTTCGTCCCCGGTCACGATTCTGTTTAACAATGGTTCACCTTCGTCCGCATAACGTGACAGAAAGTCTAATGCAGAGGCCATTCTTTGAGTTTTGTGGTGGTCGGTAAGTATTTTGGGCACCCATTGTGCACAGAACTTACGGTAACCCAATCTTGCTGTCACTATCTCGTACAAGAGAGTCTTAGAAATCTGTGGAAAATCAGTAGACAACTCCGACATTGTGAAACGTCAGTTTTCACGAACTTTTGCATCAACTGTCTGAACGAGTTCGTCCGTCACCAATGATGGTCTACCACTCCTCTCTTCATCATGAACGTTTTCTCGTCCACTTTTAAATAAACGTACCCATTCACGGACCACTCCTTCACTCATAACTCTTGGTTCGTACACGGCACAAAACTGCAGAATATCCTTTGGCTGTAGAAAACCTTATAACAGCACGCACTTCACATTTGGCGGGGTTTTCTATTGCAGCATACATTTCAAACGGCCACAAACACTAAACTAGCGCAGATACGACATTCACTCGACCACGGCTTGATGCCGATTGACCTGCTGAGTGCGTGAATGCACAGATGGCGTCGCTACTCCCCCCACTACCCGCACTGTGACTGATCGGAGGTTACTTTCTGAACGGCCTTCCTATATGCATAATATATGAATATCCATGTGATTTGAGCAACTGCATTATTATAAAGCTTTGGAAAAATCAGTCTGTGTTCCCTTACATCTAGCACCAAGAAGACTTGCAAGTGTGCAAGAGAGAGGGAAATATAAAAAGAGTGGGGTAATGAGGTTGCAACGCTGAAGGCTCTAACGCATCCGATTCACTACAAGCCAGAACTCTTCCCATTTGAAACACATAGTAGATATTTTTGTCCATATTTTAAAAAAAGGGATACAACAAGATAGCCATGAATGCTTTACAATTTTGAAAATTTTTTTTACATTCTGAAATTAAATCTTTAGTGATTCTCTTATGTCAAGAAGTTCAGCTCTTAATTTGGATATTAACTGTTCCTGCAAAATGACACAGCTAATCATTGTCCTCGTACAAAAATATCTGGATCTTAAACTTCCTCACCTTTTCTTCTATTTCAGGTCTTCTGAAGGTCAGCAGAAATGTTTTACAGTGTTCTGCTCGTAACCGATCAATGCTTCTAGCGTCAATTGCTCTCATTAGATATTCATTTACTTCATCTTCTGGATCCTTATCCTCCAGGGTTTCTCCAAAACCCATTCTGGAACATTGAATACTAAATAAATCAGCTCAACTAAATCAGATTTGTTTGACGTTTACAAATATACATTGAAGATTTGTATACAAATTAACACAAGAGGTTCTGCATGCTGAAATAATATAATTTTATTTTCTATACCACATGCATAGTTGGTAAAGAAAGTATTGCATTCCACCCAAAACTTTAGTATCAATAGTTCACTGGAAATATATCTTTGAGGCGTCCTGAATACAAAGAAAGGATTTTTGATAATATATGTTCCAATATGTTAATCTGTATAACTCAAAACCAAAATGTTACATAAATACCAAACTTTGTGTGTGTTTGGAGGAATTTAATAACAGTGATGTCAAAATTATTCATAAAAACTATTTGTAGTTGATATAAAAATTATTTGTGGTTGGTTTATTGACACTCGTCACTTACTTTTTCATATATTTATGAGAGACTAGTTTCAAAGGCCCTGGCCTCCGTTTTCAATCTCTTTCCAACTGGCATCTGTTGTTGTCTGCTCTCTCTGGTGGTGGAACTATGAACTTTTTTTGTCAAATTATCTGCTGGTGGGATTTCAAAGTTCATTATGCGATCCTTATTTTTCCAGATGAATATGTTCTCCCATGTTGTCAATCTATTTTGGTTTATCACTCCTTTTAATAATTTTGCATTTGGATCAATGTCATGGTTTTCATTCCAAAAATGAAATGCTACTGCTGACTTGTCTTCTTGTTTCAATCTGATGTTTCTAAAGTGTTCTTTGACTCTGGTTTTTAAATTTCTTTTTGTTTGACCTATGTAGCATTTTTCACAATTCTTACAATTTATTTGGTATATTCCAGATTTGTTACCTGAAGGAATTTCATCTTTTGTTTTTGAATTTAGTAATTTTAAAATTGAGTATCTATTAGTAGGTGCCAAGATGATATTTTGTTCCTTGAATATCTTTTTAAATTTATTAAATGTTTTTGGATGATATGTGAATGAACTGAATATGCTGTTGCTTTCTTCTTCTTTGATAAATGTGGTTGCTTCCTTAATGGTTTATTGACTTCTTTATATTATTGAGGGACTAGTTTCAAAGGCCATTGCCTCCATTTTCAACCTCTCTCCAACTGGCATCTGTTGTTGTCTGCTCTCCTTTCTCTGGTGGAGGAACTATGAACTTCTTTGTCAAATTATCTACTGGTAGGATTTCAAAGTTCATTATCTGGTCCTTATTTTTCTATATGAATATGTTCCCCCATTTTAGTTAATTGACGCAAATTAATCATTTCTTCACACAAGCCGTATATAGGCTAAGATTTTTGATAGATAGAGCCAACATGAAAAATTCAATGCCATGGCCGGGATTTGAACCACGTATCTCCTGGTTTCCGTCCAGTCACTCTAACCCATTGAGCTACCATGGCCAACGTGCCGTCATGACATTAAATTCTCCATTTGACTCGTATATTTCCCCGGTAGACCACTAGGGGCTCTCGTATCCGAGATACACCGTTTGTGGCGACTTACTATTGTAAGTACTTGAGTCCCAGGCTTCATCGGGATTTGAACCATGGTTTGGTTTCTGTCCAGTCACTCTAACCCATTGAGCTACCATGGCCAATGTGCCATCCTTAATTTCCATCAATTAACTTAAATAGTAAGAGTTAAATAATGAAGCCTATGACTTAAGTACTTGCGATAGTCAGTTGACACAAACGGTGTGTCTTGGATGTGAGAGCCCCTAGTGGTTTACGGGGGAAATATACGAGTCAAATGGAGAATTTAATGTCAGGACGGCACGTTGGACATGGTAGCTCAATGGGTTAGAGCGACTGGACAGAAACCAGGAGATCCGTGGTTCAAATGCTGGCCATGGCATTGAATTTTTCATGTTGATTCTATCTATGTTCTCCCACGTTGTTAGTTTATTTTGGTTTATTCACTCCTGTTAATAATTTTGGATTTGGATCAATGTCATGATTTTCGTTCATTTTCATTTTAGGGAACAAAAATCATGACATTGATCCAAATCCAAAATTATTAACAGGAGTGAACAAATCAAAATAAACTAACAACATGGGAGAACATATTCATATGGAAAAATAAGGATCGTAATGAACTTTGAAATCCCACCAGTAGATAATTTGACAAAGAAGTTCATAGTTCCACCACCAGAGAGAGGAGAGCAGACAACAACAGATGCCAGTTAGAAAGAGATTGAAAATGGAGGCAATGGCCTTTGAAGCTAGTCTCTCATTAATATAAAAAAGTAAGTGACGAGAATCAATAAACCAACTACAAATAGTTTTTAAGACCAAACTTTGTATTTAAGTTGATTGCATTTTTGAAGATGAGGCACATTAGTTTTCAAGAAAATTCTTCAAATCCAAACTACAATTTACATGGAACGCTTTTTGAAAATTTTATTTTTTTGAGATGTCTCGAATGATTTTGATTAGAATACCACATATTCAAGATATTTACATAACAAAATTTACGTGGGGGGACCCAAAAGAAACTGGACTCAGAGGGCGCTGCCACGCGTAGATGTAGTGCAGGGTTCCCACGGTAGATTGTGTTAGTAGAGACCTTCATGAAACAGCTGTGCAGACGGCGTTAGTGTAAAGCTGAACGTGCAAGTGTGGTATTGTGTTTCTCTGACTGTTGACGGGTTACCTCTGCGAAGTCGTTATGGTAACTTTAAAAGAACAAAGAGTGCGTGTGAAATTTTGTTTCCTGTTTAAAGAAACTGCAACTGAGACACACCAAATGCTTCAGAAAGCTTTCCAGGAGGACGCTATGAGTCACACACAGGTTTTCGAGTGGTTTGGGCGCTTTAAACGTGGTGAGATGTGTGTTGAAGACCAAGCTCGTTCTGGACGCCCTTCAACATCGCGAAATGAGAAGAACATTGAAAAGGTCCGCTAAAAGATCAACGGGGATCGTCGTCAAACGATCGACCAAATTTCAGCAGCGACAGGAATCAGTTGGAGCTCGTGCCAGCGGATTTTGAGGGAGGATTTGTACATGAGACGTGTTGCTGCCGCCTTCTCACACAGGAGCACAAAACCATCCGCATGAATGTGTGTCAGGACTTGAAAACAGAGATTGCACGTGATCCAAACTTCTTGAACAAATTCATTACAGGGGATGAGGGTTGGTGTTACGGGTATGACAAGCGTCAAGCCAGTGCAGGATTCCCAACTCCCCCAGACCAAAAAAGCAAGGCAAGTGAGGTCAAATGTGAAAACGATGATCATTGTCGTTTTTGATGTTCGTGGAATTGTGCATTGGGAACTCGTACCCCCTGGCCAGACTGTTAACCAGCACTTTTACTTGGATGTTTTATGGCGTCTGCGAGAGGATGTGAGTAGGAAACGCCCGGAACTTTGGCGATCAGGCAACTGGTTTTTGCATCACGACAACGCTCCAGTACACACGGCCTTACGAGTGACCCACTATTTGGCATCTCAGAGGTGGTCTGTCCTTTGCCACACTCCGTATTCGCCAAACCTAGCCCCGTGCGACGTTTTCCTATTTCCACGAATGAAAAAAAAAAACGCTAAAAGGGCAGCGTTATGACGATGCGGAGGCGGTAAAAACAGCTTCGCAAAGGGCATTGGACAATATCAAACTTGAAGAGTCCCATACATGCTTCCAACAATGGGAAAAGAGGCTTGACAAGTGCATGGCATGTAATGGAGAGTATTTTGAAGGTGACTGAAGTAATTTTGTAAAAAGGTTCATTAATGAAGTTTTTTTATGACAACAATCCGGTTTCTTTTGAGTCCCCCCCTCCTACAACCCAAAAAGCACAGGTATTTTTAAAACATACTATTTCAAGAATCTTTTTGGTGGCATCAGTCATTTCCAAGACGTATTCAGCATTAATGGTTTCAATTGTTTAATATTTCCTCTTTTAACTCCAGCATTCAGTTGTTTCATGACTGCGGAGAAAGTGTATGAAATTTGTTTGCCAGTATATAGTGTCCAATTATTAAATATTTTAGTAGCACAATTCTGTGATATTTATAAAGAAATATTATTTTGTTTAATAGATGTTAAAAAGTACTGAACATAGTAAAATATTGTATTGGAATTTGCTGTGTATTGCACGTACTCACTTGCTGTGTTTTCCATGTTGGGAGCCATGACCCATCACTCGTAGTTCCTTGGAGACGCTGCCATTCATGGAGAAGCTGTTAGTTGGGCGCCCACCTCCTTGCTGTGGTTGTTGTTGCTTTTGCTGTACACCAAATATTTACTTTAGTGCTTTTAAATAGTATATGGAACTATGTTACATTCTCACCTTATATAACTTACATATCTACTATCATTTTTAATTCTAGTTAAAAAAAATGTAGTCTACAACAATAACACTAATAAACACAAAAAAATGTGCAAGCAAGTGGAATATTGAATTACAGTAAGTCTGGTGTGCTGTTTACGAAAATACATTCAGATGTTTCCTATCACGCATGGTTTCATAATTTTAGGGTGATCTCATATACTGTCCGTCCGTTGTATCTCCGGCTCTGACGTTTTGCGACTGTAAAAGGTGGAAGGGGAAACCTAATAGTACCAACATACAGTAATGAGCAATTGAAAACATATCCTCAAAATTATCTTTAGAATGAAAATATAGGACTATATTAACTTTAAAACACTGAAATACAATTTACAATTTCATCATAATACAAGATATTTATCACAACACCACTCTATTCGAATATTTCATTCACACCTTTCACACACACACACACACACACACACACACACACACACACACACACACACACACACACTAACTGCATCTGTTGGTAGTACTGGGAGTCTCTACATCCGGTGTCGTGGTCAGGAAGTTAAAACTGTCTGCTAGCGCCAATCAGCATTGTCGCTGGTAGGCGTGGTTCCCGAACCCAACACCGTGTTGCCAGCTTAAATTTGTTTGAGCCACGTGGCCTAATAGCGGCTTGCGCTGGTGAACTTTCTTTGGTCTATTTTTCGTGCGTGAATTCCGATTTTTAGTGTTCGTAAGTCCTATTATTATCGCTATTATAATAATATGGCTACTGGTTCGTGAAATATGCAAATACATGAAATATTTAAAATACGCATTGTTCCTCTGCTTGAAATTCCCGCTAAAGAACTGGCAACAGCCTCCTTCCCCCTCTCGAGAAATGTCAGACCAGGAGATAGAACGGCCGAGGTATAGTCATTATATAATGAATAATGGTTTATTGTCATTAAGCTTATTACAGCAATAGACAAAGTCAAAAATAGAGTACAAATTAATACAGTTATAATACAGTGAAGATAAAAAAAAATCAATAAAATACTTACATTAGATATACAAATATAGAGACTTAAAATAAAATGAGGAAATAAGAATACTTCATGACATAAGCCAAAGTTTAACTACACCTGTTAAAGCATTCCTGTATTGAATAATAAGGTTTGGAAACTAACCATTCATATAATTTGCATTTAAATGTATTACCTGATAATTCAGTTAATTCTAAAGCTAATTGATTATATAGTTTAATGCCCAATACTTCAAAGCTGTTAGAGGTTTTAGTTAATCTATGATATGGTATATTGAGTTTATAATTAAACCTAGTATTATAATTATGAATATCCTGCCTGAATAGCTTGTCGGTTAAGTTAATTTTTACATAGATGAGAGTATTATAAATATATACATTTACCACAGTCATAATTCTTAATTTTATAAATAGAGGTTTACAATGTGCAAATTTATCTGAATTTGAGATGGTACGAATTATTATTTTTTTTTTTTTTTGTAATATTAGGATAGTATAAATATGACTGCTGCTTCTCCAGAGTAAAATGCCATATGAGATTATACTGTGGAAGAATGCAAAATAGGCTGTTCTTAAATATGAATCAGGTACATGACTCAGTGCGCTTAGATTTCCACGCATTATACATCTTAT
Organism: Mantis religiosa; assembly: GCA_030765055.1. Taxonomy (NCBI): domain Eukaryota; kingdom Metazoa; phylum Arthropoda; class Insecta; order Mantodea; family Mantidae; genus Mantis; species Mantis religiosa. The sequence continues at coordinate 230,268,941 of CM060949.1, forward strand.
CCAGTTCTGTATCTGGCCTGGATGCCACCGTCTTATGGCAAGAGCTATCTGAATCCGACAGATCTTCATCTGATGAAGCAGTACAACAATCTACATCCAAGGATACTATATATAAACTCGAGGGCAATCCACACAGAGTGAAAACACAAGACGGGATGGAAGTGTACGCGCGGCAACTACAAAAAAATCCCGACTGATCTTATCCACACGTATTACACGATGTAATCAATCCTCGAATTGATGCATCATAAATTTAGCAGCACTGTTAGGACGCTGATCTGTGTTAATTACAGGATTACCACACTTACAAAGTTACTATTTTATAAAATATGATGATATCAATGAACTTTTAACCACAGATTAAAATGCCCAATAAATTCCTGGAAAAGAAAGAAAATGACCGGAAAATGCACATAAATAAGTTAAAAAATGACTTCATTATAAAATGTGGAAAAAAATGCACTTCTATGACCTATAAAACCACATAGGTATATCTAACGTATTTGTTCCAGAATGAACTTAATTTTCAATAAACATCGTATGTGACTACTCAGAAAAAAGATGACTTTTCATCAAAATCCGGGCCGTAGTTATCGCCATGAGCTTGAATGAACGTTACTTGGCAATCCTGACAGCTTATGTTAGGGATCTATTACTTCTAGCTATAATATACATAGCACACAAGAAAGCTTTCTTACCGCGCGGAAGGTGTCTCCAGGCACAATCAGATAAGTCTCTATGTTGTGATCTCGGAGGTAAGAGTTGCGTTCTCCACCATTTCCAGGCTCCACCTCATAATCTCCATCCAGATATTTGAGCGTTTCCTTTGTGATGTGGACTCTCCTGTACACAAAATATAAATACTTAGAACATTTCATTTTTCGTTACTGAAACATTGGATTTCTGTAAAGTCAGGATGAGATGAACTTTACTTAACGTGAGGAAATCTAATAGAAAAAGCAAGTAGTTTCAACTCACCAAAAGTCAACTGTAACAGCCTTATTGCATTATAGTAGTCTGTGATTACATTTACTGACATATTCCGTTTGTTTAGTTGAGATCAATACTATGACTTTGTGGGTTCGTGAAATAATAAAACGAGATTACAAAAACACAAAGTCACAATTGGTGTCAGAAGTGCGACGACATGGAGGCTGCATTGCAAAAGATTTTGGAGAAGATGACGGAAATGAAAGCAGCAAATGACAACTTCGCTGCGGAAATGAAGGAAATGAAGACGGCAAATAACAGCTGGAGAAGCTGGAGACTACAAACAACAACTTGGCCACGACAATGACCGCAAAGATGGACGAACTGACCACGGAAATGAAGGAGGCGAACGAGGTCCTCACCGCCAAATTTGAGGAACAGTTGGCCGGCGTGAGGGATAACGTGACGGAGCTGGGCAAGCGGATGGGCCAAGTGGACGAGCACGTCGAGGACCTGGCAAACCGCTTCAATGATCTAGAGGAAAAAAAAGGCCGAGATCTTGTTCATCAGCAAGACCTCGGCCTCCTTTATTTTGGGAGTCTGGTACCTGTTTTATAAACCAGACTTTGTTCCACTCTTTATTACTGTTTTATACATTTGGTGTTTGACATATATATTTTTAGGTGTCCTAGGAGGACTTACATAACTATTATACATAACATATTTACTTACAAAGAATTGCTTAGCCTAAATTACAAAGAATTGCTTAGCCTAATAACTTATAAACTAACGTCAATTTCGTTGTTTAGTTGGGAGAGTCAATGTTGTCTTCTTCCAATATATTCCTCTCTTGCCTTTATGGAGAAGGTGTTTGCGGCTTTATCGGCCCAAATCCATAGTCGTCTGTTTCTGATAATGTCATATATTCTGAGGTCTTGTACATATGACATCGCTGTCGTCCTTTGTTGTATCATGAGAGGACATTCCCATACTGCATGCTCGGGAGTTTCAATCTGACCACATCGGCAGTTATCCGAGTCTAGAGCAGTTATCCGATCTAGAGGAAAAGGCCGACAATAACGCCAAGTCCCTCAACGCCATGGTTGAAGACGTCGAAGACCTCGCGAACCGCGTAAACAACCTGGAGGGAAAGGCCGACAGCAGCGTCAAGTCCCTGAACGCCATGGTGGACGACGTCGTCGGCAGGAAGCTGAAGGACTTGAAGGCCGACGCGCCGGGACGCGACACAACATCTGCGCGCGTCAAACCTCCCAAGTATGACGGCGCGTCAACGTTTGAAGTCTTCCGCCGCCAGTTCGACGCAGTGGCCAGGTACAACAGATGGTCACAGGAGGAGGAGGCCACACAATTAATAGCCAGCCTCCAGGGACGGGCCGCGGAAATCCTAAACGCGGTGCAAACAACGGCGGCGCCCAAGGACATCTGGGAGGCCCTGGAGAATCGTTTCGGGAACCACTGCTTAGCCGCAGCGTACCGCAGTCAACTAAAGGCAAGGTCACAGCAGCCGGGGGAGACGCTGCAGGAGTTCGCCATAGCGATCGAGCAGCTAGCTAGCAAGGCCTTGGTTGACCTGCCACTGGAGTTCGTATCCCAGGAAGCCGCCTACAATTTTGTCGACGGGGTACGGGACACGGAGATTCGTCAGCGCCTGATGCTCGGCGATTATAAAACCATCCACGAGGCGCTGACAGCGGCATTAAGGATGGAGGCGGCCAAGGTAGCATATATCCCGACGTCGAGAACGAGGAGTGTCCGCTACGCCGGAGACAGAAGACCAGCTGAGGGACGCCGGCGAACACCTAGTGGCCTGTGTGGGGGGTGTGGACAGCACGGGAACCCACAAAGTCACAATACCAACAACTGTTTCTAGAACGTAGGATACGGTATGACTGGTGTTAACTGTAAGCCGTTACATTGGCGACACTGACACTACCTTGCAGGTTTGTAAAATATTGGGAATAAAATGGTTGAGTAGCTGCCGTTGTGTTTCACACAGCACAGAGGTGTCGTTGAAGAGAGTCTACCTCCGCAAAGGAGGTTCCTTCGACTCTTGCCATACCAGGACTAGGTCCCTTACTGGCATCGTGAGCGGTTTTAAGTATTGATGGTGGGTTAATGGAGGTGGTTTAATTTAGGTGTAGAAGATTAATGATCAAGGATGGTATAGATGTATTGAGGTTGCTTAAGGAGGTCCTAGGACAAGTCTTGGCCTCTTATATGTCTCTCCTGGGTCCAGATCGTATTCCCCAAGTCCTCGGATGAGGCTGTTGAAACTGTCTGGTAATTTTGAGTGAAAACAGTGGGACAATTGTAGGATATAGTCAAACATTTTTGGAAAGGATAGGTCTAGATGTATATTGTTGTTTGGGAGATACCATTCGGCTGCAACTGCAGTCCGAAGGTAGCGGTTTTGAAGGACTTGGAGTTTGGAGAGGTGGGTTTTGGCTGCTGCACCTCAGACTTAGCAGGCGTAGGTCATTACCGTCCTTAATACCTGCTTGTAGAGCAGGTACTTGTTGCGGATAGCCATTGGTGACTTACGATTATATAACGCATACAACATGGCCATCCTTTTGCTAACTTTGTTAGCTACCGCTGTTAAGTGGTCCTTCCATGTAAGGCGCATGTCTAGAAGCACACCTAATCCTTGTTTCACGTAAGCTTGCCCAGTATCTCTTACTGCTCACGTGACCTAATCACCTCTCATTGGCTGCTGTTGTGGTAAAGACTGTCGTGCGGTAAAAATTAGTTTGTTATTTAACATGGTGATATATCATATGTTGGAAGGGAATTGTCAAATTTATATTTTCGTAACTGTTTGAATTAAATATATTACGCAACCGATTTGATTTATCTGAAATGCATGTTAATTCTTAAACGAAGTAAAGAGGAGGTTCCTTTGCTCTCAAGCACATGACACGATAGCACGTGATTTAGCGGTAGTGATGACATATTTGTTTATATAACTTTTATCACTGACCTTGTTTTGAACTGGATTAGTCATATATCGCCATTCGAAGGTTGTTGTGCCTAGTGCGAAAGCTAAATTATTTTATTTATCGTTGATTGCGCGTGTACTTATATGAATAATGGCAGAGTCTACCGCCAGTTTTTCGCTGAAGTATCGCAAGGGTAAATCATTACAAACAGGTGAAAAAAGAATTGTGTTGCATGTGTTTAATGCACTCACAGAGAAAAATCTGTCTTTGTCAGTGAGAGAAGTCGAACAGCTGTGCTCTGAAGTTACAGGTGTGAGTGTTAGATCCGTAGGAACATCGCGATGTGAAATTGCAAAAGCAGGAATAAACAAAAGTGCGTGCTCGGAGAAAATACGTGAAAAGTGCTGTGCGTCGTCATGTGTATAGTTTTTTCTTTAGAAACGAACTCCCTAACATAAATAACATTTCGTTTGCTGTAAATGAGGATGCAGATTCACCAAATTTCAGCAGAATGCTTATAAAGCTGGGGTTTGTGAATGAAAAAAGAGGCAAGAAAAATGTGCTAAAAACAGAGGCGATATTGCTGTGTGGCGAAGATGTTATTTAAGGACAGTCAGACTGTACCGAGATACAAGTAACAAACTATACTACCTTGACCAGACTTGAGAGAATGAAGAACACACGAAAAGTAAGGTATGGCGTGACACGGCTTTTAAGACTGAAAGACAAGCAGTTTTGCAAGGTATGTGTGCGGGTTTTAAAAAATCCCAGTGGAAAAGGCCGAAAACCTTTCATTATAAACTTATTTCAGTTACATTGCTCCGTCATTAAGTTCCAACTTACTCATTTCATTATAAACTTGTATTTTTGCATGCCTTCATATCCTTATTTGTATGATTCTATATATCATCCCGGCAGTTATTATGACGTTTACTGCAAGTTTAAATGTGACGGGAAGGCACCGCCTATGGCCTATGGCGCGAAAGCATTAGCCAATTAGGACGAGGAGGAAGGTAGTTGAACGCGGAGTGATACATGTCTGCGGGGCAAGGTTATATGAAACAGAGTATAGGTACAGATGTATCTTTTTTATCTTGAAAAGTGCAGAGCGATGCGCAGTGGTATCTGGACCAGTCCACTTCAGAACGGTTGCAACTGGAGGGGAGGGCAGGTCAGTTCCGTATCAGTTGCGAGAAAGTGAACACGTGAAGAGCTACTGAGTGATACTACACCTTGTTTCAAAAAGTGCGTGTTTCCTGGTTCCAAGAGAGCATTTAGAAATGGCGCCTCCTAGCAGCATGTGTTCTCAAACACGAGAAGTAATAAGCAATGTGTATACATTTATGAAAAAGGAACAAGGGTCTGGGTCTGCTCTGAAAATCTGGAAAAGGGTATCAGAGGCAACAGGTGAAAACCATTGATTTTGGCGCAACGACGTCATTTTCTACCCCAGGTAAACAAAAATCTAGAACATGCACAACATCTAATTTAGATGGCTTTAAGGAAGAAGTAGTTAGGCGAACTGTCAATAACTTTTACATCACAAAAAAGAACGACCTACTTTAAATAAAGTACTTATGAAGCTTCAAAATTCCATTGACTTCCAAGGCAGTGTCTCAACATTAAGAAAAGTTCTTTTGAAGCTAGAATTTAGATGGAACAAAACCAAACACAACAGACTAATTTTAATGGAATATCATAACGTACGGGCAAAAAGACTTAAATATCTGCGAGATATTCAAAGATACCGCAATGAAGGTCGCAATATAATTTATATGGATGAGACTTACATCAATACAACGCCATATGCCTGGAATGACAACTCGCTACAAGGACTCTTTGCACCAATGTCGAAAGGCCAGCAGTTGGTAATCGTGCATGCTGGAGGAGAACTGGGTTTTGTTCCGAATGCCTATGTACGATTTAAGACCAAACAAAAGCGCGGAGATTACCACGACAATATGAATTATAACAATTATCAAAAATGGATTTAAGAAAAGCTTATTCCTAACCTGGCTCCTAGATCTGCGCTAGTTATAGATAACGCCCCATATCACAGCGTGCAAATTGAAAAACATGCAAATTCACGCTCTAGAAGAGATCAAATGATATCCTGGCTACAGAGACACACGACTGAAGGTGAGTTCAAAAACACTATTTTTACGAATCTAAGAAACCCTGAAATTTATCAGCTTATTCTACCCCTAAAACCAGCACATTCTTATAAAATACACTCCTAGAAATGGAAATAAGAACACATTGACGCCGGTGTGTCAGTCCCACCATACTTGCTCCGGACACTGCGAGAGGGCTGTACAAGCAATGATCACCCGCATGGCACAGCGGACACACCAGGAACCGCGGTGTTGGCCGTCGAATGGTGCTAGCTGCGCAGCGTTTGGACACCGCCGCCGTCACTGTCAGCCAGTTTGCCGTGGCATACGGAGCTCCATCACAGTCTTTAACACTGGTAGCATGCCGCGACAGCGTGGACGTGAACCGTATGTGCATTTGACGGACTTTGAGCGAGGGGGTGTAGTGGGCATGCGGGAGACCGGGTGGACGTACCGCCTAATTGCTCAACACGTGAGGCGTGAAGTCTCCACAGTATATCGATGTTGTCGCCAGTGGTCGGCGGAAGGTGCACGTGCCCATCGACCTGGGACCGGACCTCAGCGACGCACGGATGCACGCCAAGGCCCTCGGATCCTACGCAGTTCCGTAGGGGACCGCACCGCCACTTCCCAGCAAATTAGGGACACTGTTGCTCCTGGGGTATCGGCGAGGACCATTCGCAACTGTCTCCATGAAGCTGGGCTACGGTCCCGCGCACCGTTAGAACGTCTTCCGCTCACGCCCCAACATCGTGCAGCCCGCCTCCAGTGGTGTCGCGACAGGCGTGAATGGAGGGACGAATGGAGACGTGTAGTCTTCAGCGATGAGAGTCGCTTCTGCCTTGGTGCCAATGATGGTCGTATACGTGTTTGGCGCCGTGCAGGTGAGCGCCACAATCAGGACTGCATACGACCGAGGCACACAGGGCCAACACCCGGCATCATGGTGTGAGGAGCGATCTCCTACACTGGCCGACACCTCTGGTGATCGTCGAGGGGACACTGAATAGTGCACGGTACATCCAAACCGTCATCGAACCCATCGTTCTACCATTCCTAGACCGGCAAGGGAACTTGCTGTTCCAACAGGACATTGCACGTCCGCATGTATCCCGTGCCACCCAACGTGCTCTAGAAGGTGTAAGTCAACTACCCTGGCCAGCAAGGTCTCTGGATCTGTCCCCCATTGAGCATGTTTGGGACTGGATGAAACGTCGCCTCACGCGGTCTGCACGTCCAGCACGAACGCTGGTCCAACTAAGGCGCCAGGTAGAGATGGCATGGCAAGCCGTTCCACAGGACTACATCCAGCATCTCTACGATCGTCTCCATGGGAGGATAGCAGCCTGCATTGCTGCGAAAGGTGGATATACACGGTACTAGTGCCGACATTGTCCATGCTTTGTTGCCTGTGTCTATGTGCCTATGGTTCTGTCAGTGTGAGCATGTGATGTATCTGTCCCCAGGAATGTGTCAATAAATTTTCCCCTTCCTGAGACAACGAATTCACAGTATTCTTATTTCAATTTCCAGGAGTGTAGATAAAATACTTGAGGGGCACAATCATACTGTCCTAAGACTACCTCCCTACCATCCTGAACTGAACCTCATAGAACTAATATGGGCCACACTAAAAAACTGGGTTTCCAAACATAATGTTTCTTTTAACATGGATGATATAATTAAACTTACAGATGAAAAAATGAAATAAATAACAGTAGAAGAATGGCAAAAGGCATACAAAGCTGTAAGGAAAGTCGAAGTGGAATATATGAGAACCGAGGGACTTCTAGATGCAGGAGAGGAGTTAGTTATTCACTTAAATGTTGACAGTACCGATAGTGACAGTGAACAGGAAGAAAATGATGGTGAAACTGAACATCAGTATGAAGAGGATGAAGATGGGTCAGAACACCATCAACAGGCAGAGAATGAAGACGACGAATCGCCATTTGGTGTCAGCGGAGTTGCTGCCTTAATTTAGAAGAGCTGCAATACTGGCTACGCATCTTCGAGAATGAGCCTTGACTTGTAAAACGTAAGCTTAGTTTTTAGTCAAACCTGTGCAGCGTACTCCACTTTCGTAATCTTACGCATGTGACGCAATGTAGCGAGAGGTGCCTATCCCCACCACATTTGTTACTCATCCTTACCACGCAGGATTCCTGCCAAGATAATATAATACATCTATATGTTGCCTGCGTTAACCATGGAATTTCTGTACCGCCTATACTTAGATTGCGTACGTCCTGCAGTTCTCGTCGAGTGAAAGTGATTGTTTGGGATTTTGTGGCATTTAACTTAAACCGTCAGGTGGCAAACCAGACATACAACATATTTGTAAATATCTGTGTTCTTTGCACAGCAATATCTTGCCGCTTTGACGCAGTTGTTATGACGGTATCGTCATCGACAAATAGGTAGAGGTTGTAGCCTCTTAGGGTTGGAAGGGTATTTATGTACGCTAGGAAAAGCAGGGGCCCAAGGACACTACCTTGTGGTACTCCTGCATTTATGGCATACAGCTGGGACAGGATGTTGTCTTTCATGACAACAAAGGATTGGTTTTGTAGGTAATTATGTATTATGTGTATAATATAGGATGGGATATTGTATTGCACAAGTCGCGTCGACTGCTTGTATGCCGACTCCGGCGAGCCTCCACTTTCTATTCGTCGCTCGACGCTACTCTGTTCCTACGTTGCAAAGTTGGCAAGTTACCCAAACCATCCATGTTTTAAACCAGTTCTGCATCCCGACTTAGCCCACCGTTATGTGCACCCTAGTTCTCGGACACGCCCAACCGGAGTAAGATTCCGGGAACTCTCCCGTACACACGACCTCCGAATGCCTAGCGTGGAGCGGTCGTCCCTGGGTCGTTATCCCGCATGGCAGCTCCAGCGTGCGCGGTTCGATCTTGCTCTTTCCACCAACTCGAGACTAGCTACCCCACATTCGGTATTTCAACAACTTTTTGCCGAACTACTGGACCGTTACCCTAATTATGTTCCGGGCTTTACAGATGGTTCCCAGTTGGGTAGCACTACGGGCTGCGCATTCGTCATTAACGGCGAGGCTCATAAATTTCGCCTTCTGGACTTCACCTCTGTTTTTCCTGCAGAACTTTATGCCATCCTCTATCTGCTCCTTTTTATTTGTAAGTTAGTTCCTGGCAATTTTATTGTCTGCACTGACTCTCTAAGCCCTCTACAGGCCTTGCAACAGCACATTGCAGCTCACACGCTCGTTTTAAAAATTCAGGCCTTGATCTCGCAAATGCTTAGTCGCGGATACCATTTTGTTTTTACTTGGACCCCAGGCCATGTGGGCATTTCTGGGAATGAGGAGGCGGACGCGGCTGCTAAGTCCGCTTGCCGTTTGCCCCGGAGTTTAACAACTACAGTGCCATACCAGGATGTGCAACGTTTTTTCCGTCGCCAACTCCTATCTGCTTGGCAGCAATCCTGGACAGCTTTGGAAGGCACACAATTCCGGGCGATAAAGGAGAGCGTACAACCCTGGCTAACTTCCTGCAGGGATAACTGGCGAGCCGAGGTGATACTTACCCGGCTGAGAATTGGACACACACGAGCGACTCACGGCCATTTATTAAGAGGAGAACCGGCTCCTGTGTGTGCTCCATGTGCAGTACGCCTCACTGTGCGGCATGTATTGCTGGATTGCCCGCAGTACGCCCGCTTTCGCCAGTCAGTAGGCTTGGGAACTAACTTGATGGATGTTTTAGGGGACGACCCAGTGGCCGTAGTTAAGGCACTGCGGTTTGTTGCCGAAATCGATTTTAATAAACAAGTCTGACTTGCTTTTTATATTTGTTATTTTTTAGAGATTTTAACTTATTAGTCTTTGGATGGTTTTTTATGTACTTTTAATAGTGGCGTGATTTTATTTTATTTTACCTTTTTAGCCTAATTTGTATAACTTTTAGGTTTTAGTCTTGACTTCGGGCCCAAATGACCTTGCTGTCGATGGGCCCTAAAACACCACACACTCACTCACTTGTATTGAATGAGGCGATGTAGGAGGCTTTCATGCCAGACAGAGTCGAAGGCTCGGGGAATGTCAAGAAAGAGGACTGCAACTTAGTGCCGATTGTTAAAGCCTTTAACCACTTCATCCACTAGACGAAGGAGCTGGTGAGTTGTGGAGTGTTGTCTCCGGAAGCCAAACTGCTCAGGACGTAGCATCTGATGTTCATCCAGAATGCATTAGAAACGCTGCTGTACCACCTTCTCGAACATCTTGCTGATAGACGAAAGTAGGCTATGACTGTTAAGATCACGAGAGTATGTATATGATGTTCTTTTAAATTGTAAATCACTGTTTCACACTTTGTAACTGTACGTTTTACAGCACAATTTAGAATTTGTAAATGCGTACCACACAATTCGGTGCTGAGAAGTGTTTGAAACAAGATTTGCAAAAATATTTTTAATGACTGGTTTGAGAGTAGCAGGTAAGTTCCACTGTAAAGTTTCTAGTGCTTCAGTGTAATGTTGGCCATTTTAAGTTCTGGAAAGCAACGTGAAGCTAAAAATGCTGCTAAACTAAAGGTCTTGTTAGGATGCAATTACGATGGGGTGTCGTAAAGATTTAATTATAGTGAGTGCCAGAAGTGACTGGGGTGTAAGATGTGAAAATTGAGGCTCGTAGTGTGATCAAGTTCCTGCATTTGAAGGACAAAACTGCCCGGGAAATGCATGCTGAGATGACGACTGTTTATGGAAATGATTGCCCATCGTATGACACTATTGTGAGGTGGAAAAGCAATTTTCAAACTGGTCACATGTCCCTGACAGATGAGCCAAGAGCTGGTAGACCGTCAGCTGTCACAGTGAAGAAAGTGGAGTGTTTAATACTGGAAGACAGACGAGCAACCATCCAAATGATCATGATCGCGAGGTGATTATCAATGCAAAGACGCATTTTTCAGGGCTTGTAGTTCTTAATTTTGGAGAGGTAAAAATCATAAGAACGTTGGGAGAAATGTATATTCTTGAACGAGACTTTATTGAAAAACAAATTATGTTGATAACTTCATACCTAATACGGATATGTATTGAGCGGTCTCGTAGCTGATAAAGAGTTAAATCACCCCTCCCTGTTGTGAAATAAAGACTCGTTTAGATTTCGATCAGTTCAAAGCACAATAATAGATGGCACAGGAAGACGACTGTAAACGAAAATATAAAATATCGCAAGGTAACCTTCTGATATGACGAAGGCATTGAAGCTTAGTGTAATAATAATAATAATAATAATAATAATAATAATAATAATAATAATAATAATAATAATAATAATAATAATAATAATAATAATAATAATAATAATAATAATAATAATAATAATAATAATAATAATAATAATAATAATAATAATAATAATAATAATAATAATAATAATAATAATAATAATAATAATAATAATAATAATAATAATAATAATAATAATAATAATAATAATAATAATAATAATAATAATAATAATAATAATAATAATAATAATAATAATAATAATAATAATAATAATAATAATAATAATAATAATAATAATAATAATAATAATAATAATAATAATAATAATAATAATAATAATAATAATAATAATAATAATAATAATAATAATAATAATAATAATAATAATAATAATAATAATAATAATAATAATAATAATAATAATAATAATAATAATAATAATAATAATAATAATAATAATAATAATAATAATAATAATAATAATAATAATAATAATAATAATAATAATAATAATAATAATAATAATAATAATAATAATAATAATAATAATAATAATAATAATAATAATAATAATAATAATAATAATAATAATAATAATAATAATAATAATAATAATAATAATAATAATAATTTATGATGATGATGTGAGTACACCATTAAAAGGCACAGTATCACAAACTCTTGGCTTCGTGACAAATCAAGAACAGGAAACACGTTGAGAAAGGTGCTCACAGACTTGTATCTGCAATTAGAACGACAATCTCTTCCTAAACAGCGTACTTTAAGTGCACACTGTAATTCTTTACTGCTGGCAGTGGTAAACTATCAACAAGAAGGAAACAAGGCGCAAAAATGGCGGCCTGAGTGGAAAATTACCAATGAAATCAATTCCCTTGTCTATTTACGTATCATAGTTTATCCATTACCTATGAGCAGTAAGGAGTTTCTGTTTCAAGAACAAGTGTTGAGTTTAGAGAGAGCTTATAGTACAAATAAGTTCTGGGAAGTGCGTAAGCTCCTGTTGTGAATCAAACAGCTCGCTGCAGTGGCATGCTCACTTGGAAATACGAGAGCTGCTCAACAAAGAATGATCACAATTTTTTTGACAACGTACCTTACTCATCCTCATAATTTTGATGGTCCTTCTCAAACTAGTCTCCCCTGAATTTGATGCACTTGTCCCAGCGTTTCTACCAGTCTTCAAACACATGCTGGAAACCATTTTTGAGAGATACTTCAAAATCGCCTCCGCAGCCTTCACCACTGCTTCTGATGATGGATAATGTCTCCCACGAAGGCGTTTCTTCAAGTTAGGGAATAGAAAAAGGTCACATGGGACTAAATCCGGACTATAAGGAGGGTGATGGATGCACTTCACGTTGATTTTTGTAAGATATTCATTAACTACATTGACAATATGCGGCCGCGCATTATCGTGGTGCAGCATCCAGCCTGCTTCACGGAAATGTGGTCTTTTGCGCCTTATATGGAGTTGCAGTGTTTTCAGGACATCCCTGTAGTATTGTCCAGTTACTGATGTGTGTGCAGGTACAACATGCTGATAAAGCATTCCATGAATATCAAAGAATGAGATGACCATAACTTTCCCAGCAGAAGCAACCACATTTGTTTTTTGGGGGGGTTGGTGATGAAGGAGATTTCCACACAGAGCTTTGCTGTTTGCTCTCAGGATCAAAATGATGTAGCCAAGTTTCATCAGTAGTGATTACGTTTGAAATAAACTCCGGATCTTCCTCTAACATCAACTTTAACTGCATGCAGACCTGCATGCGAATGTCCTTTTGTTCGGGAATCAACAGTCTTGGAACCCATCGCGCACAAACACGTCTCATGTGTAATGTTTCTGTCAGCAACGTGTGGGTGGCGCCCAATGAAATGTTCAGTATTTCAGAAAGTGATCTTAAGGTAATTCGTCGATCCTCTCTCACAATGGCAACAGCAGTGTTGATGTTTTCTTCGTAAGAGTAGTAACTGGAGTACCGCGTCCACCTTCCTTTGAAATTGATTGTCTTCCCTCTTTAAACATTTTAAACAACCTTCGAGCTGTGCTGAATGGAAGAACAGACTCTACATAGGCCTGCTGTAACATTGTATTGGACTCAACTGAAGATTTGTTGAGACGAAAGCAGAATTTCAAAGCCGCATATTATTCCTCGCGTGTTACCTCCATTGCAGCGGTAGGCGATACTGAACGTGTCTGAACTTGCTTGGTTCTCACAGGCGGGAACCAGGAGTGGCAACAATAAAACTACTACGGCGTGTTTGTTTCACATTAAGCTAACAGAATATAATAAGATTGAATTTTGGTGCGAAAACCGTAAAAAATTATGATCATTATTTATTGAACAGGCCTCGTATATTATGCAGGAACAAAAGAATTGTAATTAAATGGTGCTATTATTTATGGAAGACAATAAGATTATGTGGCAACTGTGCTAATGACATTATTTTAAAACCATCTGCAATGTTTCGTTCCTGTTTGATAAATAAACAGTAAACTCTTAGGAGCTTTTCTTTTGTTTTAGTTAATGGGCCATTGCCAACATTAGGTATGTGCTTTAAAACACGTTTTACCAGCGTGTGTTCAGTTCGAGGACCCTTATCGTTATTGGTGAAAAATTACCTTGTGTTTGACATTCATGCTGTCAAGTCTCGTTATCGTTAAAAAAAAAAAAAAAAAAAAAAACAACTGTATTGTCTTTTATTGGTATTATATAGGTAATGGTCTCATAAGTAACTTTAAAAAAAATATTATTGGAAATGTGTTCTGACAAGAAATTAACTAGACCATTAAATTCTATGTTCTTGAGTCATCGTTCAGGGAGGTTTGTTATGCCACGTTGTTACCAATCTCTGGATTTTGATTTAAGGAATTCGGTGACACACACTTGAAGTGCTTCAAAGTTATCGAAATTTCTTCCACATAGAAAATGGGAAATGTATCGAAAAAGATGATTATCTGATGGTGCGAGATCAGGACTGTATGCAGGATGTGGTAACAGTTCTTTTCCTCGCAATTCCTTATATTTTCCATTTTTGTTCGTGCAGTATGGGGTGTTGCATTGTCCTGTTAACTAATGCTGGATATCTTTGTCTCAAAATTTCATGAACTCGTTCCAGTTTTAAGAGTACGGATATGCGTCACTCGCCCGTCCGTTTGGAACGAACTCCCAGTGAATCACATGTTGACAATTAAACCAGACACAGGATATTGGGACCGAACTGATTTTCTAAACTATAACTTTGACAGCTTGGCGGGAATCAACCAACTGTTTCGGGGAATCATGTTTCGATAATATACCAATTTATTTATTTTATTTACTTATTGTTATCTGAAAAGGTTCGCAGAGCCATAGCTCATGCTAGGGAACAGTACGAAAATATATAAAATGATGGCAAACAGCCCTTAAGGGCACTGGGTGGTTGACAGGTTTAAACAAATCCACATTTTGTTTTTAATGTTAAAAAATTATATAATTCTTCAGCTTTGAAATTATATATATATATATATATATATATATATATATATATATATATATATATATATATATATATATACATAGGTTGTCAGCTAGTATTGAAGTCCTTCATTTTTCATACTTTAGGTGCATGTTTCTCAAAAACTATAAAAGATATTAACACAAAATTTGTAGTGGTTATTTGTCAATGTTCCTTGAACACATTCGGCTAACATATATATTCATGTGATTTATAAAATGGATGAAAACAAATATTCAGTCCTTGAAAATATTATATTTTTTTACTCAAAACTAATTAATTTTTCATGTACATAGTATAAACTATATGTAATTTTCATTTAGTAGATATTATAGAACTGTATCTTAGGTTATTTAGGTTAAAACTTGGTGCATTTAGCTTTAAATTCCTACAAGTAAAGTGTACCTGAAATATAGGGTGCAATATTTTTTCAGGACACACGGTGTGATTTATGCCCCATTTGCAGGGACCTACGTGAACGTAATTCAAATATTATACAGTAGTTAAATGCACAAATCCTTATACGATATCAATATCGTATATTAATCATACCGAATTTCAATTTCTGATAATTTTTAGTTTTCTATATATTTAAATTTTAATATTGGTAAACATTAGCCTTTTCTGGGTAAAAATAACTTCCTAGTGCCCATAACAATACTTATATTACATTTTCATAGTAGGAATGAATTACCGTACAAAACTAAAATATATAAAACATATAAAAGATACGTACAAACATTTACTATAACTCGAGAAATAATAGTAACAAAGAACATTACAGAAAAAAAGCTACATATTCTATGGGACATTAATCTATATTAATTTTTAACCAGTTCAGCTATCACACCAGCTATAAATGAGTGACAGTTTATTAACTACCAAAACATGTCTTCAGTAAATGTTCAGCAACTTTCCTTTTAAACCCTTTTATGTCCCTGCAGCCTTTCAGTTCCAGTGGCAGTGGGATAAAAAATGAACGTTTAAGATGGTTTGTATCATATCTAAATGAAAGAAAACAGAGTGTTGAAGTAGCTGTCAGTGATATTGGTTATGAAAAACAAACTTCGAACTGGAAAATAGTAACTCATGGAGTACCCCAAGGTTCCGTGTTAGGGCCTTTATTATTTCTTATCTATATAAATGACCTCTCACTTTATATAAAGGACATTGCAAGTACAGTTCTTTTTGCTGATGACACTAGTGTCCTGGTGACCAGTACAAATTTAAACGAGTGTACAATTAAAATGAATTATGTTTTGAACTGTATGTCATGTTGGTTTAAAGCAAACAAATTATCTGTAAATCTAGACAAAACAAAAGTGGTCAAATTTATAACCTGTCGTACATCACATACTGAAATAGAAATCGGGATTAATGATATGTTATTAGAAGAAATTGACAGCATAAAATTTCTGGGCCTTCATGTGGACAGATGTTTAGATTGGAAAGCTCACATAAATTATATCTTACCTAAACTTAGCTCTGCCTGTTATGCTATCCGAGAGCTGGTTAATGTGAGTTCTATTGACACACTTAAATTAGTATATTATGCATACTTTAACTCTATTATGGAGTATGGAATATTATTTTGGGGCAACTCAGTAGAAAGTAAAAAAATATTTCTTATGCAAAAGAAGGTTATAAGAATCATTACTAACACCCACACCAGATGCTCCTGTAAAGATCTTTTTACAAGATTGAAGATATTAACGCTTCCTTGCATGTATATATTCTCGATCCTAACATTCTTTGAATGCAATCGTGCCTTATTTGCAACAAATAATGTAATTCACAGAATAAACACTAGACAAAAGTATAATATCCATTATCCCAGTGCTAAACTTTCTTGCTTCCAGAAAGGTGTGTATTATGAAACTATCAAAATATTTGGCGCACTTCCTAATGTTCCCAAAGAAAAATTGATAATTTCGGTGCTTTTAAAAAAAAGCTGTTAGAGAGTTCCTTTGCTCAAAATCTTTTTATTCTGTACAAGATTATCTGAATGACAAATTATCCTGATAATGCTTCTGTAGCTCTATAAGTAGTATTTAACTATTCCAATGACAAATCATTACTTATAAATATTTGATGCAAGCTGAAAGTTTATTTTTAATGTATATGTATTTAATAAATAATAATGAATGGTATCCATTGCAAAAAGGTTGACACGTACTGGCATAAGCCAAGTGAAAGCTGAATTAAAAAGTGTTTTATTTTGTATCAAATATAATTATCCCTGCTTTGTTTTCCATATTGTTGTTCATATTGCCTGTGTACTATAACATGTGTCTTATGTTAACTTTTGTACATATATACGCTATTAAACTTTATACCTCTGGACATGTTCAATGTTCACAGCCTTTTCTGGCTACAAGTGAACCTACTGAACACAAATCAATCTAATCTAATCTAATCTATATAAGTTGATAACGTGTGAGGTTAAGCTGTTCAGGCCAGAAGTACAAGTGTTTATCACAAGTGACAATTCTCCACACAAATCTTCTATCCATAGGATTACGGATAAGCTGACGACAGATATCCACTCTACGTTCAGCCTGTTGAGGTGTCAGTTCATGAGGTACAAATTTTCCAAGTGTCTTAATGTAGCGATGTATGGTATCTTTTGATGTACCAAGCCCTTCTGAAAGCCTATGGGTACTTTCATGCGGATTTTCTCACAAAACTTGGCATGTATGCTCGATATACCATAATTTACGAGGGCTATCCAGAAAGTAGATTGCGTTTTCGTCTGTTTCCGCTAGGGGCGGGGCTAGCGCGGCCATCTTGGGGTCAGAGCGTTGCGCAGCTCAGTCGGCATCTAGCCGTGCTAGTGAGAGGTTCGTGCTGTGCTCCGTTCAGATACTGTGACGGTTTGAAATGTCTGCGTCAATTGAAAATCCCGCGAGCTGCGAGGTGCGTGCAGTAATAAGGTTTCTGACTGCAAAAAAACTGTAAACCGATAGAAATCTATCGGCAGCTTTGTGAAGTGTATGGGGACAACATTATCACTGAAGGTGGAGTGCGTCAGTGGGTCATCAGATTTAAAAATGGCCGAACCAATGTTCACGACGAAGATCGAAGTGGGAGACCCAGCATAGTGACTGCCGAACTTGTTGATGCTAAAGTCCGTGAAAATCGAAGGTTCACAATAACGGAACTTTCTTTGAGTTTTCCACAAATTTCGCGAAGTTTGTTGCACGAAATCATCAGCGAAAAGCTTGGTTACCACAAGTTTTGTGCAAGATGGATTCCAGAAATCTTGACAGAGGACCACAAAAATCAGCGAATGGCTGCAGCGTTGAACTTTTTGGACGTTTACCATAAGGATGGTGACTCTTTACTCGATCGCATCGTTACTGGTGACGAAACATGGGTGAAACACGTGAACTGTGAAACGAAATTGCAATCAATGCAGTGGGGGCACACAAGTTCTCCCCAAAAACCCAAGAAATGCATGCAAACAATGTCGACAAGGAAGATGATGGCGACTGTTTTTTGGGACAGAAAAGGTGTGATTTTGGTGGACTTCCTGGAAAGAGGCACTACAAGAAACTCTCAAAGGTATTGCCAAACTCTCCAAAAACTCAGAAGAGCCATTCAAAACAAGCGCAGAGGAATGTTGAGCTCTAAGATCTTGTTGATTCACGACAACGCCCGGCCCCACACGGCAAATGTCACTCGTGAAGTTCTTGAATCTTTTAAGTGGGAGTTGTTTCCTCATCCGCCGTACAGTCCCGACCTGGCACCGAGCGACTTCCACCTATTCCCAGCAATGAAGAAGTGGCTGGCTATGCAGCGTTTTGATGACGACGCACAGCTGCAAGAAGAGGTAACGAAGTGGCTGAAGGCGCAGGCGGCCGAATTTTTCGACGAAGGAATTTCCAAGCTCGTACATCGCTACGATAAATGCCTTAATTTGAATGGTGACTATGTCGAAAAGTAGTATTTGAGTGTGGCGTTCATCTGTATATAATAAAATTTGTTTCCTATACTTTGTTTACTTTTTATTCCAAAACGTAATCTACTTTCTGGATAGCCCTCGTAGGTCTTCCAGAACGTGGTAAATCTTTAGTGTTTTGTCTCTATTATTGAAACGTTAGAACCATCTTTGTGCCACACGCTCATTAACGACACCTTCTCCTTCGAGCTGCGACAGCGATTTTATAATTTTGTTTCCTGTAGTGTTTTTTAGTTTTTTTATTTAAACAATATTTTACAGTCCGTGTTTTACCTAAAGGTATATCACGGGATTATTTACAGTAGTTATTTACACAGTACTATACAGATTTATTCAAGTGTGTGGTAGATGCTCTTGATGAATCCTGATGCTTGAACTGTATTGAAGTGAATCTTCAGAACCACGGGTAGAGGGGCCGAACATAAGACGTCTGGTCGATCTTTTGAGAAATTACTGCACTCTGTCATCAAATGCAGAGCCGTCTGTGGGTGTTTTTCAGTGCAGTTACAGGATGGCGAGGCTCTTATTTTCATTCTATGAAGGTAGGCCTGGAAACGGCCGAGATTTGTGAGGAATTGTGTGGTTATGTGATTGGGCCATAGAGATAAGGACAGACGGTGTTGTATGTTGGGAATGAAAAGTTTGGTATGAAAGGCATTGTTGGATCTGGAGTATATGGAGTTCCAAACTGTAATCCTTGTTTCACGTAAGCTTGCCCAGTATCTCTTACCGGTCACGTGACCTAATCACATCTCACTGGCTGCTATTGTGGTAAAGACAGTCGTGCAGTAAAAATTAGTTCGTTATTTAACATGGTGATGTATCTTTGTATGTTGGAAGAGAATTGTCAAATTTATATTTTCGTAACTGTTTGAATTAAATATATTACGCAACAGAGTTGATTTATCTGAAATGCATGTTAATTCTTAAACGAAGTAAAGAGGAGGTTCCTTTGCTCTCAAGCACAAGACACGATAGCACGTGCTTCAGCAGTAGTGGTGACATATTTGTTTATATGACTTTTATCACTGAACTTGTTTTGAACTGAATTAGTTATATATCGCCATTCGAAGGTGTGTTGTGCCTAGTGCGAAAGCTAAGTTATTTTATTGATCGTTGATTGCGCGTGTACTTATATGAATAATGGCAGAGTCTACCACCAGTTTTTCGCTGAAGTATCGCAAGGGTAAACCTTTACAAACAGGCGAAAAAAGAATTGTGTTGCATGTGTTTAATGCACTCATAGAGAAGAATCCGTCTTTGTCAGTGAGAGAAGTCGAACAGCTGTGCTCTGAAGTTACAGGTGTGAGTGTTAGATCCGTAGGAACATCGCGATATGAAATTGAGAAAACAAGAAAACTTACCACTCCAGGCAAAAGCAGGAATAAACAAAAGCGCGTGCTCGGAGAAAATACGTGAAAAGTGCTGTGCGTCGTCATGTGTAGGTATAGTTTTTTTCTTTAGAAACGAACTCCCTAACATAAATAACATTTCGTCTGCTGTAAATGAGGATGCAGATTCACCAAATTTCAGTAGATTGCTTATATAGCTGGGGGTTGTGAATGAAAAAAGAGGCAAGAAAAATGTGCTAAAAAACAGAGGCGATGTTGCTGTGTGGCGAAGATGTTATTTAAGGACAGTCAGACTGTACCGAGATACAAGTTGCAAAATATACTACCTTGACGAGACTTGGGAGAGTGAAGAACACACGAAAAGTAAGGTATTGCATGACACGACTTTTAAGACTGAAAGACAAGCATTTTTGAAAGGTATGTGTGCTGGTTTAAAATATCCAGTGGAAAAGGCTGAAGGCCTTTCATTATAAACTTGTTTCAGTTACATTGCTCAGTCATTCAGTTTCAACTTGCTCAGTTTCATTATAAACTTGTATTTTTGCATGTCTTCATATCCTTATTTATATGATTTATTTATCTTCCCGGCAATTATTATGGCGTTTACTGCAGGTTTAAATGTGACGGAAAGGCACCGCCTATGGCCTATGGCACGAAAGCACTAGCCAATTAGGGCGAGGGGGAAGGTAGTTTAACGCGGAGTGATACATGTCAGCGATGCAAGGTTATATGAAACAGAGTATAGTGTAGTATTCGGTTAGCAGCTGCTTGCCCCGAGTTATGGGAATTGATTTGTAGTCTAAGGTGGTCTTGTGACTGGCAGCAATCCTAGCGAGGTAATCAGCTCTTTCATTCCCCCGTAGACCTGCATGACCTTTGACCCAGTGAAGAGAGACGTTGTAAGCCTTGTTTAGGGTGATGATCTTTTCTCTGAGCTGAACGGCTAAGGGGTGGGTTGTTCTTCTGTGTGCAATGGCGAGGAGAGCGGCCATTGAGTCAACATGTATGGCGAAAGTAGTGCTACCGGTTTTCTGTTGTTCTATCCACTCCACAGCTGCTTTAATACCTAGAAGTTCAGCCTGGAATACTGAGTTTACTAGGTCTAATCTTTTAACTCCTATGTAGATCTCTTTGGAGTTTTCTATAACCACCATTCCTGTAGTGTTTTACAAGTACTCTCAAACTTTGTTATCTCCATTTTGTGATTGTTTATTAACAACTGAAGACCGATACTTGCTCGCAATGTATGCAACACCAGCCATGGCATTCTGTAAATAGCATTGCCAAACCAAATAAACCCTAATAACACTTAAAATGAACATATCCTTAAGGAATCACTGTGCATACACTACCAAATGCTTGTCCGAATAAAGTGCTTGCAGACAAAGGATCAGACCATATATGCACGTGAATTTTCAGTGGTCCCTTAGCTGTTGCAATGCTGTTGACATCATGCTTGGGAGGTGATGCATGTTTTACTACTTGACTGGAAGCAGCAAGTGTCAATCACAAGGTAAATTCTCACCCAGCCTTGATGTATCCCTGCCCATTAACTTCATATTCATATCAGTCTGTGAGGAACAAACTTGCCTTGTCATTATTATCGTATGTACACAAAACAGAGGCAAACTACGAGGGCTGTTCAATAAAGAATGAATTATAATATTATAATAAATTGAAACAGAACTTGGCAGCTTGGGCAGACATTTGGTGCTTCTTGTTGTGTCTCATGGACAAATTGAATTCCGTTGCGTTAACATCAAGGTTACATATTTTCCTTAATTACTGACTTTGTGCAGAAGTCACTTGATTTGTTTGGTGAAGTTGTGAAATAATGTTAAGCAGGTATAGGATTTCTTAAGCAGTTGGCTTCAAGTTATCTGCATTCGTATTATTATGTTCAATACAGATAATGTAAATTAAAGTAAACGACAGGTAAACATTGTTAGAATGCTATCTTAAACCTATTTACAGATCAGTTTCATTTATTATCGTTCTTAATTTAATACTTGGGAATTCCTTTACCTTGAGCTGTGTAAGGCAAGCAATACTCTTTCGCACTCTGGAAAGATTAAGATTTTCTTTTAAAGTCAGCTTGTAGGATACATAACAGAGCCTATTTTTAATTTAGGCCTCCAACGTAAGTGATATTGGTTGATGAATGAAATGAGTGAAATGAGCTCAAATGAGTCCAGGTCCCTAGAGCTTAGAGTTCCCGACATTCATCTTCCAGGATAATACAAACCTTATCCACTCATGTTAGTTAATTGAACAAAATTAATCATTTCTTCTCAGTAGCCGTATATAGGCTAAGGTTTGGATAGATAGAGTCAATATGTAGGGGCGAGGGTATCTACGTCGGCAATCTTCACAAAGTAAAGACCGACCTCCGTCTATACCGGGGAGTGCCCGAGCCGTCCCCGAAGGGCGCCCGGAATCACCAAGGCTCTTTCCATTAGGGCAAGAGCTAGAAACTAACAAGGCCCCACACCCATCTGGTCCAAAAAACTCAAGACGAGTTGAAGTGAATACGCCACTTACGCGTGTCAACACCGCAAGGAAGACAACCGAGTAATCTCGGTGGTGCCGCCTGGTGATCTAGCACACCTTCTACTAGCTCTGCGTGCTAGTACTCGGGACTTATTAGGCAACCCTCTACCCCCTCCGGGCGGCCGTAGCCTGGTGATCTAACACACCTTCTACAAGCTCTGTAGGCTAGTATCCGGGACTTATTAGGCAACCCTCTACCCCCTCCGGGCGGCCGTAGCCTGGTGATCTAACACACCTTCTACAAGCTCTGTAGGCTAGTATCCGGGACTTATTAGGCAACCCTCTACCCCCTTCGGGCGGCCGTAGCCTGGTGATCTAACACACCTTCTACAAGCTCTGTAGGCTAGTATCCGGGACTTATTAGGCAACCCTCTACCCCCTCCGGGCGGCCGTAGCCTGGTGATCTAACACACCTTCTACAAGCTCTGTAGGCTAGTATCCGGGACTTATTAGGCAACCCTCTACCCCCTTCGGGCGGCCGTAGCCTGGTGATCTAGCACACCTTCTACTAGCTCTGCAGGCTAGTACCCGCGACTTATTAGGCAACCCTCTACCCCCTCCGGGCGGCCGTAGCCTGGTGATCTAACACACCTTCTACAAGCTCTGTAGGCTAGTATCCGGGACTTATTAGGCAACCCTCTATCCCCTTCGGGCGGCCGTAGCCTGGTGATCTAGCACACCTTCTACTAGCTCTGCAGGCTAGTACCCGGGACTTATTAGGCAACCCTCTACCCCCTCCAGGCGGCCGTAGCCTGGTAATCTAGCACACCTTCTACTAGCTCTGTAGGCTAGTATCCGGGACTTATTAGACAACCCTCTACCCCCTCTGGGCGGCCGTAGCCTGGTGATCTAGCACACCTTCTACTAGCTCTGCAGGCCAGTACCCGGGACTTATTAGGCAACCCTCTACCCCCTCCAGGCGGCCGTAGCCTGGTAATCTAGCACACCTTCTACTAGCTCTGTAGGCTAGTATCCGGGACTTATTAGACAACCCTCTACCCCCTTCGGGCGGCCGTAGCCTGGTGATCTAGCACACCTTCTACTAGCTCTGCAGGCTAGTACCCGGGACTTATTAGGCAACCCTCTACCCCCTCCAGGCGGCCGTAGCCTGGTAATCTAGCACACCTTCTACTAGCTCTGTAGGCTAGTATCCGGGACTTATTAGACAACCCTCTACCCCCTCTGGGCGGCCGTAGCCTGGTGATCTAGCACACCTTCTACTAGCTCTGCAGGCTAGTACCCGGGACTTATTAGGCAACCCTCTACCCCCTCCAGGCGGCCGTAGCCTGGTAATCTAGCACACCTTCTACTAGCTCTGTAGGCTAGTATCCGGGACTTATTAGACAACCCTCTACCCCCTCTGGGCGGCCGTAGCCTGGTGATCTAGCACACCTTCTACTAGCTCTGCAGGCTAGTACCCGGGACTTATTAGGCAACCCTCTACCCCCTCTGGGCGGCCGTAGCCTGGTGATCTAACACACCTTCTACAAGCTCTGTAGGCTAGTATCCGGGACTTATTAGGCAACCCTCTACCCGCTCCGGGCGGCCGTAGCCTGGTGATCTAACGCACCTTCTACAAGCTCTGTAGGCTAGTATCCGGGACTTATTAGGCAATCCTCTATCCCCTTCGGGCGGCCGTAGCCTGGTGATCTAGCACACCTTCTACTAGCTCTGCAGGCTAGTACCCGGGACTTATTAGGCAACCCTCTACCCGCTCCGGGCGACCGTAGCCTGGTGATCTAACACACCTTCTACAAGCTCTGTAGGCTAGTACCCGGGACTTATTAGGCAACCCTCTACCCGCTCCGGGCGGCCGTAGCCTGGTGATCTAACACACCTTCTACAAGCTCTGTAGGCTAGTACCCGGGACTTATTAGGCAACCCTCTACCCGCTCCGGGCGGCCGTAGCCTGGTGATCTAACACACCTTCTACAAGCTCTGTAGGCTAGTATCCGGGACTTATTAGGCAACCCTCTACCCGCTCCGGGCGGCCGTAGCCTGGTGATCTAACACACCTTCTACAAGCTCTGTAGGCTAGTACCCGGGACTTATTAGGCAACCCTCTACCCGCTCCGGGCGGCCGTAGCCTGGTGATCTAACACACCTTCTACAAGCTCTGTAGGCTAGTATCCGGGACTTATTAGGCAATCCTCTATCCCCTTCGGGCGGCCGTAGCCTGGTGATCTAACACACCTTCTACAAGCTCTGTAGGCTAGTACCCGGGACTTATTAGGCAACCCTCTACCCGCTCCGGGCGGCCGTAGCCTGGTGATCTAACACACCTTCTACAAGCTCTGTAGGCTAGTATCCGGGACTTATTAGGCAACCCTCTACCCGCTCCGGGCGGCCGTAGCCTGGTGATCTAGCACACCTTCTACTAGCTCTGCAGGCTAGTACCCGGGACTTATTAGGCAACCCTCTACCCGCTCCGGGCGGCCGTAGCCTGGTGATCTAACACACCTTCTACAAGCTCTGTAGGCTAGTATCCGGGACTTATTAGGCAATCCTCTATCCCCTTCGGGCGGCCGTAGCCTGGTGATCTAACACACCTTCTACAAGCTCTGTAGGCTAGTATCCGGGACCTATGAGGCAATCCTCTATCCCCTTTGGGCGGCCGTAGCCTGGTGATCTAACACACCTTCTACAAGCTCTGTAGGCTAGTATCCGGGACTTATGAGGCAATCCTCTATCCCCTTCGGGCGGCCGTAGCCTGGTGATCTAACACACCTTCTACAAGCTCTGTAGGCTAGTATCCGGGACTTATTAGGCAATCCTCTATCCCCTTCGGGCGGCCGTAGCCTGGTGATCTAACACACCTTCTACAAGCTCTGTAGGCTAGTATCCGGGACTTATGAGGCAATCCTCTATCCCCTTCGGGCTGCCGTAGCCTGGTGATCTAGCACACCTTCTGCTAGCTCTGCAGGCTAGTATCCGGGACTTATGAGGCAATCCTCTATCCCCTCCGGGCGACCGTAGCCTGGTGATCTAGCACACCTTCTACAAGCTCTGTAGGCTAGTATCCGGGACTTATGAGGCAACCCTCTATCCCCTTCGGGCGGCCGTAGCCTGGTGATCTAACACACCTTCTACAAGCTCTGTAGGCTAGTATCCGGGACTTATGAGGCAATCCTCTATCCCCTTCGGGCGGCCGTAGCCTGGTGATCTAACACACCTTCTACAAGCTCTGTAGGCTAGTATCCGGGACTTATGAGGCAATCCTCTATCCCCTTCGGGCTGCCGTAGCCTGGTGATCTAGCACACCTTCTACTAGCTCTGCAGGCTAGTATCCGGGACTTATTAGGCAACCCTCTATCCCCTCCGGGCGACCGTAGCCTGGTGATCTAGCACACCTTCTACAAGCTCTGCAGGCTAGTACGCGGGACTTTTAGACAGCCCTCTACCCCCTTCGGGCGGCCGTAAACTGGTGATCTAGCACACCTTCTACCAGCTCTGTAGGCCAGTACTCGGGATTTATGAGACAACCCTCTACCCCCTCCGGGCGGTCGTAGCCTGGTGATCTAGCATACTTTCTACTAGCTCTGCAGGCTAGTACGCGGGACTTTTAGGCAACCCTCTACCCCCTCCGGGCGGTCGTAGCCTGGTGATCTAGCATACTTTCTACTAGCTCTGCAGGCTAGTACCCGGGACATTTTAGGCAACCCTCTACCCTCTCCGGGCGGCCCTAGCCTGGTGATCTAGCATACTTTCTACTAGCTCTGCAGGCTAGTACGCGGGACTTTTAGGCAACCCTCTACCCCCTCCGGGCGGTCGTAGCCTGGTGATCTAGCATACTTTCTACTAGCTCTGCAGGGCAGTACCCGGGAATTTTTAGGCAACCCGCTACTCTCTCCGGGCGGCCCTAGCCTGGTGATCTAGCATACTTTCTACTAGCTCTGCAGGCTAGTACGCGGGACTTTTAGGCAACCCTCTACCCCCTCCGGGCGGTCGTAGCCTGGTGATCTAGCATACTTTCTACTAGCTCTGCAGGCTAGTACCCGGGACATTTTAGGCAACCCTCTACCCTCTCCGGGCGGCCCTAGCCTGGTGATCTAGCATACTTTCTACTAGCTCTGCAGGCTAGTACGCGGGACTTTTAGGCAACCCTCTACCCCCTCCGGGCGGTCGTAGCCTGGTGATCTAGCATACTTTCTACTAGCTCTGCAGGGCAGTACCCGGGAATTTTTAGGCAACCCGCTACTCTCTCCGGGCGGCCCTAGCCTGGTGATCTAGCATACTTTCTACTAGCTCTGCAGGCTAGTACGTGGGACTTTTAGGCAACCCTCTACCCCCTCCGGGCGGCTGAAGCTTGGCTGGAGGTACCCGATCTCCCGCGGGTAACGGGAACATACTGCCCCCTCGAGTGCAACCCAATTCGAACAAAGACCCTACGGGAGGGGCTCGAATGTTCGGCCCGAGGTTCCTCTAGTAACGTCAGAGGTACCACGAGTGCAAAGGTTCCGCAGCGCTCGCACCACAGCACCTGAAGGGGACGGATCCCCTCCGCTATGGGAAGATAGAGCCGACATGAAAAATTAATGCCATGGCCGGGATTTGAACCAGGGATCTCCTGGTTTCCATCCAATCGCTCTAATCCATTGAGCTACCATGGTCAACGTGCCAACATGACATTAAATTCTCCATTTGACTTGTATATTTCCCCGGTAAACCACTAGGGGCTCTGCCATTCGAGATACACCGTTTGTGGCGACTTAGGTAATATCGTAAGTACTTAAAGTCCTGGTTTCATCCTTTAATTCTTATTATTTGAGTTAATTGATTGAAATTAATCATTTTTTCACAGTAGCCTTATATAGGCTAAGGTTTTGGATAAATAGAGTCAACATGAAAAACTCAATGCCACGGCCTGGATTTGAACCACGGATCTACTGGTTTCCGTCCAGTCTCTCTAACCCAGTCCAGTCCAGTCTCTCTAATTGCGCTACCATGGCGAATTTGCCGTCATGACATTAAATTTTCCAATTGACTCATATATTTCCGCGGTTCAAATCCCGGCCGTGGTTATTGAATTTTTCATGTCTACCCTATAAATCAATTTCCTTCTTATTTTTCTCTCCAATGGCGTAATGCTCCAACTTACATCATTTTTTTAAACAGAAGTAGGTAAACATTTCAATCTTTGGATAAACTTAACAAAAATGAATTTATAGTTTTTAAAACAAAAAATTAAAGCTGTAATAGAAGTATTCAAAGACTGAAAATTTCAATGCCGTGGCCGGGATTTGAACCAGGGATCTCCTAGTTTCCGTCTAGTCGCTCTAACCTATTGCCATCCTGACACTCAATTCTCCAATGGACTCATAGTTTTATATTTATTGCCATGGCATTGAACTTTTCATGCCAACTCTATTTATACTTATGTAGTTAACTCACCGTAATCGAGATTCGAACTCGGGACCTGTTGAATGTGAGGCAGACACGCTACTACCTACGCTAAAGAGGCAGGGACTTAATAACAAACCTTGTGAGCGTAGAAGTCAGCAGCCTAAATAATTAGCTGTGATCCGATTAGAATAGGTACACTTTTTACCATCGGTGAACTATTGTGTGCTACAAACTTGATGAAATACGAGGTTGATCTTCAACTGTCGTGTGCCTGCGATGACGTGCCGTGAACAGAAATAATGAAATGCGATACGTTTTTGTTACGCGCTCTAAGCAAATTCGGCATTGGGCAGAGTGAACTTGCTCGCTTGTCAGTCAGATGTCTAAACCTGAAGCTAGGTTCTGGTCACGACAGCATTTTTTGAGGTCATGCTAGTATCTGTACTTATTTTATCCCATGAAAATGCAGCAGACAGGTTTAATCGATTTGCTGTCATACTCCTCACAGGGTAATTCGGATGATGCGGACCTTCAAAGGTTGTTAATTCCACCAGGAACAGCTCTCGCCATAAAAATTGCGCACATCCTGCCAACAGAGAAACTAATACAACTGCGATTTAAAATCCACGATCTGCTGATGTCTTAGGGGCTTTTCCATTGGAATACATTGTAAAGGAACACTTCATTCCATCTCTCTGTTGGCCTGTAAGGTATATAGCGAACACATTGTATTATTTTCTGCTAAATTATAATACAGAATTGTATACATATCTAACTGTTTAGAGAAATCATACACTGAAATTCTATAAAGAAACTTGTAAAACAACACACGTGAATGTAAGAATTTTGACGAGTTACACTCTTGTACAAATTTGTGCTACAAACGCTTACTCTACCACTTCGTGCTCAAAGAGAAAAAAATCTTCTTTTGTTAACTTACTATAGGTACAAAGGGAAATTCGGAATTCAGTAGTAGCATTTGAGCGATATTCAGTTGTTTTGAGAGCTGGTTGATATCTTTGAATTCCATTAGCTTTGTGTGGCCAAGATATAAAACAAGGAAAAGCAAAGCAAAAATAAAAATAAAGAGAAAATAACAAAGAAAATAGCAACCTACTATTTGAAAAAAAAAAATGTTCAAACCAATAACAAATAATGTTTTGAAAATAGTTGGCTCCCAAAATATCTATCTGACATAAACTGTACGGTTTAACGAGATCTAATTTTTTTTTTGTAAAGTAAGAATTTGTTCATTTCTTGCAGTTTATCAGAACTGCAGAGGCTACTCAAAATGAAGAGTTAAGAGGATATGTCCAAAAAATTAAAATAATATATATTTTGGAAATCAATTGTTCCCTCACAGTAGCCGTGTGTAGGCCAAAGTATGGGAAGGTAGAGTCACACTGAAAAATTCAACGCCATAGCCGGGACTCAAACCACGGATCTTCTAGTCTCCGTCCAACCGCTCTAAACATTGAGCTACTATGGCCAACGTGCCAACGTGACATTAAATTCTCTAACTGACTCGTGTTTTTCCCGGTAAACCACTAGGAGTTCTCATAAACACATGAGACAACTACCTTAATGACGACTTACTATGCTGTAAGTACTTTAAGGCCCGGGCTTTATAGTTCAGACCACTATTAGGTACAACTGACTCGTGTTTTTCCCAGTAAACCACTAGGAGTTCTCATAAACACATGAGACAACTACCTTAATGACGACTTACTATGCCGTAAGTACTTTAAGGCCCGGGCTTTATAGTTCGGACCACTATTAGGTACAACTGACTCGTGTTTCTCCCGGTAAACCACTAGGAGTTCTCATAAACACATGAGACAACTACCTTAATGACGACTTACTATGCTGTAAGTACTTTAAGGCCTGGGTTTATAGTTCGGACCACTATTAGGTACAACTGACTCGTGTTTTTCTCTGTAAACCACTAGGAGTTCTCATAAACACATGAGACAACTACCTTAATGACGACTTACTATGCTGTAAGTACTTTAAGGCCCGGGCTTTGTAGTTCGGACCACTATTAGGTACAACTGACTCGTGTTTCTCCCGGTAAACCACTAGGAGTTCTCATAAACACATGAGACAACTACCTCAATGGCGACTTACTATGCTGTAAGTACTTTAAGGCCCGGGATTTATAGTTCGGACCACTATTAGGTACAACTGACTCGTGTTTTTCCCGGTAAATCACTAGGAGTTCTCATAAACACATGAGACAACTACCTCAATGACGACTTACTATGCTGTAAGTACTTTAAGGCCTGGGCTTTATAGTTCGGACCACTATTAGGTACAACTGACTCGTGTTTTTCTCTGTAAACCACTAGGAGTTCTCATAAACACATGAGACAACTACCTTAATGACGACTTACTATGCTGTAAGTACTTTAAGGCCCGGGCTTTATAGTTCGGACCACTATTAGGTACAACTGACTCGTGTTTTTCTCTGTAAACCACTAGGAGTTCTCATAAACACATGAGACAACTACCTTAATGACGACTTACTATGCTGTAAGTACTTTAAGGCCCGGGCTTTATAGTTCGGACCACTATTAGGTACAACTGACTCGTGTTTTTCCCAGTAAACCACTAGGAGTTCTCATAAACACAAGAGACAACTACCTTAATGACGACTTATTATGCTGTAAGTACTTTAAGGCCCGGGCTTTATAGTTCGGACCACTATTAGGTACAACTGACTCGTGTTTTTCCCGGTAAACCACTAGGAGTTCTCATAAACACATGAGACAACTACCTTAATGGCGACTTACTATGCTGTAAGTACTTTGAGGCCCGGGCTTTATAGTTCGGACCACTATTAGGTACAACTGACTCGTGTTTTTCCCGGTAAACCACTAGGAGTTCTCATAAACACATGAGACAACTACCTTAATGACGACTTACTATGCTGTAAGTACTTTAAGGCCCGGGCTTTATAGTTCGGACCACTATTAGGTACATCTGACTCGTGTTTCTCCCGGTAAACCACTAGGAGTTCTCATAAACACATGAGACAACTACCTTAATGACGACTTACTATGCTGTAAGTACTTTAAGGCCCGGGCTTTATAGTTCGGACCACTATTAGGTACAACTGACTCGTGTTTTTCCCAGTAAACCACTAGGAGTTCTCATAAACACACGAGACAACTACCTTAATGACGACTTACTATGCTGTAAGTACTTTGAGGCCCCGGGCTTTATAGTTCGGACCACTATTAGGTACAAATGACTCGTATTTTTCCCAGTAAACCACTAGGAGTTCTCATAAACACATGAGACAACTACCTTAATGACGACTTACTATGCTGTAAGTACTTTGAGGCCCCGGGCTTTATAGTTCGGACCACTATTAGGTACAAATGACTCGTATTTTTCCCGGTAAAGCACTAGGAGTTATCATAAACACATGAGACAACTACCTTAATGACGACTTATTATGCTGTAAGTACTTTAAGGCCCGGGCTTTATAGTTCGGACCACTATTAGGTACAACTGACTCGTGTTTTTCCCGGTAAACCACTAGGAGTTCTCATAAACACATGAGACAGCTACCTTAATGACGACTTACTATGCTGTAAGTACTTTAAGGGCCGGCTTTATAGTTCGGACCACTATTAGGTACAACTGACTCATGTTTTTCCCGGTAAACCACTAGGAGTTCTCATAAACACATGAGACAACTACCTTAATGACGACTTACTATGCTGTAAGTACTTTAAGGGCCGGCTTTATAGTTCGGACCACTATTAGGTACAACTGACTCGTGTTTTTCCCGGTAAACCACTAGGAGTTCTCATAAACACATAAGACAACTACCTTAATGGCGACTTACTATGCTGTAAGTACTTTAAGACCCGGGCTTTATAGTTCGTATCTCTATTAGGTACAATTAATGGAAATTAATTGTTCTTTCACACTAGCCGGGTGTAGGACGCACTATTTTTTCAGACTGCAAAATTCAATGCCATAGCCGGGATTTTACCACGGATCTTCTGGTGTCCGTCCAGCCGCTCTAAACCATTGAGCTACTATGGCCAACGTGACAATATGACATTAACATGACGTTGAATTTTTCAGTCTGACTCTACCTTTCCATACTTTAGCCTACACAGGCCAGTGTGAAACAACAATTAATGTTCATTAATTGACCTAATAGTGGTCCGAACTATAAAGCCCGGGTCTTAAAGTACTTACAGCATAGTAAGTCGCCATTAAGGTTGTTGTCTCATGTGTTTATGAGAACTCCTAGTGGTTTACCGGGAAAAACACGAGTCAGTTCTACCGAATAGTGGTCCGAACTATAAAACCCGGGACTTAAAGTACTTACAGCATAGTAAGTCGTCATTAAGGTAGTTGTCTCATGTGTTTATGAGAACTCCTAGTGGTTTACCGGGAAAAACACGAGTCAGTTCTACCGAATAGTGGTCCGAACTATAAAGCCCGGGTTTTAAAGTACTTACAGCATAGTAAGTCGCCATTAAGGTTGTTGTCTCATGTGTTTATGAGAACTCCTAGTGGTTTACCGGGAAAAACACGAGTCAGTTCTACCGAATAGTGGTCCGAACTATAAAACCCGGGACTTAAAGTACTTACAGCATAGTAAGTCGTCATTAAGGTAGTTGTCTCATGTGTTTATGAGAACTCCTAGTGGTTTACCGGGAAAAACACGAGTCAGTTGTACCTAATAGTGGTCCGAACTATAAAGCCCGGGTCTTAAAGTACTTACAGCATAGTAAGTCGTCATTAAGGTAGTTGTCTCATGTGTTTATGAGAACTCCTAGTGGTTTACCGGGAAAAACACGAGTCAGTTGTACCTAATAGTGGTCCGAACTATAAAGCCCGGGCCTTAAAGTACTTACAGCATAGTAAGTCGTCATTGAGGTAGTTGTCTCATGTGTTTATGAGAACTCCTAGTGATTTACCGGGAGAAACACGAGTCAGTTGTACCTAATAGTGGTCCGAACTACAAAGCCCGGGCCTTAAAGTACTTACAGCATAGTAAGTCGTCATTAAGGTAGTTGTCTCATGTGTTTATGAGAACTCCTAGTGGTTTACCGGGAAAAACACGAGTCAGTTGTACCTAACAGTGGTCCGAACTATGAAGCCCGGGCCTTAAAGTACTTACAGCATAGTAAGTCGTCATTAAGGTAGTTGTCTCGTGTGTTTATGAGAACTCCTAGTGGTTTACCGGGAAAAACACGAGTCAGTTGTACCTAACAGTGGTCCGAACTATGAAGCCCGGGCCTTAAAGTACTTACAGCATAGTAAGTCGTCATTAAGGTAGTTGTCTCGTGTGTTTATGAGAACTCCTAGTGGTTTACCAGGAAAAACACGAGTCAGTTGGAGAATTTAATGTCATATCGGCACATTGGCCATAGTAGCTCAATGGTTTAGAGCGGCTGGACGGACAATAGAAGATCCGTGGTTCGAGTTCCGGCTATGGCATTGAATTTTTCAGTCTGAATCTACCTTTCCAATATGTATTTTGTTTATTAGTGTTCCGATTACCAGGATCATTTTTCCATTTATGAATTATGCTATTCACAGTTAGACTGAAGGACGTGGTACACAAACCTATTCCTAAATATGATTTTTTTAAATTCAGAGTTTTAGAACATATATTTTGATGAGATAAAGGTACCAAATTTTTGGTTGGTATATAGCACTTTCTCTACCTACTATAAGCACGTAGTAGAGAAAGTAAGAACTATTACAAGTTGCTCCTTTATAAAAATGCATTGCTTCGATATAGATTTCATGAATGTTTAGATGTCTTTTGTTGACTGTAGGCAAGACGATATCAACTTTGTAAGCAGTTTAGATTTGAAAAGTTCTGCAGAAGTGCTGTTTTGTAACCTGCAGACCAACAGTGTGTGTTTTCGCAGAGCAATGTAGAACAGATTTTTCCCCAATGCAAATCCCTCACCTATATTTCAACGTAACTGAGTAAACAGGTATACTGTTTCTCTCTATTTCTTTCAGTATACCATAACATTGGTATTACATATTTTTGGGTATAAGGTTTCTCTTAGTTACCCTATATCACCCAAACATTGGATATCAAAATTTCATTGTAAACACGAGCATCAGTTCCCCTGATCCCCCACTCCCAACCATTACAATCCATGTATATGTATTGTGTCTGTTTATCTGTAATAAGCTTAACTCAGAAACTATAAAGTGGTTAAATACCAAACCTTATTAATGTAATTTTGAGTCCAACTAGTACTCCATGCTATATATTTGCTGATGTTTACATAGCACGCGTTTCGTTAGGAACTTCCTAAGCTATACCAGGGTCTCCTTAGTTTATATGGAGATGTAAACAAAAGCCATGTACGTGTGCGACATCATTTGCTATTTAACCTTCTATCTCTCTGCGGGTGAAAAATACAGTTTGCCTAGCATTTTTAAAGACTTTAAATCCAATGAAAAATATATAAGCAGCTTCAGGTTATTAAAAAAGAAACAATGAAACACTAACTAATTAGTATTTTATTTGGTATATGTAAGTGTAATTTGCATGCATTAATCAGAGTGCACATTGTGCTAGCGCAGTATAAAAGCAGAAGGAAATATGATATAAATTTACAACAGGAGAAGACAGGTAGTGGCGGTGTGACGTCATGTTCCGTCAGCTCTAACCGCCAAATATGCTCCCGATCGACAGGCAGGTTAGCGTGTGACGTCACCGCGCTGATTTCTGCACGACAGGAAACGTATCAGGTATTAATAATATGTACAACTTACATCTTGTGTGTTGTAATATTAATGCTGACTGCTTTAATTAAACAATTGGTCACAGTTTATAAACAATTACATTTTGACTCTGTGCTATGAGAAAATATATAAAACTTCAACTCGTAGTTTATCTGAAGGTCAGGCATGTTATAAAGTAAATAAAATAAAACATAAAGTAATTTTCTCTGCAAATTAGAGGAGACTCACTCAGAACAGAATTACGTGGGCATTTTCCGACATTTTCTGTTTCGTTTTTCTTTAACTAGTTTATCAATGTCAGGACGTAATGTCTGGTAAATTTGTAATCGAAGGCTGCATGTTAGATTGTGATACGACAAGGTACTTCGGGGTTTGGACTTAGCTAATTTCATAACAGAACACACACACATATGTCGAGCCAAACATACACAATGTCCGTGTGACAAGTGAATACAACCTCGGAAATCTGGTTTGGGGGACATTCTTGTAAAAATCAGCCAAGTCTTTCTTGTGTGTATATTTGTCCTTCAATAAATCGTCACATTGTACATTTAACAGTTCCATTTGGTACGTGACAGCTACATTGTTGTCATTGAGTGCGCTACACCGGACTGAACCCTCAGATTCTGTACTCACAGCGCCATTTATATAGACAACTTGGTACTACACGGCTCTTGCCTGACGTCACACTCACTGCAGGCCTCGCTCCCAGCTGAAATACGTCACAACTCTCGAAGCTGTTTTCCTCTGTGCTAGAAGGTAGTCCGTCACTGACAAGGGAACTATCGGTTCCTCAAACCCGACCTTAAAAGGTATAGAGGAGTAATAATTCTCCAACATCACGATAAGTGGTATACTAGGAAAAAGTGGAGAAGATGTATGAAAATCTGGTGGTTTGAAAATAATTAGATACATTTTTGAAAATTCAACAAAAATTGGGATAAAAAATTGAAGCGAGAACAAGGAAAACATTTCCAAAATGCTGGCCACTATAATTTATTTACCAGTAAATTAAAATCGAGAACATCGAAATATAATCTAAGCACATTGTTTAAGGCTAACTGCCGATATATAAAATTATATGTTCATTATCAAAATTTGTAGTAAATGTTTATATTAAAAGTATGAATAATTACTTACCCAGGGATGCCACCACTCTCCATATAGTTTGCTAATGTGACGTCATTGCTCCAGACATCGAACTGCCACTTCCTGAGACCCAGCACACCACAGTGCACACGTCCGGTGTGAATCCCGACCCTCATGTTGACGTTCACTCCCATGACGTCACGGACCAACCTGCAATGTGCGTATGGTAATCGCTATGCTTTGGGTATGCGTCGTACACAAAGATAGATTCTAATTAGCTACAGGAAATAGAGCCGCGTTTCGAGCACTGTTTTCATGTTCGCCAGTCACTCAAGTTCATTTTACCCGCTTTGTAGCATTGTTGTACACTGGCAAAACAAAGCGGGTAAAATGAAAACACTATAGCAAATGTTACGTGGGAACTGTTGACAAATGCAAATCACTAGACTAGTAACTCTTTACAACAGTTGGTAACACATTCTGTAATGTATAGTACTTCATTTGTTTTTGTTGATTACTGGAAAAATTATGAGTGCTTCGTGTAAACAAAATAAAAAGGTATTTCTTAAATATGGTTTTAATCTATCCCATAACAGACACCGCATACAAGGAGAAGTAACGTTAGAACTTCTGAGAATAAACCCTAGAGGACGCTACATATTTATTTGTACAAGGAAATTTAGCAAATGTGTGTATACAATTTAAATATAAATGCATTCTTGAGATATTGCTTATTATTGTACATCAGTTTTATTAGTTATGACCAAATCTCCTCGTCAGCTATTGAACTGGAGATGCCACATTTTATTGTTGTATTCTTAATACCTTTGTATGAAATTTTCCGATGGAAATTTTATATACAGCGAATGCCATTTCATTAAAAACAACAAATATAGCCAAGTGTGTAAAGTTATAAAAACCAGTATGTGATTAGTGTATACAAATATAACAATTTGTAACCTGAAAGTTCGCTTATCTTATAAGAAATGAGAATTTTCTTATAATGTCTACGGGAACACGATTTCATGTAAGCTTTTACACATTCTCAGCCGGAAACAACAAAGCTGTCACCATCGTTCTTAACGCTAGAGGTTACTATGCTCTTGTTAGTATTACCAAAATCTGAAAATAAAACAAATTTAAAAACAGAATCGACTGCCAGTATTTCAAAATTCATTACGTGATGTTTGTTATTTAAAATAAATATCTTTTCCCAAACCATTAAGTATATCGGAACATTTAATTATTTTAATAATTTAACTTCTGGATTTATTTCATGGTTAAATGACCAAAAATGGTCTGCTACGCCCGATTTATCAGTTTGTTTATACTTAATGTTACGAAAATGTTCTTCTGTTCTGGTTTATAAATTACGTTTTGTCTTTTCAATATAAACTTTATCACAATATAAACAATTAAATTGATAAATACCGCTGTTTTATTATTAGGAATTTTATATTTTTTAAAGAAATGAAATATATTTTTAATACTATATTTATTTTGAGGAACTGAAGTTATACCAAACTCTTTAAACTTTTTTTTTGAAAATGTTTATTAACCCAAGAATGGTAAGTAAATTTTTTAAAGTTATAATCGTCTTTTATTTTCTTAAGGGTAGAAATATGAATAACAGTTTTTTGATATTTGAATTTTTCAGTGTTTTTATTTATAAAGTCCTTATTGAAACCATTAATTAAAACTGTGTTAATAATATATTTATATTCTTTATTAAATTCATCTTTATTCAGGGATATATATTAATCTATAAATCAAACTATTAAAAACAGCAAATTTATTTCAAAAAGGGTTAAAACTTTTACTTTTATATAATTATCAATATGAGTAGACTTTCTATAAATACCAAAATCTCATTTATAACTATTTATTATTATCTTTAGATCTAGAAAAGGAAGAAATCTATTAATTTCAGTCTCTAATGTAAATTTTATAGCTTTATATTACAAGTTTAGAAATTTTAAAGCATCGTTTATGAGTTTATCAGGAACAATTGCAAAAAATATCATCAACATATCTATACCAAACTTTAAAAATTACAGGGAATGCTTTAGTGATTTGCATTTCTAAAAAACTCACAAAAAGCTCAGCAAGAAAAGGTGAAAGAGGGTTACCCATTGCTAAGCCAGGAGTTTGTTGAAAAAATTCACCATTAAAAGTGAACAGATTTTGATCTAAACAAAATTTAGTAAGTTTAACAAAATGAACTATTAAGTCCTCATGTAAATTTATTTAATTCAAGCA
Source organism: Mantis religiosa (assembly GCA_030765055.1). Taxonomy (NCBI): domain Eukaryota; kingdom Metazoa; phylum Arthropoda; class Insecta; order Mantodea; family Mantidae; genus Mantis; species Mantis religiosa. The sequence continues at coordinate 230,307,038 of CM060949.1, forward strand.
ATTTTTTAAATAAATTAAAACTTTTTCTCTAGGAATACTATGAGAATTATCATCATTTCTTATAAGACAAGTGAAGTTTTAAGTCACACATTTTTATATTTGTATATATTTGTTTGCCTCACTGTTAGTAGCTTCAAATTTTACGTATTTATGTGATTAGTATTTTTTTTTTAAAAACGATTATAATAAGATATTTTACACTGTGAACAGTTTTATGGAAACCTTTCAGACCTCCAGCTCTACCTTTGTGGGAGGACATAAGTTTCAAATACATTAACAATATACTTCATAAAATTAAATAACATTTATCAGGATAGAGTGTAATTTAAATTCGAAACGTTTTGAAACTGACATCTAAATTATTTACTGTAACAAATGTTTACCCCAAATGTTACAAAATAAGTTAAAAGGTATAGCTGCACTGGACTCGGCTGTCTCTCACACTTAACCGATCTCTCTGCTCTGTCTTAGCTGACAACTGATTCTCCTGACTGGCCGACCGACCGAGGTTCTGGCAGGCTCTGTAGTACAGCTTGAGTGCTTTTGCTGCGTGTACGTTCTCAAAAGGGCATGATCGGAGATAGATTTTGAGCGCTAAATGCAGTCTTATACGAGGGGGTGTCTTAAAGTTTTAATTATCACCCGGTAGTTTTTATGCCAGAATGATGAAAATTTTTCAATATCATTATTGTTACATCGGGAAATAATGTTGGTAGTTTCAGTGATTTAAGTCCTTTTGTTTTTTTACAGTGAGCGCTAGAAGAGACTAAGGTGTAAGATGGATAAAATTGAGGCTCGTAGTGTGATCAAGTTCCTGCATTTGAAGGAGAAAACTGCCCGGGAAATCCATGACGAGATGACGACTGTTTATGGAAATGATTGCCCATCGTATGACGCTATTGTGAGGTGGAAAAGGAAATTTCAAACTGGTCACATGTCCCTGACAGATGAGCCAAGAGCTGGTAGACCGTCAGCTGTCACAGTGAAGAAAGTGGAGTGTTTAATACTGGAAGACAGACGAGCAACCATCCAAATGATCATGAATGAGACACAACTTAGTTATGGTAGTGTGTGGACGAACTGCACATGCCTAAGATGTCTGCACGGTGGGTTCCAAGTTTGCTAACCTCTTTCCAAAAGTAAACACGGCGTAAATTTTCAAGACAGATGTAAAAATTATTATATGATAAAATTATTTCTGCAAACTTTATACCCATCAATACGAATCCGATAGAGGAATAAGTTTCCTTAGTTGATAGAAGAGTTTAAAAAGTTTCATGCGCGCATTATACATCAGTGTTTTTAATATCCTTTAACGGAAATGATTATTTCTAGCAATGAATAAATATAATTAAATGAATTATCAAAATGTCCTAGGTAGATTGAGCTTAAATTTATCTGACACTTGTCTTGTTTTGAAAAAGAAAGCCACAAAGAGATGTTATCCAGATAACTCCCCAAGTGAGTACAAAGCCTGCAGTTCGCACATTAAGAATCAATAAATCTGTTAAAAATGCTTGAAGTTGCCAATTGCAGAATCCTGTGTAAAGTGTTCGGAGTTAGTCAAGAATTTTAGGCAGTTGGCAATGACTTGAAGTTAACAAAACTTGGACTCCTCGTTTAAAAGCTAATAAAGTCAGCAAGAGCAAAGTTTACATTTTCGCTGGTCCTAGACGCTCCTTCCCTCTCCATTTCCACATCTCTCTCTTTCTCTCTCGCTTTCTTTCTCAGAAAGAAAATCTATACAATTTGCTGTATAATATATTTTATATAACACTGAAATTTCCACCAAGCTCTGCTACCTTTTGCTCTCAAAACCTCACTTTGTTTCTGAATAAATTTCACAGTTTTCACTTCAAAGTCGACTTTACACTTATTAAAATGCAGTCTAAAGTGTGTATGCTTTGTTTATTCTTGCTGAGCCATGCATATTTAGAGACAATTATATTGAGTCATCGAAATGGCAATCATTTATACTCAGAGCAGACCGTTGTCCAGAGCAAAAGCGTAGTTATTATTATCAGAAATCGGAGATGAGCATGATGGGCTTCTGAAAACCGCCAGGAGGAAGGGATACAGCGAAAGTCACAGAGAGCGACCAGATTCGGACGCGGGCGGGACGTATTCTAGAATATCCTGACACCGGTGGAACCCTCTATCTCTCCCCACCTCATCACAGAAACCTCGCAACCCACCACTCGCCTGATCCTGGTTTTCTGATACTGGTTTTTTCCTATAATATCCGTGATAGTTTCATATCTGTAACATAAATATCTGAAAAGAGCTGGTTTTTATTCATAATGTTGGTAGGCGGCAGTACTCTCTTATTGGTAGGTTGGTAGTAATGCTCTATCTACGAGCATTTCACATACCAGACAATGGAGGTGACACGAGAGGAGTAGTACAACGCCATCAAATTCTGTCTTCGTTTAAACCATAGAGCCACCGAAACTTATGAAAAGCTGAAGCAAGCGTACAGTGAAGATGCACTACATCGTGCAACAGTGTTTAGATGGTTCAAGGACTTCAAAGAAAGCCGACTTGTCAGTTTTAAGCATGGTTGGCTTGGTGTTTCCGCTTCTGCTGTGACAGAAGTCAACATAAACACAGCTGCTGTGATTGTCCGAGAGGATCGACGTATAACATTATGTAACCTCAGTGAAGTGTTGAGAATTTCATATGGGTGTGTTTACAATTATGCACGACCATCTCCATATGACCCAAGTTTGTGCTCGTTGGGTGCCACGTCTGTTGATTCCCGAACAAAAGGCTGTGCGAATGGAGACAAGCCGTGAGGCACTGCGTCTCTCTGCTGATGGTGCATTTTTTAAATCGACTATCACCGGTGAGGAGTCATGGCTGCATTATGATCTTGAAGGAAAACAAGCCAGAGTAGTGTTGAAATCGCCAGGTTCTCCAACACCACATAAGGAAAAAGTTTCATCAGCAGGTAAAGTGGTGGTGATCACTTTTTTTTTACTGTGATGGAATGATTTACCAGCATGCAGTTACCCCTCACACTACTGTTACAGCAGCATACTACACGTCAGTATTGGCTACACTGAGGAAGTACATTACAAAGAAACGACCAGAGCTTTCTCGGACTGGGTGACGACTTCATCATGACAATGCACGGCCTCACGTCACATGCAGTTCCCCCTCACACTACTGTTACAGCAGCATACTACACGTCAGTATTGGCTACACTGAGGAAGTACATTACAAAGAAACGACCAGAGCTTTCTCGGGCTGGATGACGACTTCATCATGACAATGCACGGCCTCACGTCACATGCAGTTCCCCCTCACACTACTGTTACAGCAGCATACTACACGTCAGTATTGGCTACACTGAGGAAGTACATTACAAAGAAACGACCAGAGCTTTCTCGGACTGGGTGACGACTTCATCATGGCAATGTACGGCCTCACGTCACATGCAGTTACCCCTCACACTACTGCTACAGCAGCATACTACACGTCAGTATTGGCTACACTGAGAAAGCACATTACAAAGAAACGACCAGAGCTTTCTCGAACTGGGTGACGACTTCGTCATGACAATGCACGGCCTAACGTCACATGCAGTTCCCCCTCACACTACTGTTACAGCAGCATACTACACGTCAGTATTGGCTACACTGAGGAAGCACATTACAAAGAAACGACCAGAGCTTTCTCGAACTGGGTGACGACTTCGTCATGACAATGCACGGCCTAACGTCACATGCAGTTCCCCCTCACACTACTGTTACAGCAGCATACTACACGTCAGTATTGGCTACACTGAGGAAGCACATTGCAAAGAAACGACCAGAGCTTTCTTGGACTGGGTGACGACTTCATCATGACAATGCACGGTCTCACGTCACATGCAGTTCCCCCTCACACTATTGTTACAGCAGCACACTACACGTCAGTATTGGCTACACTGAGGAAGCACATTGCGAAGAAACGACCAGAGATTTCTCGGACTGGGTGACGACTTCATCATGACAATGCACGGTCTCACGTCACATGCAGTTTCCCCTCACACTACTGTTACAGCAGCATACTACACGTCAGTATTGACTACACTGAGAAAGTACATTACAAAGAAACGACCAGAGCTTTCTCGGACTGTGTGACGACTTCACCATGACAATACAAGGTCAGACGTGACATGCAGTTCCCCCTCACACTACTGTTACAGCAGCATACTACACGTCAGTATTGGCTATACTGAGGAAGTAGATTGCAAAGAAATGACCAGAGATTTCTCGGACTGGGTGACGACTTCATCATGACAATGTACAACTTCACGCCACATGCAGTTCCCCCTCACATTACTGTTACAGCAGCATACTACACGTCAGTATTGGCTACACTTGGAAGTACATTACAAAGAAACGACCAGAGCTTTCTCGGACTGGATGACGACTTCATCATGACAATGTACGGCCTCACGTCACATGCAGTTTCCCCTCACACTACTGTTACAGCAGCATACTTCACGTCAGTATTGGCTACACTGAGCAAGCACATTACAAAGAAACGACCAGAGCTTTCTCGGACTGGATGGCGACTTCATCATGACAACGCAGGGCCTCACGTCGCAAATCAATTCATGCAGTTTCTGGCTCGATACAACATTACCTGTGTACCACATCTATGTTATAGTCCCGATCTTGCACCCTGTGACTTTCTTTATTTCTATCGCTAAAGGCAAAGCTTAGGGGTTTCAAGAGGAGCTGAACTGAAATCCAGCATCACGATTAAGCATTCTCCTATCGGAGGAAATAACCAAAGCCGCTCCCAGTAACTGTGGCATTTTGCCAAGATGGTCGTCTCCCGAAATTTGGCTCTATGGTCGTTATCAAAACAATACTCTGCCAGTCCAGACTTCTCAGGTTGTATTAAACGAATGCTTCATTCATTTTCCTTTATTCTGGTAGCGATGCTCCTTAAAATGGAAATCCGTTGATTTAAGAAGCACAGATCTATAAGCTTGATCATCATGTTAAGTAGTTACGTTTCTTTGACTTATTTAATTTTCTATACTCACGCCATCTCCTGGCCTGGCATTTAATTTACTGAATACAGTCTTTTGTTCAGTAATGCGAGGATTTATAGTGTTTGGTCTTTGTTTATATTTGTGTTATATTCAGTAATACATTTGTGGTTATAACATTTAATGAATATCCTGATGATGGAAGAGATGTACAGTCCCGAAACTAATCATCTTTTCACATGGCTTGCTTCCCAAGAACAACTTGAGCATATTCGTCGCCAGGAAAGCTTCAGATCATATGTTCTGTAACCCGTGAGACTTGTATTTGACAGTTCCTAGGTTCGATTACAATCCGGCCGGCAGATTGACCACGTTTGTTGTGGTTTTCCCGATTCGTTAGACCAATGTTGAGTTGGTTCCCTTTCACCGCGAATTTCGTATCCCGACCTTCCTTTCAATTGTTTCAAGGTTGTAGTAGCAGTCAACAGGGGTTGGTGTGTTGCGGCAGGACGGTGGCATTTGTTCTATGGAAAGGTTTATTCCTGTAGTGGGGCACTCTTATTTCCTGACAGGTCTCTTCCATTTCAGACTCCCTAGACTGCAGTGGCAAAGTTTGAGCTTGCCTGCGATCGGATGAGATCATTAGGTGCCGCCCGTATCGTCGTCCTCAGCTGGTTGCCATTCAAAAAGGGCGTCCTGTGATATCCTGTGCGACACTACAGAAGGTTAAAATTGCAACAAATTCTGAATAATGAGAAGAAAATGGGGCACAACTAGTACTGTGGTCCTTGTAAATGCATTTTACAAAGGGAACATTTTAAGAAAATGAACATATTGTGACTTTGTGGGTTGGTGAAATCGTTCCATTACCGACTGACTGCCTTTGGCGGGCGGGCTGCCTTTTTTATTGTTTACTAACATTACAGAAATTTCTCAAACAATCGAGACCCGGCTAGAACAAAGGCAAACTCACGAGAACTCCGTCTACTCCCCCCCCGCCATTTCGGCGAGCTTTTATCTACACACTGCACCGCGCATCCCTTTGAATGCCTTGCCGCCTCGATCAACAATGGCCTGGCGACTGATGATGTTTAACAGAAGTAAACAAAGCAATCACAGATTTCACAGTCCAACATTAGATTCATAATATATCAGTATCAGAATTGAATGCTGCTTAAAATTGCCTTATTAATGTATTTAGCTTTTACTAGTTTATGCATTTTTTTTGTAATTTATGCTTCCTCCAACGTTAAGTCATATCGGAGGATGAATGGAATGGGTGAAATGATGGTCAAATGAGCCCAAGGTCCATAGAGGTTAGAGTTACCCGATATTCTTTTTAGGATAAGGGAAAACCGCGGAAACACCTTATGCAGTTAACTCACCCTGACCGAGATTCGAACTCGGGACCTCTTGAACGTGACGCAGACACGCTACCATCTACCCTACCGAGGCGGGCTACTAGTTTATGAATTTATGCCCTATAAGTATACCATAATTTATTTAAAATTATAAAATTGTGATCGGTATACTTTCAGCCTTTAATTTCGAAATTACATACAATCGATTTTAATAACATTTTTTTTTAGTATGAATGTACTTCATATGAATTGCATTTACAGACGAATTTTATCAGGGATATAACTAACTCCTCCATGATAAAATAATGTTTTATATACCGCCTGTGGAACTGCACATATATGTGGACTCGATGCACTGAAAAGCCTCGGGAGCTTGTGTTTTAATATCATAAATTTATTGAATGACGTCAGTCATATTCATTTTGAGTGCGTTCCCTGCTGCAGGCTCCATCAATCTGCTTCGTCAAACTACCTCGTATATATTTACATTTGTAAAAATACCGTGTAATATAAAAATGCAAGATATAACAATGTAGTGCAACCTGTAATGCGCTCAACCTTCACTGCAGTAATGATTGGCGATGTGTATAACTACCAGGCGCCTTGCCTTTATCTTTAAGGATATCTATGACTGAAAATTTGAAATCCTGAACTAATAACGGTAGTTTTTAAAGATTTATACCACACACGTAACAGTGGAAATATGATACAGCCCAAATTTTGTCAATTTCACTTTGATGGTTTGGAAAATATGGTCAATTCTTTTATTTTTGCTTACGTCACCTATAAAGTACCCTGAGGCAAAATAACTTAAATTTTGGTCTAGTATTTTAAAAATCGATTCCCAAGACATCCATTTTTGAAATTGCCCTAGGTTTCTCTTTGTCACAATAACTTTAGGCCTCAGAAATGTTTAAGCCATGAATATGGCTTTTATGCCCCAAAATTGACATTTTTGTGTTTTGAAGCAAAGAAAGTGTGCTTAAAATGCATCTCACAATAAAACCCAGAGCAATTTCTATTCACTGTGTCTCTATGAACGTGTGTGGCAAGTTTCATTGGTCTAACACTAAAAGTGCGACCCAAGGAGAATGTTAAATGATGAAAAATGCTGAAATTTTCAGTAGCGAGAAAAGAAGGATAAAGAATTAAAATTGATATCTAACACTAGCATTCACATAACTTCCAAACTAGATTAGAGCATTTAAAATGGCTTGCGGATGTTGTCTAAGCATTCTTTGGATTCAGGAAGACTTACACTGTTTTATACACTAAAAAGAGGAAAAGGTGATTTTTAAAAATGTTTATGAAATTTCAGTCATACATATCCTTAAACAGCGTGCTAGGACAGTATGGGCGAGCCGCACCGGGCGTGTTAGCTCAAGCTGTTACGTCTGTGACCAGCATTCTGGAGGTCCAGGTTTAATTCCCATGGTCGACCCCATGGTCATGCGGGGTCCATGGAGCTTAGAGTTACCCGACATTCGTCCATCAAGATAAGGGGAAACCCCGGAAAAAGCCTTATCTAGGCAAGTCAGCCTGACCGAGATGCATGGCCCTACTTCGGTAGAAGGGCTTCCAGTCTCCAGGCTGGTCTGATGATCCAATTCTGGACCACGGCGCATCGGATGTTAAATGTTAAACAGAGCTCTACTCCAAACGTCCGAAGACGCCGGTCTCGGACTCCCGAGAGACGATGGAGGACTCCGGGGTGCTTTCCATAGGGCAATACCTGATTTCTTAAAAAGCCCTCTCGCTGAGCAAAACGTCAAGACGCGTGGAAGTGGATACGTCACTTACTCGCGTCAACCCCGCAGGGAAGACTTCCGAATAACCTCGGTGAGGCCACCTGGTGATCTAGCACATCTTCTACTAGCTCTGCAGGCTAGTACCCGGGACTACTTAGGCAAACCCCTGCCCCCTCCGGGCGGCCTAGGCCTGGCTGGAAGTAAACGATCTCCCGTGTGTTTCGGGTACACACTATCCCCTCGAGTCCAACCCAATCCTAACAACTGCCATTAGGGAGAGGCTCGAATGTTCGGTCGGGCTTCCCTCTGATAGCGTGGTCCCATTTTATTTGATACGACTGTAATTTACATGAGTATCTCCAAGACGTTTGTGGAGCAGCTGGATGATATCGAATTCAGAGAAGGTTATTTCTAGCAAGATGGGGCAACGTACCATACATCTAACGACACAATGTAAACTGTAACCAGTTTCTTTGATAGTCGAATAATCTCAAAAGTTCTGTGGCGCCCAGATCCCCTGACCTAACCTCACTGGATTTTTTCTTGTGAGGGTATCTAAAAAAATAGAGTGTACAAGAATAGGTCACGGACAATTGATGTTCTCAAGGAATACATTCAAACCAAAGTAACACTGTCGAGCATAATCTCCGTAAAACTTCAGAGAATATGGTGAGACGAGTACAAACATGTATAGATGCTGCTGGGGGACACTTCCAACATTTTCTCTGAGATGTAAATAGTGTAATGTAATCTCCCAATTGTGTATTATATTCTCCCAAAGTTGTACGTGTGTCCTATTATTGGTTCAAGAGTTATGAGCTATTGAAATGGTTCAGGTTTATATGGATCACACTGAAATCTGTAATTGGGCTGCGGCTAACAAAATGTCAATTAATTCCAAGAAAAGTAAGTCCATTGTTTTTAGTAGAACAAAGGGCAAAATTATTGTTAACTATCACATGGGAGGGGTGAAAATTCCACAGGTGGACAGCTGCAAATACTTGGGAGTCTACCTGGCAAGTAATGCTGGATGGGACGAACAAGTAAATTCCACATCTAGGAATGCGTGGAAGGCATTACATTTCGTAATGAGAATATTGAAAAAGGGGAGCGCTAGGTCCAGGGAAATTGCCTACAAGGCCTTAGTGCGGCCGGTTATGGAATATGGAGTAGCATGCTGGGACCCGTATAGAGCTAACCAAATCGATCCATTAGAAAAAATACAGAAGAGGGTAATAAAATTCATAAAAAGAGGCAAGTATTTTGGGCCTATAAAAGGAGATGAGACTAAATGGGAGGAATTAAGAATTAGGCGTAAAAAACATAGGTTGGTAGCGTTATTCAAAGCTAATGCTGGTGTAAAGGCATGGGTGGACGTTAATGTAAGGTTAGATAATCCGGATTATTATGGACGAAACGATCATAGGTATAAAATTAAGGGTAGAAGATACAGAACTGACGTAGGAAAACTTTCTTTTGTTAATAGAACCATTGAAGAATGGAATGAATTGCCTGTAGCAGTCTTTCAGGGCTGTCCCCTGTCGTTGAAGAAATTTAGAAAAAATCTAGATGGTTTATAGTTTAACTTTTAAATTATAATGGTATATAATGTGTAAATAGAGAAGTAATTAGATATGTTTTAAGTGCCTAAAGTAAAATAATATCATGTTTGTATTGTTTATTGTGTTATTGTTGTAAATCTAGTATTTGTGATTTGATCTGTATTCTTAGCTCTGCCACCGGGTAGTACCCAATTGCAGTCAATAAATACATACATTAAAATGTTTAGGTATATTTAAAGAGTATTCTAATTAGCGAAGGAAGCGAGCTATAATCTGTCCCAAAGTAGAACGATCCTGTTGTAAACAGATGGGAGGATACAAAAGAGAGACAGAGATACTTCAATGGTCTGCCTTTAATTACCATCTACCCTTGTGTTTACAACGAGAACGTACTACTTTGAGATAGATTATAGATTCAGGGAGGAAGAGAACACTGGTATAAGCTAAATCATGATAAGCCAAGACAGAGAGAGGTTCGAGGAGAGGAAATGATAAAGATAGAGAGAACATTCTAGGAAAAATCATCGACTCCTCGGGAAGTCAGCCAAACATTTAAGAAACATGCAAACATTATGAGGGAGACATACATACAGTGATTTCCCCAAAGAAGTCAGAGAGAAAGGTGATTTAAATAATTGGATAATTTCGTTCAAGAATGTTAAAGAAGTAACCTATCAAAATAGATATTAGATAAGTATAAGGGAGCGAAAAGCAGCATCACAGCAGCATTATACAAATCACCCCTCTCTCATAAGTTTCTCAAGGGGGAACTTTGGCTAGTTGCACGTATGTGGGAGACAACGTGTGACATTTCACTATAATAGTTCAAGTAGGAGGGCCAGTCAAATGAAAACCTTAAATTTGTAATGACACATCCAAATTTCGCGCTGTTATTCTGTAAGTTGGTAAGCGTGCTACAAACAGTGTGCAGAATGGCCTGTAGGTGGCAGCATAGTGCTGATGCACACATACCGTCGCAGTATCAGTATAAAGATGACTGCTCCACTTGCGACTTGCACCAGGGTAGAACCAGCGTTCTGTTATTCGGTTTTTGCGTAGTGAACGTGTGAAACCTATTGAAATTCATCGAAAAATGAAGGTTCAGTATGGTGATGCATGTTTGTCATAGCAGGAAGTCTATGAATAGAGTAGTAAGTTCGCAAATGGTTAGACTTCAGTGGAAGATGCTCCATGTCCAGGTCAGGCACAATGAGTTGTGACTCCACAGAACATTGCAGTATGTTTACAGATTAGTCATGGGTCAGCACACCACATTGTGCATGATGTGCTTCAGTTTCACAAAGTGTCTGCAAGATGGGTGCCATGACAGCTGACTTCTGAAATGAGAGAACGACCTGTTGATGCCTGTGAAGAATTTCTTCAGCGCTATGAACGGGAAGGTGATGGCTTCCTTGCGAGAATCGTTACTGGGGACGAAACCTGGCTTCAATTCCACCAACTGGAAACGAAGAGAGCGAGCAAGGAATGGCGCCATCCCTCATCACCAAAACCAAAGAAGTTTCGAACAGAACCATCAGCAGCAAAGGTTATGCTGACTCTCTTTTGGGACGAAAAAGGCATCATTTTGGAGCATTACATGCCTAGAGGGTCCACTGTCACCAGTGCATCATACACAGATCTCCTAGAAATCATCTGCAGCCTGCAATAAAATCAAAGCACCTGCCTACCGTGCTAGGGGTCCCGGGTTCGATTCCCGGCGGTGGGAGTGGGGGTTTTTCTGCGTCCAAGATAATTCCCCATCTTCCACAGAGTCTGTAAGTATGAATGAGAGTGTGAATGTGTACGTGATGTAATGATTAAAAACCAAAAGATAACGAGCTAACACCTTCGGTATGTGCCAAAGGAGAACGGCCACTGATATGACCATAGAAGCAAAAAAAAAAAAAAAAAAAAAAAAAAAAAAAGCCAAAGCAACGTGGATTGCTGTCAGCAGGTGTCCCTTTGCAACATGGCAATGCAAGGTCCCACACTGCCCGTACAACAGTTGCAACAATCACAGACCTGCATTTTGAGTGTCTTCCTCATCCACCATACTCACCAGAACTTGCCCAAACTTGCAACTTGCACCAGAACTTGGACCACTCAAAGACGCAATGGGAGGAAAGAAGTTCCGTTCCGATGAAGAGGTACGCCACGCGGTGCATGAATGGTTACGCGGAATTTTTCTCTAAAGACATTTATGCACTTTAAAAGCGCTGGAGGACTTGCATTGAGCGTGGAGGAGATTATGTTGAAAAGTGACTTTTTTTTTAATTTACGTCCTCCAACGTTAAGTCATATCGGACGAAAAATGTAATGGGTGAAATGATGCTCAAATGAGTCCGGGGTCCATGGAGCTTAGAGTTACCTGACATTTGTCTTTCAGGATAAGGGAAAACCCCGGAAAAACCTTATCCAGGTAACTTACCTTAACGGAGATTCGAAATCAGGACATCTTGAACGTGAGGCAGACACGCTACCATCTACGCTACCGAGGCGGGCGTGCCATTTCTGTACAATAAATAATATTTAAGGTTTTCATTTGACTCACTCTCGTAGTAGTTAAAGAAGGCACCCACGGAGAACCGAGTGGAAATTTCAGAGAACTTCTACCTCCAGATTAGGTACAACATGTAGACATGCAATGTCCGCCCGCTACAAAACTAATTATGTGTCCCTTGTTGATTAAGGATATATGAGTTTTATTGGTCAATTAAAATATTTGACCCTTACAATTATTATCTGTTGAAAGAGCATCACAGACTCCATCTACGGAGTAAAGTGAAATGAATTGTAATTAGAACGAGGCGCACGTTGCAATCCCTCCCTTCCCAATGATGCTCTAGTTCTTAGCTCATATATTTGAACTTAAATTTCAACTGCAGTAACTTAAAAAGTATACTTTTTTGCACATATATTAGTTGTTCTCGAAAACTGCAAATGTGACATGCTGAAGTTTTGGACACATGTGTGTACTGAACTAGAGTTATATTTTAAAATTGTGAAGAATTTCAAACAATTTTTGTTTCATTTTCTACACAGAGAAAAAAAATTAAAGCAGATCAATTTCCTTTGTTAAGTGACATGAGGCAAAATGTCTTTATGTGTAGTAAACTTTTGAGTTCTCCATTATTTTAGCTGTTTTTATGGGAAAATGGAACTTAAAGATATTGAAATCTTTCTTTTAATTGGAAGATACCTTTTGTAGTTTAAAATAGATATTTTCAGGCAAAATACAATGCATATAAACGTGGAAAATGAATGAGTCATATACAGGATGTTACAAAAAGGTACGGCCAAACTTTCAGGAAACATTCCTCACACACAAAGAAAGAAAATATGTTATGCGGCCATGTGTCCGGAAACGCTTAATTTCCATGTTAGAGCTCATTTTATTACTTATCTTCAAATCACATTAATCATGGAACGGAAACACACAGCAACAGAACGTACCAGCATGACGTCAAACACTTTGTTACAGGAAATGTTCAAAATGTTCTCCGTTAGCGAGGATACATGTATCCATCCTCGGTCGTATGGAATCCCTGATGCGCTGATGCAGCCCTGGAGAATGGCGTATTGTATCACAGCCGTCCACAATACGAGCACGAAGAGTCTCTACATTTGGTACCTGGGTTGTGTAGACAAGAGCTTTCAAATGCCCCCATAAATGAAAGTCAAGAAGGTTGAGGTCAGGAGAGCGTGGAGGCAATGGAATTGGTCCGCCTCTACCATTCCACTGGTCATCGAATCTGTTGTTGAGTTGGGCATTTGCCAACTCCACATTTGTAAACATTGCACTGACTACAAAACCACGTTCGTGATGAACACTAACCAGTTTATGCTACTTGCTGATGTGCGTGATGCTAGTACTGTAGAGCAATTAGTCGCATGTCAACACAAGCACTGCAGTCAACATTATCTTCCTTCAATTGGGTTAACTGGCGGTGAATCGAGGAAGTACAGTACATACAAACGAAACAATGGGGTATTTTGACAATTGTCTGCACGAATGATTTCAATTTACATTTAAAGATAAATACTAAAGTGAGCTCTAACATGGAAATTAAGCGTTTCCGGTCACATGTCCACATAACCTATTTTCTTTCTTTGTGTGTGAGGAATGTTTCCTGAAAACATGTAACATTCTGTAGATATATTGACAGGTTTCTTTTTCTACACTGATCTGACAGTTACAGCTGGAGAGGTCAGTTTTCGACTTGGTTGTATAACCATATTCTGCGTACACTTTCCACTTCTCTTAATATGACATTGACTGAGTTATAATACACTTAGCTACTGTATAATCTGTTTGCACACGGGAGTAATTATGTTAACATTTATATCGCTTATTACATTAACTATGGTTCGCATCCAATACGAGATTGTTATGATTAGGGTCCAGATTTTGATGAAAAGTCTTCTTTCTGAGTAGTCACAGACGATGCTTATTGGAAATTAAGTGCATTCTGGAACAAATACCTTATATATAAGAGTAAGCATACGTAAATACAACTGGTACAAAATAAACTTGAGTCTTCAATTAAACATATAAACTCATAAATAGCAACTGAAACTAATTTACACTACAAGGAGAAATAAAACAGTTACTTTACATCTGGACATAAGTATTCTAATAGAGAGCAGCTAGTGTTTTGTTATCATCCCCTTTCTTTGAACTACTGATGATAATCGTTTGGGTATTGTCTGTATAGTGACTGCAGAGTCCATATTTCTTCACTCTGTTTGAAGAAGTTCTTTCTGATGGTCCTTGCTTCTGATGTATGCTTCCTCACACGCTCCTCGAATTCTCTATATGATTTAAATCTGGAGATTGGGACGATGTCTTCAAAGTGTGAGGAGTGTTGTACACGATCCAAAGTCTTACAATTTCAGCAGTATGCTTCGGATCATTGTCCTGCTAGAAGTAATAATCATGTTCTAATCCCAGCTTCTCAGCAATCTTTTTAAGATTGTTTTCAAGAATCCTCTTGTATTCAAATTTGTCCATGATCCCATCTATGAACACCAGCTACCCAAAGCCAGATGAAGCTATACAGCTCCATACCATCACACTACTGCCACCATGTTTCACTGTAGCTACCATGTTCTTAGGTTTTCATTCTGTATTTGGCAGTCTCGACACTTTAAGACGTCCATCACTCTTGTATAAGCAGAATCTGCTCTCGTCCGACCAGAGAACCTTATCTCAGAATTCTGTTGGTTTCATCACATACTGTTTAGCAAATTCTATACATCTTTTCTTATTCACCTTATTAACATATGATTTCTTCCTAGCAATGCGGGCATTGCAGCCAGTACTATTTAAAACCCTTTCAACTGTTCTGGTGTGAACCACAGTTCCAGAATATTACTCAAAACATCCTCTAATCGCAGATGCAGTGATTCTCGCATTCTGCTTTACCATTTTTATTTGTCTCCTGTCTCTGGTGGTGAGTTTAGAAGGAGTGCCATTTCTAGGTTTATTTACAACAGTATTTGCCTTTTTGAAGCGTTGAATTATGCAGAGCACTGTAGTTTTGCTTTTGTTAATCGTTTTGGCAATTTCAGAGCGAGATTTGTTTTGTACATATATATCAATAGTACGTGCAATGTTACACGTTATATTATTCGAATACCTCTGTCGGTAATGGTAATTTATAGGCCATCAAAATGCATTTTTTCAACATTTTTATAAGAAAGCCATTTTTTAACATTTAGATGCTTTCTCCGCAAATTTTCTTTCTTTTTCACGCATTTATTGGGCATTTTCATATGTAGCCCGCTTTCGGGAGGCCCGGATTCGATTCCTGTGGCCAACCTGAAACTGACCCATGGGCTTTTTGGTTTCTTTAAATAATATGTTGATACCGAAATTAAAGGATTGCAATAAGTAAAGAATTGTGATGGATTTCAAAGAAATCTTGTATCTTTGTGAAACGCGTGCACGTGCAGTTGAGTTGTAACAAAAGAAACTGGGGAAGCAGAATTCTAAGGGTAACACTTGACTTTATTTGAATAGGTATTCTTCGGACCCTTAATAAAGGCATGACCGAGACAAATAATCACATTGAACAACATAGTCACAAAGGGAATCTTTGTGTGAAAAGAGGGCTTCAGAAAGTTACACACCCACACAGGCAGCTGTGCCCAGTGAGGACGACAATTCGCGGCTGGCGGCTGATTCAGTCGGATCTTCCTGGTTCTGTCTTGGGCAGGCAGACCAGAAGTGATGAGAGAAGATGTATGTCGGTTCATATGTACGTGAAGAACAAACTAAGTTTTATCCAGTAATAAGTCTTCGACATACGGTAACCCTAAACAGTGATAGTGGTAATCCTTGGTCGGCAACTTCGAGTTTGATGTGATGATAAAAGAAGCAGTCATTAGATCAGTTTGAAACTTGCATTCCAGTGTCATTAGAACTATCCTTAGTCATACATACCCACACATATCCTGAGAGTGCCTCCTTGCTGTACCCTGCGCGACCAAACTTATTTGCTTCAATGTCATTAAAAGTTCATTTATATCATAATCTTTTATGAAATAGTAACTTTGTAAGTAAGGTAAACATGTAATTAACAGAGGTCAGCGTCTTAACAGTGATGGCGAATTTATAACACATCAACTCGAAATATCGCCGATTACATCATGAAATACGTGTAGACTGCATCATTCAGGACCCGAGGAGCTAGAACTGTAGCAGTAAGCAGAGTATATTACGAAAGTGCATCAAAAAGTAATGCCTCCTATTTTTGTTCTCTTTTAATTGCCAAGAAAATTGAATACAATTTACATAGCTTGAAAACTACAATATTAACGATTAATTTGTCACTATTCAATATAATCTCCGTTCTTTTTCACAGTTTTGGTCCACCTTCTAACTAGGGCATGTATTCCAGTGTGGTAAAACACGCGGTCTTACTTCCTAAGCCATTGACGCACGGACGTTTTCACAGCCTCCTCATCTTCAGAATGAATCCCACGATGAGCTTCCTTTAGTGGCCCAAACAGATGGAAGTCTGATGGTGCCAGGTCAGTGAGGTAAGACTTACCATCCCAATTTCTCAATTTCTGCAGTGGTGTAACGGCTGGTGTCTGGTCTTGCATTGTCATGCAAAAGAAGAACATCCGCCATAGTTTTTGTTGGGCGAACTCGGCGAAGACGTGCTTTCAGCTTTTTGAGAGTTCTGACGTATTGGACAGAATTTATTGAGCATCCCTGCTCCAAAAAATCAATCATAAGCACACCCTCTGCATCCCAAAACACTTTCGCCATAACTTTC
The DNA here is from genome assembly GCA_030765055.1 of Mantis religiosa. NCBI lineage: Eukaryota > Metazoa > Arthropoda > Insecta > Mantodea > Mantidae > Mantis > Mantis religiosa. The sequence continues at coordinate 230,323,985 of CM060949.1, forward strand.
CCTGCCGACCGCTGAGTTTTGAATTTTTTTTCTTCGGTGACGTTGTGTGATGACATTCCATTGACTGCCTCTTCGATTCAGGTTCAAAAATATGAACCCACGTTTGGTCTCCAGTAAGAATGTTTTCCAGAAACTCCTCTCCCTCCAAATTGAAGCCCTGCAAGTGTTCGCAGGCTATTGTTTTCCTTGTTTCTTTGTTCTGGGCGCTTAACATTCTTGGTACCAAACGTGAACAAACTTTTGAGTATATCAGTTGTAGAATAATCGTCATCACAGTGCCTTTACTGAGGGAGGTAATGCGACACAATTCACCTGTTGTTACCCGGCGAACACCACGAATGATGTCATCGACTCGCTGAATGTTGCATGGAGTCACTGCAGTCACCGTCCTGCCGCTTCGCTTTTCATCTGCCAATGGTGTTTGCCCTTCAGCTTCGTTACAGCAACGAATCCATCGTCTAACAGTGCTGACATCCACCGTTGCATCACCATACACATTTTATAGCCTTTCGTGAATGCGAATTGGCATTTCACCTTCCGCAGTCAAATATTCAATCTCAGAACGCTGTCTAATACGAATGTCGATGTCAACCATTTTGCAAGAGGATGCAGTGCTGCCACCTGTTGACTTAGGAAGTTACTACTGCAGGGGATTGGAGAAGAAGATTTGAGGAATTGCGCCAAATTCAAAGTTTTCACATAACTTACTTATTTAAGGGGCGAAAAATAGGAGGCATTACTTTTTGAATCACCCTCATAATTGGTGAGGTGTGTAAATTTATTGTGTTGTGGAATTGAAATGCCGAAACAGAAAAAGTCAACTGCGTCCTTTTTGAAACAGTATCTTTCAGAGTTTGAAGGAAACATATATTTTATAAAATTGAAAATTACCTGATAAATTTTGAATTTATTTATTGGCAATAATTGCATTATTTACTACCAAAGTTAATTTTAAAATGTGGTTATTCGAACTATATATTCGTTATATGTCTGTGAGAGTTATTAATTTATTATTATGATAGAAATTTTAAATTTTTATTAGGTCATTTTTTACATTTTATATGCATTTTTTTATATTTTAAGGGTATTTTATAGCTTATTTTTAGAGACATTTTAGGTCAGCAACTTCTGGGCCCTAGATATGAACATACTTTTACTAATGGCTGAGAAACTGACAAGTGTAAAGAAGCTGAGAGATCTCAGTGAAGGAAATTAAGATAATTAGAATTAAAATTGTTCTGGGTAGTGAAAAACATAATATTGTATTTTCTTAGATTATTTAATTGAGGTTTCAAACTTATGATTATTATTATTTGACTGTTCGTTATACTTATTATTTAATTAACTTAAATGATTGAAAAAGTCAGCACTGAACATAATTTCCAAACAAAATCAGTAAGATATTTTCAGCTGTTTTCTTTAAGTCCTGGTGGGATATCTACGTCTCCCTCAGTAATAAACATGAATTTGATTGATGACGCGGACATAGCCATGCAAAGGAAGTTGACATAAAATTGAAGGAGGTCTACTTGCGCAATAGCGTCGATCATGTCGAGGCCCATCTCCACGCAGCACTGCGCATGATCAGGACGAGGTTCTGGTAGTCCCGATACGCAGTAGTAGCAGTCACCCAGCAGTTTGATGCGGAGGCAGTGGTGCTCTGATGCCAGCCGGTCAAATCTGTAAACACAGCGTGTTAAAACAAATTACAGTAAAACTCTCTAAAACGGAACGTGTTCCTTCCGGAAACTATTTTCCGTCTTAAAGAGGCTTGTGTGTGAATACAAAGAAATTAGGAAACAGTCGCACAGGTTTATAGTGAAGAAATACGGGGCCTGTTCAATAAAGAATGATCACAATTTGTTTTTGACAAAGTACCTTTACTCATCCTCATAATTTTGATGGTCCTTCTCAAAATAGTCTCCCCTGAATGCGATGTACTTGTCCCAGCGTTTCTGCCAGTCTTCAAAGACATGCTAAAAACCATTTATTGAGAGATCCTTCAAAATCGCCTCCGCAGCCTTCACCACTGCTTCTGGTGATGGATAATGTCTCCCACGAAGGCGTTTCTTCAAGTTAGGGAATAGAAAAAAGTCACATGGGGTTAAATCAGGACTATAGGGAGGATGAGGGATGTACTTCACGTTGATTTTTGCAAGATATTCAGCAACAACATTGACAATATGCGGCCGCGCATAATTGAGTTGCAGCATCCAGCCTGGCACTCTTTTGCGCCTGATATGAACTTGCAATGTTTTCAGGACATCCCTCTAGTATTGTCCAGTTACTGATGTGTGTGCAGGTACAACATGCTGATAAACCATTCCATGAATATCAAGGAATGAGATGACCATAACGTTCCTAGCAGAAGCAACCACTTTTGCTTTTTTGGAGGTTGGTGATGAAGGATATTTCCACACTGAGCTTTGCTATTTGCTCTCAGGATCAAAATGATGTAGCCAAGTTTGATCAGCAGTGATTACCTTTGAAAGAAACTCCGGATCTTCCTCTAACATCAACTTTAACTGCATGCAAATGTCCTTTTGTTCGGGAATCAACAGTCTTGGAACCCATCGCGCACAAACACGTCTCATGTTTAATGTTTCTGTCACCAACGTGTGGGTAGCACCCAATGAAATGTTCAGTATTTCAGAAAGTGATCTTAAGGTAATTCGTCGATCCCCTCTCACAATGGCAGCAGCAGTGTTGGTGTTTTCTTCTGTAAGAGCAGTAACTGGAGCACCGGGTCCACCTTCCTTTGAAATTGATTGTCTCCCCTCTTTAAACATTTTAAACCACCTTCGAGCTGTGCTGTAGGAAAGAACACTTTTTCCATAGGCCTCCTGTAACATTGTATAGGCCTCAACTGAAGATTTGTTTAGACGAAAGCAGAATTTCAAAGTTGCATATTGTTCCTCGCGTGTTACGTCCATTACAGCGGTAGGCGATACTGAATATGTCTGCACTTCGCTGGTTCTCACAGGCGGGAAGCAGGAGTACCAATAATGAAACTACTACGGCGTGTTTGCTTCACATTAAGTTAACAGAATATAATAAGATTGAATTTTGCTGCAAAAATTATGAACGTAAAAAATTATGATCACTCTTTATTGAACAGCCCTTGTAATAAAAGGCTGATATTTATTCAACTTACATACAATAATTGTAGTTTATCGTCTAGTTTCTCTGGATAATTTTCCCTTTCCAATCTGAATTTGTCTGCATATCACTACACATAGCATTCAAAACAATGTTATGACTATATTTGAAACTCTCGAGTCATCCATTGGAAGCTCTGAAGTTGTGTTGTTGCCTCTAAAGCTTCAGTCTTAAGCAATGGTCCACAAATAGGAATTCCTTTAGCCCACGCATTAACAAACACTCGAACACAGCACGAATTAGCTCTAAATTTTGTGACGTGTTTCACATGCCATGCTGTTCCCTAAAACCACTCGTCTTTAATTTTTTTCCTTCAAAATCTCATAAGTCTGAGATTTGCGCAATTTAAACAACACAGTTAATTCTTTGGCTGGTCGTTTGTTTTTTCGTTTTTTTTTCCTCCAGTGATGTCTTATGTTTAGAATTAATTTTACAGTATTTGTGTGTATACAACCTATGTTTTTAAAATCACCGAAGTTCACAGTTTTCTTCCACTCAGACTTAATCACTTGTAACAACAAAACTGAGAATGAACACATTACAAAACAGTTGTACCGTTACTGTGTGTGTTGGAAGACAGTTGAGAAAGCTAATTGTTTGTCTTCTCTCTTCCTCGAAGGATTACATTTTGACTTTATGCTTCATGGAACTTCGGTGAAGGACAGTCAATCTCAAAATTATTGTAATTTTTAGAATACGTACGTTATAACCTATTAGACATAAAGTAAATGGTTTTAATCAGGTTATTTATGCAAAGGGTTCCCGAGAAATACGAGGGCTATCCAGAAAGTAGATTACGTTTTGGAATAAAAAGTAAACAAAGTATAGGAAACAAATTTTATTATATACAGATGAAAGCCACACTCAAATACTACTTTTCGACATAGTCACCATTCAAATTAAGGCATTTATCGTAGCGATGTACGAGCTTGGAAATTCCTTCGTCGAAAAATTCGGCCGCCTGCGCCTTCAACCACTTCGTTACATCTTCTTGCAGCTGTGCGTCGTCATCAAAACGCTGCATAGCCAGCCACTTCTTCATTGCTGGGAATAGGTGGAAGTCGCTCGGTGCCAGGTCGGGACTGTACGGCGGATGAGGAAACAACTCCCACTTAAAAGATTCAAGAACTTCACGAGTGACATTTGCCGTGTGGGGCCGGGCGTTGTCGTGAATCAACAAGATCTTAGAGCTCAACATTCCTCTGCGCTTGTTTTGAATGGCTCTTCTGAGTTTTTGGAGAGTTTGGCAATACCTTTGAGAGTTTATTGTAGTGCCTCTTTCCAGGAAGTCCACCAAAATCACACCTTTTCTGTCCCAAAAAACAGTCGCCATCATCTTCCTTGCCGACATTGTTTGCATGCATTTCTTGGGTTTTTGGGGAGAACTTGTGTGCCCCCACTGCATTGATTGCAATTTCGTTTCACAGTTCACGTGTTTCACCCATGTTTCGTCACCAGTAACGATGCGATCGAGTAAAGAGTCACCATCCTTATGGTAAACGTCCAAAAAGTTCAACGCTGCAGCCATTCGCTGATTTTTGTGATCCTCTGTCAAGATTTTTGGAATCCATCTTGCACAAAACTTGTGGTAACCAAGCTTTTCGCTGATGATTTCGTGCAACAAACTTCGCGAAATTTGTGGAAAACTCAAAGAAAGTTCCGTTATTGTGAACCTTCGATTTTCACGGACTTTAGCATCGACTTTTTCGACAAGTTCGGCAGTCACTATGCTGGGTCTCCCACTTCGATCTTCGTCGTGAACATTGGTTCGGCCATTTTTAAATCTGATGACCCACTGACGCACTCCACCTTCAGTGATAATGTTGTCCCCATACACTTCACAAAGCTGCCGATAGATTTCTATCGGTTTACAGTTTTTTGCAGTCAGAAACCTTATTACTGCACGCACCTCGCAGCTCGCGGGATTTTCAATTAACGCAGACATTTCAAACCGTCACAGTATCTGAACGGAGCACAGCACGAACCTCTCACTAGCACGGCTAGATGCCGACTGAGCTGCGCAACGCTCTGACCCCAAGATGGCCGCGCTAGCCCCGCCCCTAGCGGAAACAGACGAAAACGTAATCTACTTTATGGATAGCCCTCGTATCTCTGTTTCCGAGTTAGGCAATTTTCCGACTTAAGAGTATTTTACATTGGAAGTGACTGCGTTCCGAAATTTATTTTCCGTTTCTCCAGTTTTCCGGCATATGAGGGGACCGTTTTAACACTAGAAGGACCGACGAGTATGTTCTACGGAGAAGGACCAACCCGTTATTTTGACGGGTGGAGCTTTATTTATCCTTTTTAAAATAGTAAAAAATTTGAATGCATACTAGTTTATTTAATATTATTTATACAGTTAGCAGTATATAATTTTACTTTTGTCTGAAGAATTACATGGTAAAATGAACTTTATAAGCCTACAAATTAATCCAAATATACACTGTGACTTTGTGGGTTCGTGAATGGAAAAGTCCAATTACACCACTCAAAAATGTTCTTTATTTCCACCGACTTACAGTTAAACACTTGCCAATTACACAGAATTACGTAATGCACACAATTACGATTCACCAGTTCGTCCGTTACAATTCCACTTTGCTCTCGCAATTACGTGCAATCCTCCGATGCACGTACACAATCTTCTCGTCCGTACACTGCACTCTCACGCTGCTTGCCAAGAACTGACTGACTGACTCATTGAAGCCCTTTTTATAGGAATATCACTGTTTTCTAGAAGTCTCTGGTTTCCGTGAATCACAGCGGAAGTTCCAGAGGACAGGTGAAGGGGAAAGAGGCGGCCAGCGACAAGTGACATTTCCCTAATCGCCCCTCAGTTAGTGACTGAGATTAATGGGAGGGTGTGGCTCGGCTGCCTCTGGTCCCTTCTCAGCTGTCGTTGGTTGTGCTTTCCGCTAATTGGGTGACAATACGATAACAATGCTTGTACCTTTACGCTTCAAACTTTCTGCAAGGCATTTAGTTGTGGAAAAATTATCACATATAATATATCTTCCTGCAAAAACAAAAGGCGATATACGACATATTACAACATGCTCTGCAAGGGGAACACCTGTGGGGCGCTGATCGTCTCTGCACAGGTGAGGAAAACCATTCACCAGATACTTTGAATTTGCACCAACTGCAAGTCAAAACTTTATTTCAAATTTGTCCGGTTTATTGCTCATATATTAAATAAAAGAGCATCTAGCCTTGCAAGGAAACAGTTGCTCATCCACAGTGATATTTTCACTTGTTATGTAACACTGCAAGGAATTGGCAATAAAAGGATTCCAGACAGGAGTAGCAGCTGCAAAACTATCTGTACTTAGACTTTGAGAACTTGTGTCCTTGTCATTAAATCGCATAAACCAAAAATTTTTAGCGAATTTGTTTCTGCTCGTTGTATTCCTGATAAAGGTGGTCCCTAGGTATTCGATCATAACAACTTCAGCGGAAAGTTTATTGCTCCAACACTTCGTAAATACATAAGTGGTAGCACGAATTGCGCCACTTGGGCAATAAAGCTTTCTTACTCATCGATAAAGGATCTACAAAGTGCTATTAACCAATAAGAAAGGAAAACAACAAAAGATGTGGACAGATCCGTAGGCTAAAAAGGTCCAAAAAGCTCAATTCTTAGTAGACGTGTTTGTCACAAGTATTTATTAAAAGTCGTAGAACATGGGAAGTGTAGAAAAAACATAAGCGAGAAATATGTCTTCTAAAGCAGCGCATCCGTCAAAATGACGGGCGCGGTCCTTCTAGAGTTAAGTTGGTTTTCTTAATTGAATGGGCAGAAGGTAAAGCACGCCAAGGAGAAATTTATTAATGATAGAAAAGGAAAGGTAAAGAAAGAAGCCTCGTAGTGTTAGGCATGGACGTCGGAAAAGTTAGGCATGTAAGATCTTAGTACAAAAGTGAATCGAGAAGATATTGACACATTGCTTCACTCACACTGTTTATTCACAGGACATGTTTCAAGAGCTCTCGCTCCTATCATCAGCTGATACTCGACTAGTGTAAGTTGTAGTGGTCTCCTCTTTCTCCGTTTTGTCAATAGATGGCGTGATGTACTTGTCAAAGATGTCCGGTGGTGGAGTTTCAAAATTCATGACTCTATGACGATGAAGATTTTTTCCCATACGGAAAGGTCTATGGGGTGATTAACATATTTTATTAGAGATGTTTCCAAGTTGATGTCATGTCTAGTATTCAAAAAATGAAAAGCCACTGCTGATTTTTCTGTTTCACCATTTTTAATGTTTCTTAGATGTTCTTTAGTTCTGATGTTAATATTTCTTTTTGTTTTTCCTATATAAATTTTAGGGCAAGTTTCACATTTGATCTCATAGATTCCTGGTTTTTCTTTGGTAGTGATTGAATTTTTGGGAGGGCCTTTTAACAAATTTCTGATATTAAACCTATTTTGAGGTGCAAGAGTTATGTTGTGTTTTGAAAAGACTTTTTGGAATTTGTTATAGGCTGATGGGTGGAAGGTGAATTTTTTAAAAAAGTTTTTTCTCTTTTTCTCCTGTAGGTTCTAGGGTGGTGGTTTCTTTTATTTTCTTAGCTTTGTTGAGTCTGTTAACTGTTTTGTCTACTAAATTTGGGTTGAAACCGTTGGATATAGCTACTTTTTATGTTTAGGTATTCATCTTGATAATCTTCTCTGTTTAGTGGAAAGTTGATCATCCAAAAGATTAAACTGTTGAAAATGGCATGTTGGTGTTGTTTTGGGTTGAAACTGTTGTTCTTGATGTAATTATCTGTGTGTGTCGGTTTCCTGTAAATACCAAAGGTGAGTTTGTTGTTCATTTTTTTGATCTTGATGTCCAAAAAGGGGAGCACACCATCCTCTTCTGTTTCCAATGTAAATTTTATAGCTGGATTTTGTATATTCAAAAGTTTAAGACCATCTCGTATGAGTTTTTTAGGTACTATTGCAAAAATGTCGTCAACAAAGCGATACCACACTTTGAAATAATTTGGAAAAGCTTTTGTGATATGAGTTTCAAAAGCACTCATAAATAAATCTGCCAAGAAGGGAGACAATGGGTTGCCCATAGCTAGGCCTGTATTTTGTTTATAGATCTGTCCATTGAAGCTGAAAAAATTTTGATTGATACAAATTTCTGTAAGTTGTGGAAGTTCTTCTATTTCTTCAGATGTTATTTGTATTGATTCCAGCCATTTTTTGAGAAGTGGAATAAGCTCATTGGTAGGTATACCTGGATATAAAGAAATGACGTCAAAGGAAACTAAAGCATCTGTAGAGTTGATCTTTGTGTCTTTCAGGAGATTTAACAATTCAAACGAGTTTTTGATGCTTAAATTTTCAAATTTTGTGAAGGATCTGAAGATATCAACCAGTCATTTTGATAGTTGGTAAGTGGGTGCATCAATGTTATTAATTATTGGTCTGAGGGTAATTTCAGGTTTACGCTTCTTCCAAGTTTATACTTTGATGTAAGATCTTACCCATGTAAGATTCCCAAAAAGTTCAAACTCCTTTGTAAGAGCTTATAAGGAGCAAAGTTACAACAAGCCATATGTCATGTTGCCCTACCTTTGTTGTATGAACTGCATCTATGGTCAAAATATCTCTCTTAAATCTATATAGCTAGGAAAGAATGGTAGCTATCACTTCTCCAAGCGGTATATGGGCATAGTTTGAACCATTTTTATATTTTTAGTAACTAAAACATTCCACATGACAAGTTTCTCTGGAAGAAGTTCAAAGTTTTCCCACTAGGTATCAGCAGAACCAAGCGGTATAAAACAAGAGGACGAGTACTGTCTACCCAGCTCAAAAAGGCAAAGACGAATGAAGGGTTTAAACCATTTATCTGCTCTATTAGTGGATCTGTTTATTAGGAAATGAGTATCATAAGTGCATATGAGTCACCCATGTTGACAGATCTAATGCTCGTTTCAGCAACTTCAGTAATAGTTGTTATGCATGGGTGAGTTATGTCTTTTTTAATTTATTCAATGATCGATCAGCAGTACATGCTTTACAGATCCTTGTTAATTAATTGAATCTTTATGAACTATATAATAACATGTAAGGAAAACCAAGTTGGCTACTTAACACTGTGAAACGAGCATGACACACAGGAGAGAAAAAAAAACAAGTAATCAAAGAGATAAGAACAACATTCATTGTCAAACAATATTCATAGTTCTTTTTTCATTTAGTCACTAAGGAGGAGATCCTGTGGAAGTCGTCTTTTCAGGCGTGTGGGCTGACGGATTCGTACGCCGATGTCGTACATCACAGCTCCTGGAACATCTGGCAGGTTTGAGAAGAAGCGAGAATATATACTGGTGAAGATGAAGGAGACCAAGTTCTTTATGCAGTTGTTGATTTCTTACGTACCAAAGGGCATCCGTGGCGATGCGCAGAAATCGATTTTGCAGGACCTGTAGCCTACGGAGATGAGTGTTGCTAGCTGTACCCTATACCTGGGAAGCACATGTGATAAGTGGCCGGACAAGAGATTTGTGGAGAAGCAGAGAGCATTCAATACCAAGAGGAGTATGTCTATAAAGTAGCGGACCGAGTTTTGAAAGTCGTCCTGATGCCAGCGAGATGAGTCGATCAATATGGGCTCGCCAAGTAAGTTTAGTGTCCAGCATTACTCCAAGGTATGATGGAGGTGGTGGGAGATATCCAGGAAATGTATTCATGCTTAATATGCAATTAGGGAGAGTTGGAGATGCGACGTAAGCTAACAATATTAGCTGCGGCCTTTTGAGTGTTAAGACGTATGCGCCAAGTATCAAACCATTCAAGGAGACAGTCAAGAGAGGTTTGTAGCGTGTGAATAGTTAGAGGGAGATCTGTGCCGGAATGATATAAAACAGTATCATCAGCGTATAAGGCTATGGAGGAAGGGGCCAAGTCAAGAATATCATAGGTATAGATAATAAATAAGATTGGGGCCAATATGGATCCCTGAGAAACTCCTGCTGGAGAGCTGTGCCGGAATGTTATAAAACAGTATCATCAGCGTATACGGTTATGGAGGTAGGGGCCAAGTCAAGAATATCATAGGTATAGATAATAAATAAGATTGGGGCCAATATGGATCCCTGAGGAACTCCTGCTGGAGAGCTGTGCCGGAATGTTATAAAACAGTATCATCAGCGTATACGGTTATGGAGGTAGGGGCCAAGTCAAGAATATCATAGGTATAGATAATAAATAAGATTGGGGCCAATATGGATCCCTGAGGAACTCCTGCTGGAGAGCTGTGCCGGAATGATATAAAACAGTATCATCAGCGTATAAGGATATGGAGGTAGGGGCCAAGTCAAGAAGATCATAGGTATAGATAATAAATAAGATTGGGGCCAATATGGATCCCTGAGGAACTCCTGCTGGAGAGCTGTGCCGGAATGATATGAAACAGTATCATCAGCGTATAAGGATATGGAGGTAGGGGCCAAGTCAAGAAGATCATTGGTATAGATAATAAATAAGATTGGGGCCAATATGGATCCCAGAGGAACTCCTGCTGGAGAGCTGTGCCGGAATGATATAAAACAGTATCATCAGCGTATAAGGATATGGAGGTAGGGGCCAAGTCAGGAAGATCATTGGTATAGATAATAAATAAGATTGGGGCCAATATGGATCCCAGAGGAACTCCTGCTGGAGAGCTGTGCCGGAATGATATAAAACAGTATCATCAGCGTATAAGGATATGGAGGTAGGGGCCAAGTCAGGAAGATCATTGGTATAGATAATAAATAAGATTGGGGCCAATATGGATCCCAGAGGAACTCCTGCTGGAGAGCTGTGCCGGAATGATATAAAACAGTATCATCAGCGTATAAGGATATGGAGGTAGGGGCCAAGTCAGGAAGATCATTGGTATAGATAATAAATAAGATTGGGGCCAATATGGATCCCTGAGGAACTCCTGCTGTAATATGGCACTGAGAGGACTCCGTACCACCAATGCGAACAGTAAATGTGCGATCTGATAAAAAACTACAAATGGTAGTGGGCAGATACTGTGGAAGGCCAATGCTATACAGTTTGAAGATTAACCGCTCATGCCAAATTTTATCAAAGACATGTGCTACGTCGAGGAACAGGGCGGTTATGTGCTTTCGTTGCTCAAAACCATGAATTACTGTTTGTGTTAAACGTAGTAGTTGGTATGAGTTAGGATGTATAGAACGAAATCCAAATTGGGAGGGTGGAATGATATGGTTTTCAGAGGTATATTTAAGCAGACGGCGAAGGAGAATCTTTTCAAAGAGTTTGGACAAGGTAGGCAGAAAACTTATCGGACGATAGCTGTCGGGGAGATTTTTAGTTTTATTAGGTTTGTGAAACACAGTGCTTTGAGCCAATATCGAGGTGTGAAGAAAAAAGCCAAGTCGAAGACAAGCGTTCAGGATTGAAGACAAATGTGCAAGGGCCTTCTTTGTCAGGTTTTTCAACACAATATTGGGAATCAAGTCGTGTCCCGGTGATTTCTTAGGTGAGTTATGTGACATTTGCGTCTTTCAACTGAACCTAGCATTGTTGTCATACTCGGCTAGCTCTAACACGGTACGCACAGCAAAAGTGATTACGTTACACATTGCTCTAGCCTTCTTGTCCTGGGCAGAAGGTACTTGGGTAATTTCTATAGAAATGCCTTCTATACAATTTAATAGATAATTCTTACAACTATATTAATATAACATGAACTTAGGTACTCCCTCATTCAGTCACACATCTCATATGGTCTGGAGATCTGGGGCAATACTTCGAAATTAAATTTACACAAAATTTTTACTTTACAGAAAAGAGCAATTACATATATATCTAATTTAAAAACTAAAGAATCATGTAGGGAAGCCTTTCGTCAGCAAAAAATAATGACGCTGACAAGCCTGTACATCTACAAAACAATTTTATATATGATAAAATACATCCCATTGCAAACAAATTCGGATATTTATAACCACAACACAAGAAACAAGAATAATTTCACTACTATGATGTATAGACTCCACCTGTGTGACAAGTTGCCTAGTTACATGGGAGCCAAGCTATATAACAAACTCCCAGCAGAAGTTAAAGTGTCTAGTAACTTAACAAAATTCAAATTTTTCTTGAAATCATATTTAATATTGTTTTTTATTCACTTGATTAATTTCTAAACTAAGACTACAACTTCAGAATTTATCGTTTGAGTGCTAGTTTCTTATTTTACAATA